>CM038677.1:777457295-777640282 GCA_021605205.1 Aegilops longissima | reverse complement strand
GGTGGACACACCTAAAAGAAACGACGACAAGGAACAAGGGACACAACGAGGATCGCCTCAAAGGCAGTCAAAGCGCAGCGTAAGCACCGCTTCCAAACCCCACCTCGACAGAGACAAGAGCCATAGACCTCAGCCATAGAGCAGGGCGAATCGGCGGACGATTTAACATGGCATCGAGCAACCGCTCGAACAGGGCAACTTGGATAAACAACCCGCCCCCGCGAAGATAATACCTGGACGACTCATCACGGACAGATTGCTGGAGCAGAAGAACCTCCAAAAAGGCTCATCGCCATCACACAGAGCCTGAAAAAAGCGTAACGGAAGCTCAAAACAGCGGAAGATGCACTCAGAATTAGATGGAGCAAAGTAATCAACACATAGACAAATACGGCGACAACGCCGCACAAAGAGCTATCCGCTTAAAATTACTGCCGAATTTGATGAAGAGGCCTTAGAGCCTCCGCAATCAAAAATAAGGAAGCCACCCGGTCGAATAAACGACCCCATGGCCAACATAGTGCGGCAAATGGCGCAACACACAAGCCGGCACGCGATCCGCACAAGGATTCGCATCAAAAAGATGGCCCAGCCAGATCTATCTACAGGCCAAGAAAGCAAGCTCTAGTAATCAATGCAACGCATCAAGTATCCGAACATCACGGTACACCCAAATATAGGGGTGCCGCACACCCCCTATGTTTCACCGATGAGGTGCTGGATCATGAATTTCCAGCGGGATTCAAGCCCATAAACATAGAGGCATACGACGGAACAACAGACCCTGGAGTCTGGATTGAGGATTACATCCTCCACATACACATGGCTAGAGGAGATGATCTCCACGCCATAAAATACTTACCCCTCAAGCTCAAAGGGCTACCCCGGCATTGGCTTAAAAGCCTTCCCAAAAACACCATTGGAAGTTGGGAAGAGATCGAGGATGCTTTTCGGGAAAATTTTCAAGGGACCTATGTCCGACCTCCGGATGCAAACGATTTAAGTCATATAACTCAACAACCCGGAGAGTCAGCCCGGAAACTCTGGAACATATTTCTTACTAAAAAGAACCAGATAGTCGACGGTCCGGACGCTGAAGCCTTAGCAGCTTTCAAACACAGCGTTCGAGACGAATGGCTCGCCAGACACCTCGGCCAAGAAAAGCCAAGAACAATGGCCGCATTAACAAGCCTCATGACCCACTTTTGCATAGGAGAGGATAGCTGGCTGGCAAGATGCAGTACTAACGACCCAAGTACATCTGAAGTTAGGGATGGAAACGGGAAACCGCAACGCAGTAAGGACCAGCGCCGGACCAAGGGAAACAGCCCGAAGAGCACGGCAGTCAACTCCGGATTCAAAAGCTCTCGGCAGAACAAGAAAAAGTTGCCCCTCAAGGATAACAGGGACGAGCTATCTAACTTAAACAAAATCTTGGACAAGATATGCCAAATCCACAGTACTCCCGGGAAGCCTGCAAACCATACCCACAGAGATTGTTGGGTCTTCAAGAAATCCGGCAAACTCAACACCGAACACAAGGGGCTCGACACACCAAGCGAGGACGATGACGAACCCCACAAGCAGAGCACCGGAAAACAAAAGAATTTCCCACAAGAAGTCAAAACAGTAAACTCACTTCACGTGACAAAAGGGAAAAACATAGTGGCGCCTATAGAGATACGCACCATACAGCCTATCCCAGAGGAGTCCCGCCACTGGTTGTTAAAACCAATCACCTTCGACCAACAGGATTACTCTAGAAGTATCCGGAACGCAGGCTGGACTGCCTTGGTATTAGATCCGATAATTGACGGACTCCACTTTACACAAGTCCTAATGGACGGCGGCAGTGATCTAAACCTGCTATATCAGGACACAATCCGCAAAATGGGGATAGACCCAACAACAATTCGCCATAGCAACACTTCCTTTCAAGGGGTAACACCAGGCCCAGATGCCCATTGTACGGGCTCTCTCCTGCTAGAAGTTATGTTCGGCTCACCGACAACTTCCGCCGCGAAAAGATAAACTTCCACATCGCCCCATTTACAAGTAGCTATCAAGCACTACTGGGACGCGAAGCTTTCGCCCGCTTTAACGCAGTACCGCATTATGCATCTCTTATACTTAAATGCCCGGTCCGCGAGGCATCATCTCATTAAAGGGAAATATCGAGTGTTCCTCGAGCACGAAGATCAGCGGCTGCCTTGACAGCCACACACTAAACCGCTTCACTAATCAAAGCACATAAACAGGTCGCTCAGACTTTGACATGGCTAGACGAGTCCGCGTAAACATACAAGGGCTTACTAGCCGCATTCCCTGCATAAGGGCTCCGCATGTACAACAAGAGACAATAAAGCTCAATTTTATTCATTTTTGAATTGTACTTTGTTTATTTAATATAACGAACATTTTCAGACGATCTCTTTCAACTAAGTTCCTCTCTTTACAGATGAACACCGTATACGCCCATCCGTGATACGGCACAACGAAGACACAGCGCAGACGCGCAGAGGGACCTGCTCCAAGGATTCTTTTCAGATTAAGACCCTCGTAAACCTTTTTACTGTCTCTTGTTGATGCACATCCCCGGTTTCTTGCCATAACCGAGGTGGAGGCTGGCGCCTTGGCATGTGGCCACGCTGTAATTTTGCGCTGCACTGACAATTGTGGGCTTATTACTAAGGGCTTCTTCAGCCCGCTTCATAAAGACCGACTACCTTAGGGAGTGTTCGGCGTCATGAAGTTTGGCCTTATATGCATCAGCTCCGAATCATGTCTTGGTCAAATGTTGGGTTTGTTCGCCCGTGTTTTGCTGCCTTACGCCCGCTCTATCGGCTAAGGCGGCACCAGGAGAACTACTCGCGACAGCCCCGTTCGCCAAAGTAGCACCTCAAGAGATAAAGCCGAAAACTGATCGCCATGATATAGCGTGAGACTGGTCAACCACTGATGACCCGCCGAATCTTTAGGATTCCTCTGCATTAATGAAGGGCAGTTTCGCCAGCACACACGCGTTCCGGACCGGCGAAAGCGGTGCCCCTAAGGGCTATATAGTAGCCCCATCACAAACTCCTATGGCTAAGTGAAAGTGATAAAGCATTATAGTCTGTTGCCTAGTTCACTGCGCTATCACCTCCTTTATAGGACCAAGACGCTGGGTCAAGTGTGAAAATGCGCTTTCAAACACCCCGCATTATATGCGTAATAAGCCGATGACTGCCATCTTTCAAAGTTATATATACATATACATTAACGGCCGCATAGGAGGTGTTTTAACTCTTGAAGGCACAAGTATAAAAAGTTTTTATATTCCCTTGAAACATTGTTTTACAATAATACATGTTATTCAAACATAATATCCTTCGAGCACTACGTTTCTATTAAACGAGCGCCCTGCAGAACTTCCTGAAAATAGTGCTCGGCAGGTACTCGGCTCCCGTCCGAATCTTGGGATGCAACATCGGTGGCCTTCATCTCCGCCCAGTATGTCTTGACACGGGAAATTGCCATCTGCGCACCCTCTATGCACGCTGACCTCTTTATTGCATTGACATGCGGCACCGCACCAAGGAATTGCTGCACCAAGCTAAAATAACTCTTCGGCTCGGGCCTTTCAGGCCACAGATGACTCACGACATACTTCATGGCGAGTCCGGATAACCTATTCAGCTCCGCCCATGCGGCCAAACGATCGGTTAATGGAAGTGGGCGCTCTGGATTGTGGAACTGCGACCAAAAAAGCTTTTCCACTTCGTGATCCTTTTGATCTTGGAAGTGTTCGGCCGCGTCCGTGGCACTAGCCGCCAAGTCCATGTAAGTATCCACCGCACTCCACAACCGGTCCAATTGAGCATATTTAGGATCCCCGAACTTCATCCGCAGCATAAAGGGCTTTCCAGCCGTGATATCTCTGGCCTGGCGTAGCTCCTCCTTCATAGCTCTCAATGCAGAGCAAGCATCCTTGGCCTCGGTAGTGGCCTTCTTCAGGTCCTTCTGTTCCGCCCGATCTTCTTTTTCAAGAAGCTTGCAGCGGTCGGCAGCATTCTTCAACTTCACAGCCATCTCGGCCATTTCCTTCTTGCTTCGGCAGTGAGCGGCCTGTTCGCGGCTTGTTCGGCTTTCAGCTCTTCGGCCGCCTTTAGGCAGCCGCATCACTTTTCCTGGCCTGCTCCTTGACTCGAGCGAGTTCCGCCCGAAGGTTCTCCATGGCAGCGGCACCATCTGAATCAAGCATACATGTTGTAAGGCGTGGGCATCAAGCCCCCTTACCAGGTGTTCGCGGAGAAATCGTGACACCCTAGGACTCGCTGCTGCTTGTTGACAAGCGATGTCGGCACTCGCCACGCCAAGTTGCCGCTTAGCTCGGCAATTTATCAGTCCGCTAGGCACCGGACACTTCGCCACCTACACGTGAAGGGCGACATATTATACCTGGATTATGATCCTCGGCGCCGTCATTTTTGACAATGCACCGAGTCTCAGATGCTAATATCTACACAGGCGCATCTTATATATGCGAACCGCCAAAAGGTACATCATTTCGCGACTCAAAACCTGTCAATAAACTCCCGGCGGCCTCGTGCAACCCGCCTCCATGGATGAAATCTTTCAATCACCGTGCCCATCAACGCATTAAGGTGTTCTTCGAGATAGACGCCGCCGAAAGCAGATCCTTCAGCTCCTCGACTGTACCGGACGGTGCCGGACTCGTCCGATGGCCTTTTTCAAGGCCGGACATGTAGGGCTTTGGGGAGCCATACGATCGCTTTCCGCCCGCCGGATTCGGAGAAACCCTCCGTGATTTACACCTCAGTGGTCGCCCGCCGCACGGGCGGTACGGCAGGGGAGGCGTTCCGCTCCCATCATCTCCCATCGAAGATCCTCAAGATGAGCTCACTGAGAAGGGCTGAGATCCGAACTACAAGGTAGAAATTCGGTTACCTTCCTCAGAAATAGAACAGGGATGTCTCTAATTTAAAACTCCCCTCTCTACTTACGGCTCGCTGGAGGGCTGATCCCCTTGGGGGCACAGTGCGGCCGAGGCATCTCCCGGCGCAGGACCCTCTGATGAAGATTTCTTCCCCCGCTTTGAGACCATGGTCTCTGGGTCTTCAGAGGCGGTCCTCTTCTTCCCCTGGACAGAGGAATTTTCGATTCCTTCTTCCCTGACAGCCTCCTTCGGGGAGGCGGTAGCTTCCTTATTCCCCCCTTTGCCTTCTTCCAAAGGCGCAACCTCCAGCATCCTGGTTAACACGGGATCCGCGTGGTCTCGGAGGGGGCCGACACCGATTAGTTTTGCTTTCGCTATCCACTCATGTTTAAGGGACAGCCATTTTAAGGGCAATTTTATGATAAGTATACGGATAGCGTGTCCGGGTACAAGACTACTTACTTGAGTATCCGGGCGATTGCAGCTCAGACCTGTGTCCTCGGTCGAGTCCGACACATTGCTTGTGATCCAAGAACAATTTGTACATCTCCATGGGCGTCGCGCCAGTAAAATGTTGGAGAGCTCGTGGTCCTCCGGATTAAACTCCCACAAAGGAGGGGGCGACGCTTGCAGGCAAGGTGCGGCGAATCAACATGACCTGCGCCACCGCTGACCAGATTAAGGTCTCTATAGGAGATATCGAATGCAGCCCAGCAACAAGGGCACGCCCTGGACGGCCCCCGCTAAACCCTTTATTGACCCATGACTTAGCTGTTGGGGGACCGAGCGAAGGCAGGTGGCGCCACCCACTTGGTGCCCCCGGAGCTGTGATATAAAACCACTCTCGCTGCCATAAGCTGAACTCCTCTTGAAAATAGCCCTCGGCCATGGAGCGCCATCATTCTTGCTTATAATAGCGCCTCCGACTCCGCGTTGCCCTCGATCATCTTCGGCTCTACTTTGAAGGTCTTAAGCCACAATCCGAAGTGAGGAGTAATGCGAGGAAGGCTTCACACACCACGATGAATGATGAGATGTGGAGGATGGACCCGAGCCAAGTCGTGAAATTCTAGCCCATAATAAAACATGAGCCCCTCACGAAGGGGTTCGCTCGGAAGCCTAGCCTCAAGGAAGTGAGACCTGAACACCACGCCTCACCAGGCTTGGGAGGGGAATAACCTGCCATTGAGCAGGCATCCTATGCGAGATTTCGCCGGTTAGATACCTGGCATCTCTCAGCTTTAGCACGTCTTCTTCCGAAACGGAGGAAGGCATCCACCGGCCTTGAAGGCCGGAGCCGGACATCATCGAAGGTCCGAAGCGCCTGAATCTGGAGCTTTGGGTGTTGGAACTCGAGGCGAGAGGCGGATTCGATTGAGTTTGAAAGAAAGGAGCAGAGCCTTGGTCTTTTTATAAAGAGATTGAATACCAAGAGCCCTCCCCGTGACCGTTTGGGACTCGCCTTCGATTGAGGAAATATACCAACGGCACGATTGGGTTACCCACGCCCGTATTGATGAGAATCCCGAATAAGGGAACACGATCTCGCTCGACAAGACGTGCTGTTGAAACCGCCGCTAAACGCTACTGAGGTGGGACAGAAAACGATTTGAATAAAGGCTTGGCTGTGGTGTGATGTCACGCTATGGAATACGCCAACAGATTGGATTTGTGTAAATATTATTCTCTCTACGGTGGTATGTGGAACTTATTTTGCGAGCCGACACTATCCTTGTGTTCAAAATCTTCTATGAAGTATTCGGAGGAGGAACCCACCTTGCAATGCCAAGACAATCATGCCTGACTTGTCGTCATTGAAGCCTCGGTTCAAGGACTACCGAGGAGTCCTGGATTAGGGGTGTCCGGATGGCCGGACTATAACCTTTGTCCGGACTCGGACTATGAAGATACAAGATTGAAGACTTTGTCCCGTGTCCGGATGGGACTTTCCTTGGCGTGGAAGGCAAGCTTGGACACGGATATGTAGATCTCTCCCATTGTAACCGAAGTCATGTAACCCTAGCCCTCTCCGTGTCTATATAAACCGGAGGGTTTTAGTCCATAGGACTAACAACAATCATACCATAGGCTAGCTTCTAGGGTTTAGCCTCTCGATCTCGTGGTAGATCTACTCTTGTACTACCCATATCATCAATATTAATCAAGCAGGAGTAGGGTTTTACATCCATCGAGAGGGCCCAACCTGGGTAAAACATCATGTCCCTTGTCTCCTGTTACCATCCGCCTAGACGCACAGCTCGGGACCCCTACCGAGATCCGCCGGTTTTGACACCGACATCCACCTCGCTTGTTTATCACCAGCGAGCATAGCGCTCAGATGTGTACGGGCATAGCCTCCTCGGCAGTGTCGCCACCAGCGCTGAGCATGGTGCTTCCACTGGTGCGTGGCTCGGTGATGTAAAACCACTGTTGTTGCCACTCCTTGACGGAATCGTTAAAGGTGCATGTTGGCCATGTAATGTTGGGCATCTTGCTCACCATAGCCTCAAGATTTTCGGCGTGTTCGCCACCCACTACCTTAGGCTTCACATTAAAAAATCTTCAGCCATAAGCTGAAATGTGGCGAGATGCGAGAAAAGCCTCGCATTACCCACAATGAATGTCGAGATGTTGAGGAAGGTATTAGGGACAGATCGTGAAGATCGATCCCATAGTAATACATGATGCCACGAACGAACGGGTGGAGGGGAAACCCTAGCCCGCGGACAAAGTGAGGGAGGAATACAACCCTCTCATGGGGTTCCGGAGTAGGAACGATCTGTCCCGCCGCAGGAGACGGTGGCTGATTTTCTTGGCCAGATACCCGGCCTCCCGAAGCTTTTTGATATCCTTCTCCCGGAGGGTAGAGGCCATCCATTTGCCTCCTGCTCCGGATCCGGACATTTTCGGAAGGCCTTTGTGGGCAGAGAAGATGAACGCTTGGGCGCTGGAGCTCGGGTGAAGGGTAATGGATCGGGAAGAAGAAAGCGTGGGTACGAATGGGAGTCCTTATCCCCTTATAAAGGCAGCAGGGATTCTGCGCCTCCCCACTTGCCCGGTAAAACCGCTTATTCCCCAAGCGCCGTAATTCATGGCATGGTTGGGTTACCCACACCCGTATTGACGAGAATCCCGTGAAAAGAGGGACACGATCTCTGCTTCGACAAGACGTGCCAACAAAACCGCCATGACACGCAATGGCAAGGTGCTCGAAAAATAGTTTGTCATGACCAGACCACGGCAGAACATCACGTTAAGAAAAGCTGTCAGCAGATTAGATTTGTGGAAATATTATACTCTCTATGGTGGTATGTGGAATTTGTTTTGCAGAGCCGGACACGGTCCTCGTGTTCCAAATCTTCTATTGAGTATTCGGAGGAAGAACCCACCTTGCAATGCCGAAGAAAATCTGCGCGCCGAACTCATCGTCATTGAAGCCTGGTTCAGGGGCTACTCAAGGAGTCCTGGATTAGGGGGTCCTCGGACAGCCGGACTATATCCTTTGGCCAGACTGTTGGACTATGAAGATACAAGATTGAAGACTTCGCCCGTGTCCGGATGGGACTCTCCTTTGCGTGGAAGGCAAGCTTGGCAATTCGGATATGTAGATCTCCTCCCTTGTAACCGACTGTAATTAACCCTAGCCCCTCCGTGTCTATATAAACCGGAGGGTTTTAGTCCATAGGACAACAACAATCATACCATAGGCTAGCTTCTAGGGTTTAGCCTCTATGATCTCGTGGTAGATCAACTCTTGTAATACTCATATCATCAAGATCAATCAAGCAGGAAGTAGGGTATTACCTCCATCGAGAGGGCCCGAACCTGGGTAAACATCGTGTCCCCCGCATCATGTTACCATCCGCATTAGACGCATAGTTCAGGACCCCCTACCCGAGATCCGCCGGTTTTGACAACGACAACGAGAAGTTCCAACGCGAGAGGGCAAGGTGCTGCGTCAACTCAGGGGCTTGCCCACGCTTGCGGACGCGCACAGGAGGCGGTTGGGGAAGCAGACAAGCACACACACGCACTGTGGCATTTTGGCGCGACGCCGCCTGCGTTTTCAAGGCGCGCGTTCGCCGGGCGAGCGCCAAGGGGTCAAGCTTGATGAGTTGAGGGTTGTGGCGCGGTACGGTAGTCGGAGGCGAGCGCTGGAACGAGCACGCGCGAAACAGAGAGCAAGGCGCCAGCCAGAGCGTGTCGAGACGCTGCCAGGCGCCGTGTCCTCACGCGGTCACCAGGCTGGCATGGTCAAAACGACGGCCAGGAGTGGCCAAACCTTTTCTACGCGCTCGACCGTGCATTGTTACGTCTAGGAGAGGTGATGGATCATACCCGGGTCGACCAGACGTGACTCTACCAAGCTGGCAAGTTTCTGGTCAGAAACTCGGTTGCCAAGTTTGGCCACCTTCTATAAGGCCATTAGGTCTAATCTCCTGGGGTTTAGGGTTTCTTAGGAAGGTGTTTAAGCTCAAGAAAACTCAAGGCCAAAAGCTAGGGGGAAAATGCACTTGCTGTACAAAGTGCATTTCTGGTCCAGAAGTGAAAAGATTTTCTACAACAAAAATATTACAAAAGTGATGCAATATTTTTGCATGGGAAGGTGTGCAGGGTCCTAAGAATATTCATGAATTATCTCAGATTTTTCTGAGCAAGAAAAATTGAGGTTGCTTTGGAGCACAAGTTCTGAAGTGAGTTTCAGAGAGGGAAATGAATATTTTTCTTTTAGAAAAAATATTCATTTGATTATTTTGGGAATTTGTTGGAAGAATAATGTGGATAGGTCACTTGGGTGAAAGCCCAGGATATGTCCAAGTGACAAGTCCATATGAAGTAATTCAAAAACCAAATCAAACCAGGGCAAAAACCACGGTGAAAACCAAGTCCGAAAAAAGAGAGAAGGCAAGTCCGGAAAAAGAGAGAGGGCAAAATCCAGGATGTCACACAATAGCTCCTCTTTATGGCTTTATTGCGAATCTCCGGCTTAATACCTATGCATGCTTCATTACTATTTTGCCTTTTAAATCTTTAACCGGCTTAACCATATAATCTTGAACCGGCATAATCTTTCTTTCAGATCATCGAAAAAATGGCTAAGACATACACCGCTTGCAACTGGGTCCAATCCCTAATTATTGAAGAAGAGCTGAACAATTTCGTTCCACTGTCGGCCTAGCCAAGAAAGAGGACATCCACTGGAGGGCCCCTGGTGAAGAAAATCCTCCTAAACCCAAGTATGGAGAAGTGATTGTCTTTGCTGACCATCTGAGTCAGGGGTTCAGCCCACCCGACTCAAAAAAAATCCGTAATGTGCTTCATTTTTTTCCAACTTCACCCTCAAGATATTGGACCCAACTCCGTATCCAACATTTGCAATTTCTAAGTATTCTGTGAAGCTTACCTTCAAGAGGAGCCCACGGTTGATTTATTCAGAGAGTTCTACTATTTGAACCGTCAGACAGAGTTTGTTGACGGGCCCAACACCGAACTTGGTGGGGTTTCAATTCAAAAGAAAAACGAAGTCAGCTTTCCCCACGCAAAGTCACGAAGTCTCAGAACGCCTGGATGGTTATGCAACAAAGTGATCACCTCGATTATCGTGCCAAACCTCTCTCCTGATTCAACCCGCTCTAAAACTAAATCAAAACAAAAGCAAACGATAAAAGTTTCAAACCAAAACTAAAATGTTCGGGGTTGTCTAAAATAGCAAACCTAATTATGGTGGGGTGCACGAAATTTTGTAAATTGTTTTGGCATTTAATTAAACTATAATGTAAAGCGTAAAAGAAAAGAAAAGAAAAGAAAACAAGAAAAGAGAGGAGGAAAACCCTCCGCCATTCCCCCGCCCATTCCCTCCCCACTTGGCCCCTCGCCTGGCCCATTCCACCCTGCCCGCCCAACACCGCCACTTAACCCCCACCCATGGTCGAACCCTAGCCGCCTCTTCCCCCACGCCCCCCACCCCGACCCACGCCTCGCCTCGCCCGATCCAGATCGGGCGACCCCCCGCCCCACCTCACGCCGCCCCGCCCCACCACCGCGGACCTCCTCCTCCTCCTCCTCTACACACTCAAGGCGGCCTCCTCCCCTCGGCTCCGCCCATCGCTGGGTTCGCACCAGCTGGATCGGCCCCGTCCCTCCCGCGCGGCAAGCCGCCCCACCACACTACGCCCGCTGGCCGACTTCCACCAAGGCCGCTTCCTAGACCCGGCGCACCCCTATGAGCTCGCCCTCTGTGGTTCCCTCCTCCTCCCGATCAAGGCCACGCAGCCTGAGCTCCTCGGCCCGGCCATCCGAGGCCACGACCTCCGGCCACCAAACCCCGGTCCTCTCCTCTCCGGCGCCCAACGGCGCCCACCCCCACGGCCATCAAACCTCGGCCCGTCCGACGACCTCCCGTCGCCGCTCCACGCTGTCATGGCCAGCCGCGCCCCTCCCCTCGCCCTCGCTGTCGCTCCCCGCCCCCGTAGCACGTTTCTTCTCTTCAGGCCCGAACCCCCCCCACCTCTCGCCTCGGCTGGCTCGCCACGCCACCTGTCACAGCCGTGGTTCTGCCTCCGCCACCGCCGTGGCTCGGCCGCCTGACCTCAAGGCTGGCCTCGGGCGCCACGCGCCAAGCCCGTCCTCTGAGTGCGCCTGAACTGCATCGCCTCAAGACGCCTGTTGCCTTGCCCCTCGGGGCCAATGACATGGGGCCCCACCCCCCACCATCTAACGCTTATTTTTATTAACACAGGAATAAAAATAAAATGAAAATGAATTAAAACTAGTTAACTAATTAATTAATTAATTAATTAATTAATTAATCTAATTAATTCTGATTAATTAACCCTAATCATTACTTAACCTAATTAACTAATGTTAATTAAATCTGATTAGGGTAATTAGATATTAGAGAATGACATGCGGGACCCACCTGTCAGGGTTGACTGCTGATGTCAGCATGACATCATGCTGATGTCATAAATGCATTTTCGAAATTAATTAAATAATTAATTAAATTCCAGAAATTAATAAAATCTTTTAAAAATCATATCTTTTAATCCGTAACCCGGATTAAAATATTTTCAACATGAAAGTTACTCGTAACGCATTTAGACTAATTCGGATACGCAAATTGCTCGCCCACCACACACCTCTAACCTATCAAACCTGCAAACTTTCCTCTTCGGTTCATCTCGTCTGACAGACGTCCTAATCGGAAAACTTCCTGATGTTTTTCCCCTAACCAAGCACTTCATACCACGTTAGGGCACGCCTAGCATCGCTTCTCGACATGTCTTGCATCGATATGCATCTGCTTACTTTGTATTCATTGTTTCTTCCCCTTCTCTCCTAGAGACTACGAGACCGACGCCGCTGCGCTGGCCGTCGACCACGGTGTTGACGACCCTCTCTCTGCCGTGAGCAACCAGGCAACCCCCTTGATCACCGATATCGCTTACTCTTATCTACACTGCTTGTATTAGAGTAGCATAGCATGTTACTGCTTTTCGGACACTCCTATACCGCTGCATAGCTCGCCCTTGTAACTTCAAGTTGTTACCTTACTCGCAATCCTATATGCTTAGTGTAGGATGCTAGTACATTCATCTGTGGCCCTTCATACTTGTCCGTCCGCCGTGCTATATATTATCGGGCCGTGATCACTCGGGAGTTGATCACGGTATATACTATATACTTATACATGATACATGTGAGACTAAAGTCGGGTCGGCCGATGGAGCACCCGCGAGTGGATCTTTTGTGGCGAGCGGCAGGCAGGTTGAGACCGCTTAGGAGAGAGGTGGGCTGGCCTCGCTCGGGCGCTCATGTTACTTAACACGCTTAACGAGGTCTTGGTATTTGATCTGGGTTGGCTACGAGCTTATACACACTAACCATCTACGGGAGTAGTTATGGGTATCCCGCCGCCGTGGTATCACCGGCATTTCAGACGTCACGACGGAGCGGCGCAGCCCGGATTGACCGGAACGCCTGATGGGCTAGGTCGCTTCCGCCACAGACGTTAACGTGCAGTGTGTGCTCAGGCGGCGGACCCACTCGCGCGCTTAGGTTTAGACCGCGTGTTGGCCTCTCTCACAGTTTTAGGTGGGCTGCGACGTGTTGATCTTCCGCGCCGGCATGACCCAGAAAGTGTGTCCGCCAAATGGGATCAAGCGTGCCGGTAAGATGGTGCACCCTGCAGGAGGTTAATCTATTCAGATAGCCGTGATCTTGTAATGTGACGACTTGGAGTTGTACCTTGAGCTTATGACAACTAGAACCGGATACTTGATAAAACACACCCTTCCAAGTGCCGATATAACCGGTGGTCGCTCTCGCTCGTGGATATGAGCAGGGATTGCCGGTAGGATTATTGCTATATGATGTTAATTGGAGGACTTCAGATCGTCCCCTCCTACCTGTGCAAGACAGTGTCCGAGTTTAGTCTTCGCTAAGACTAGCTATCCCCTCTTTACGGCATTCTGCAGCTCAGTCCACCGATATGGCCTTTACACATATATCCATGCATATGTAGTGTAGCTCCTTGCTTGCAGTACTTTGATGAGTACTCACTGGTTGCCTTGTTCCCCTTTTCCCTACCTCTACTCGATTGGTGCAACCAGACGATGGAGCCTGTGAGTCGACACCACCGCCTATGACGACTACTACTCCGAGGCGCCTACTACTACGCAGCAGCTCACGACGACGCACTCAGAGTGACCTAGGAGGATCCTGTGCAGGAGGCCTGCTCCTCTTTCGATCTCAGATCCCAGCTTTGTGCTAGCCATCTTATGGCACCTTGTTTAACTTATGTCCATATCAGATATTGTTGCTTCCGCTGACTGCCTATGATCGAGCACTTGTATTCGAGCCCTCGAGGCCCCTGGCTTGTATTATGATGCTTGTATGACTTATTTTTATTGGTAGAGTTGTGTTGTGATATCTTCCCGTGAGTCCCTGATCTTGATCGTACACATTTGCGTGCATGATTAGTGTACGATTGAGTCGGGGGCGTCACAAGTTCAAGTCAGAAGTTTTCTCGGTCTCGCCAGCTATTGCCGTCGATTCGTCGAGAACTTCTCCAAGATTGCCAGGCCTCTGACTAACCTGTTGCATAAGGGCGTCAAATTCCAATGGACAGATAAGTGTCAGGAAAGTTTCCAGGCACTCAAAGGCAAGTTGACTTCTGCCCCAGTGCTAGCTCCTCCTGATACTAAGAAGGACTTCGTTATTTACTGCGACGCTTCTCGTCAAGGATTAGGCGGTGTCCTAATGCAAGAGCGCAAAGTAGTTGCTTATGCCTCTCGACAGTTGCGCCCTCACGAGGAGAACTAACCAGTTCATGACCTCGAACTTGCTGCCGTCATTCATGCACTAAAGCAGTGGCGACATTACCTTCTCGTAATCGCTATGAGATCTTCACCGACCACCAAAGTCTGAAGTATCTGCTTACTCAGCCAGACCTGAACCTCCGCCGCCAGAGATGGATGGAGACTGTTGCAACTTTGATTTGGGTATTTCCTATACGCCAGCAAGGCTAATGTAATGGTTGATGCCTTGAGCCGCAAGTCATACCGCAACCACCTTCGTGTTCACAAAGTTCAGCCCCACTTGTTGAAGAATTCAGAAAGTCGAACCTCCATATCGTTCCTCCGTGCACTCGCCCTCCTCCGAGTTTCGCAAGATGAATCTCCGTGTTGTTCCCTGTGGTTCCTCTATACCTCGGCTGTTGAACCCGATCTCGTGGGCACCATAAAGACAATGCAGGGATTTGACTCAAGTCTACAAGATTAAACAAGACATCAAGAAAGGAAATCCTCGCCCTTCACTATTATTGATGATGGCGCCTTTGTACTTCAAAGACCGCCTAGTGGTGCCGTGTAAGAAGGAAAACCTGAATATGACTCGTAAGGTTATGAAAGAAGCTCATGATACGCCTCTATGTATCCACCTCGGCAGTATTAAGATGTATCAAGACATTCGCCGAGATTCGTGGTCTAATATGAAGCAAGACATTGCTCGCTATGTTTCGAAAGTGTGACGCTTGCCGACGATCAAAGCAGTAACATCAAAGGCCTCTTTGGAACTCGCAACCTATCTCTATTCCCGAATGGAAATGGGACCATGTTGAAATGGACTTCGCCACCGGATTTCCCAAATCGCAGAAAGGTAATGATGCTATTCTTGTCGCCATTGACCGCTTTCTAAAGTTGCACATTTTCTCGCGGTCAAAGAAACGATCATCCGCTAGCCAGCTTGCAACGCTCTATATGTCGTAATTGTTTCACTTCACGGTATTCCACTGGTTATTAGTTCGACCGTGGCAGCTTATTCACTTCAAGATTCTCGGCAAGTTTTCAAGAAGCTATGGGGACTCATTTATCTTTCAAGATCGCTTTCATCCGCAGCCTCAAGGGCAAGTTGAACGTGTCAACCAAATTCTCAAGACATGCTTCGAGCTTGTGTCGCCTCATTCGCAAGAAATGGGAGGAATCTCTCCCGTATGCTGAGTTCTCTTATAATAATAGCTACTGCTAGTCTCAAGATGGCCCCTTCGAAGTGTTATATGGACGAAAGTGCGAACCCTCCGAACTGGTCGAAATCGGGAACATCCACTCTTCGTCCGGATATTATCCAACATGCCAAGAACAAGTCCGCATTATTCGCGAGAATCTCAAGACTGCCATCACGTCAAAAGAGTAATTATGACCGCTATCACAAGGACATGGTCTATCAACTCGGCGAAAAGGCCTATCTTCGCTACACCAATGAAGGGTGCTCACCGCTTCGGATCAAGGGCAAGTTAGCACCTCGCTATATTGGCCCTTTCACTATTCTCGAAAGGCGTGAAAAGTGGCTTATCAATCTGGAGCTTCACGAACCTTTCTCAGTTCACGATGTGTTCCACGTGTCCCAACTCCGACGCTGCTTCAAGGACCCAATCCGAGCAAAGGACCATGAAGTGCTCGAATTGCAACAGACCTCTCCTATAAAGAGCATCCGTCCGCATTCTCGACTGCTGAACGCCGCACACGCCGAAGGCGATCAAGTTTCTCAAAGTCCAAAGGTCGAACCACTCAAGACGGCCACCGGGAACGCGAGGATCGCCTCTTAGATGAATATCCCGCACTCTTTCCTTCTACCTCCTAAATCTCGGACGAGATTTCTTGTAGTGGGGGAGATTTGTAACGCCTGGATGGTTATGCAACAGGATCACCTCGATTCCATCGTGCCAAACCTCTCCCCGATTCAACCTGCTCTAAAACTAAATCAAAACAAAAGCAAACGATAAAAAGTTTCAAACCAAAAACTAAAAATGTTCGGGGGTTGTCTAAAATAGCAAACCTAATTATGGTGGGGTGCACGAAATTTTGTAAATTGTTTTGGCATTTAATTAAACTATAATGTAAAGCGTAAAAAGAAAAGAAAAGAAAAGAAAAACAAGAAAAGAGAGGAGGAAACCCCCCGCCATTCCCCCGCCCATTCCTCCCCACTTGGCCCCTCGCCCCGCCCATTCCCCCCCGCCCAACAGCCGCCACTTAACCCCCACACCCCAGGCCAGAACCCTAGCCCCACTCTTCCCCCACGCCCCCCACCCCGACCCACGCCCGCCCTCGCCTCGATCCAGATCAGGCAGAGACCCCCGCCCCCACCTCTGGCGCCCCCCCGCCCCCACCACCGCCGGACCTCCTCCTCCTCCTCCTCACACAGCTGGCCTCCTCCTCCTCCTCGCCCATCGCTGGTTCGCCATGGACGGCCCTCCCTCCCGACGCGGCAAGACGCCTCCCCCGCCTCCTCGCCGGCCACTGCCGACCTCCACCGCTGCCACTTCCCTAGACCCACAGCTGTGACTTCGTGAGCCTCCTCCCCCGTGGTTCCCTCCTCCTGAATCACACCGCCGCCGGAGCCCCTCGGCTGGCTCCGGCCGTCGAGGCCACGACCTCCCGCCACCGAAACCCCCCCGGGTCCCTCCCTCTCCGGCGCTTTCGAACGGCGCCCTCCCCGGCCACGAAACCTCGGCCCTGTCCGGCGACTTCCCACCATTCACTCCATGTCAGCGAAGCCCTTCCTCCTCAAGCCCTCCCCCTCGCGCCCGTCGCCAGGCACGCCCCGTACGGCCTCCGAACTCCCCACCACCTCCGCCGCCTCCCATGCCGCTGGCCACGGTCGGCAGGCGTGGTTCTGCCCTCCGCCACTGTCGTGGCTCGGCCGCCTGACCCGTTGGCCTCTGGTGCGCGCCCAACAGTCCTCCGAGTGCGCCGAACTGACATCGCCCGCCTGCGTCATTTGCCGTTTGCCCTCGGGCCACGACATGGGGGCCCCACCCCTCATCAACGTTTATTTTATTAACACAGGAATAAAAATAAAATGAAAATGAATTAAAACTAGTTAACTAATTAATTAATTAATTAATTAATTAAGTAATTAATTAATCTAATTAATTTCGATTAATTAACCCTAATCATTACTTAACCTAATTAACTAATGTTAATTAAATCGATTAGGTAATTAGATATTAGAGAATGACATGCGGACCCACTGTCAGGTTGACTCAGTCAACCCTGTTGATCGCTGATGTCAAGATGACATCATGTCGATGTCATAAATGCATTTTCGAAATTAATTAAATAATTAATTAAATTCCGTAAATTAATAAAATCTTTTAAAATCATATCTTTTAACCGTAACTGGATTAAAATATTTTCAACATGAAAGTTACTCGTAACGCATTTAGACTAATCCGGATACGCAGTCCGCTCGCCCACCACACACCCCTAACCTATCGAACCTGCAAACTTTCCTCTCTCGTTCATCCGTCTCGACAGACGTCCTAACCGGAAAACTTCCTTGATGTTTTCCCCTAACCAGCACTCCTCATACCACGTTAGGCACGCCTAGCATCGCTTCTCGACATGTCTTGCATCGATATGCATCTGTTTACTTTGTATTCATTGTTTCTTCCCCTCTTCTCCCAGAGACTACGAGACCGACGCCGCAATGCCGCTTCGACTACGGTGTTGACGACCTCTCTTGCCGTGAGCAACCAGCAACCCCCTTGATCACCGGATATCGCTTACTCTTATCTACACCGCTTGCATTAGAGTAGCATAGCATGTTACTGTTTTCAGATACTCCTATACCGCTGCATAGCCTCGTCCTTGTAACTTCATTGTTACCTTACCGCAATCCTATATGCTTAGTGTAGGATGCTAGTACATTCATCTGTGGCCCTTCATACTTGTCCGTCTCCGTGCTATATTATCGGGCCGTGATCACTCGGGAGTTGATCACGGTATATACTATATACTTATACATGATACATGTGAGACTAAAGTCGGTCGGCCGATGGAGCACCATGAGTGGATCTTTGTATGAGCGGCGGGGCAGGTTGAGACCGCCTAGGAGAGAGGTGGGCCTGGCCCTGTTCGGCGTTCATGTTACTTAACACGCTTAACGAGGTCTTGGTATTTGATCTGGGTTGGCTACGAGCTTATACGCACTAACCATCTACGGGAGTAGTTATGGGTATCCGGCGTCGTGGTATCACCGGAAAGCACTTCAGACGTCGGCTGACGGAGGCGCGCCACCGGATTGGACTGAACGCGCTGATGGGCTAGGTCTGCTTCCGTCACAGACATAACGCAGCGTGTGTGCTCAGGCGATGGGCCCGCACTGCTAGGCTTAGGTTTAGACCGGCGTGTTGGCCTCTCTGTTGTGCCTAGGTGGGGCTGCGACGTGTTGATCTTCCGCGGCGGGCATGACCGGAGAAAGTGTGTCCGCCAAATGGGATCAAGCGTCTTTGGGTAAGATGGTGCACCAGGAGGTTAATCTATTCAGATAGCCGTGATCTTCGATAATGTGATCGACTTGGAGTTGTACCTTGAGCTTATGACAACTAGAACCGGATACTTGATAAAACACACCCTTCCAAGTGCCGATATAACCGGTGGTCGCCTCGCTCGGGGATATGAGCAGGGGATTGCCGGGTAGGATTATTGCTATATGATGTTAATTGGAGGACTTCAGATCGTCCCCTCCTACCTGTTGCAAGACAGGTGTCCAGAAGCGTAGTCTTCGTTAAGACTAGCTATCCCCCTCTTTCTGGCATTCTGTAGTTCAGTCCACTGATATGGCCTTTACACATATATCCATGCATATGTAGTGTAGCTCCTTGCTTGCGAGTACTTTGGATGAGTACTCACGGTTGCCTTGTTCCCCCTTTTCCCCCTACCTCTACTCGATTGGTGCAACCAGACGATGGAGCCCAGGAGTCAGACGCCACCGCCTATGACGACTACTACTCCGGAGGCGCCTACTACTACGTGCAGCCCACGGACGATTTACCAGGAGTGACCTAGGAGGATCCCGTGCAGGAGGCCTGCTCCTCTTCGATCAGATCCCAGTTTGTGCTAGCCATCTTATGGCACCTTGTTTAACTTATGTCTCAGACGAGATATTGTTGCTTCCGCTGACTCGCCTATGATCGAGCACTTGTATTCGAGCCCTCGAGGCCCCTGGCTTGTATTATGATGCTTGTATGACTTATTTTTATTTGTAGAGTTGTGTTGTGATATCTTCCCGTGAGTCCCTGATCTTGATCGTACACATTTGCGTGCATGATTAGTGTACGATTGAATCGGGGGCGTCACAGAGTCATCCCAAAGATTGGAACCAGACTTGGTTCTATTGTCAAGACACATCTCCAACTGGCGAGAATACTCTGTCGGGTTATCGCGAACACCGGCTTAGCTACACACACCCACTCCTCACACGGCTTAGCGTAAAGGAACAGGCCAAATACGCGCCATCATTTTCAAAACTCAGAGCCTTTATGGCCAATGGCTTAACCGACATTGACTTTGTCCGGTGCTGGGTATCCTGGAGTATCTTGCCATTAAGTCGTCGCCCCGGCTTAATGTGCGAATACACTGGTGATGTACGAGGTCCCCAACGCCACTGTGACATTCAATTGTCTGATGCAGAAATTACTGAAGCCACCAAGAAATTGCTAAACGAACCCTTAAAGGAATGTAGCAACACAGGGCTTAGCCCTTTCAGCACCTTCAATAAACCGCCGTCCGTAAGTGTTGCACTCCTTTCGTTCAACAACTTTTTCAATGATTATGCCCATTTATGACCCCTTTTTTTAACTTCAACAGGTCGATTCTCCATTTGGAAGAAGAAACCACAGGATAAGTCGGGCAAACCATCTCGTATCAAGACTAAAGCCACCAAGAAACCTGCCAATAAGAAGATCACTGAACCTGTCGGGTCAAACATTGATGATGATAATGATGATGAAGAGTCAGAGGTACGTAGAACTTGATTATCTTGGCTCTTTTTTTATACATCTCATTGACAATTATTGTTATCACGGCGACGTAGAAGACACTCGTGCAGGTGACGTGGAGGTAATTATTCTTTCCTCCATCTCAGAACCTCTGCCAACACAGAAAACCCGACAAGCAAGCCGGAAAGTAAGCTTTTCTCACCCTCTAGCTCACTTGGATCCCAACTTTCTTTTGAAGAAACATCAACATGAAGCTCGCCACACCACCCGGCATAATGGTGGTGTGATTAGTTCTTCCGGCTTATCAAACACGCCGGCTCGCAAACGCCGCGCAGAGGTTGTACATACTTCTAATATACTTTATCCCAAGGCGGGTCATTTCCGACAACCTCTTAACCCATCTGATTCAAACTATCAGGGGACTTCTCATTCCTCCTCTGGCGATTCAATGGGAACTCAAATCCCAGCTTTCAAGACCGTACCTGGGTTTTCGCCCCATGGCATTCGTTACGATGACGAGCGAACGCAGTGGGTTTCCTGGCAGTGCTCGAACTCGTTGTACCTCTTTCCCTTTCCTCCTGTTGTTCTCGGAACTTTGTATTTCCATTCATTTGCAATGGAAAGGGGTCATGTCAAAAAAAAAAGACTGTACCTAGGTAAGAATATATTCCTTTATTCAAACCTTTATACCTAATCATTATACTGATCTCTTTATACTCTTTATTTTTAGGGGCCTGGGCAAACCCAGCAAGAAGGCGAAGCTGAATAAGCTGGTCGACGACTCCAACCCGCCTGAACCGGAAAAACAACAATCAGAACCTTCTAACCCGATTGCTGAGGCCACCCTTGACGATCCACCACCACAAGATCATGGAGTCTCCCCAGATGATATGGATGTTGAACCGGCTATCTCTAAGCCGCCAAGCCCAATCAAGCCTGCTGAGGAGAATATTGATGATGTTGTTGTCACTGGATTTAGATTCACAGCTCCGGGTCAACCTACTGTCTTGTCCAAGCACAACGCTAAGGAAGAAACTTCCACTGAAGATAAAGGCAAGTGGAAGGTAGACTTAGAGAGCTACACCCATTTCAGTGCCCAAGACATCCACTCTGGTTACTTGAACAGTCTGTACACCAGCCGTGACTTTGAAGCCGGCTTAGTAAACCTAATGAAGGAGCGTTATGAGGTAAATGCTGCAACCCCTTTTTATATAAATATGCTTCCCTTAGCCGCCAAGTTTATTGGACATGATAGAATAGAATGTACTGTAAACTTTAATAGTTGCATAGATCAAATCCAGTAGCCCCCAAGGGTCGGTTTAACAGATATGTTAAGCCGGGTCTTTAAGTAACAAGGATCAATATTGCATCCATAGCCCCCAAGGGTCGGCTTAACTAGCATATTAAGCCGGGACTTTAAGTAACAAGGATCAATATTGCATCCGTAGCCCCCAAGGGTCGGCTTAACTAGCATATTAAGCCGGGACTTTAGTGGCAAAAATCAATTTGGCCTCTGTAGCCCCCAAGGGTCGGCTTAACTAGCATATTAAGCCAGGACTTTTAGTAGCAAAAATCAACTCTGCCTCTGTAGCCTCCAAGGGCCGGCTTAATCAATGTTGAATAAGTCGGGACTAATCATCTTGTTTAAAATCAATCAACCCAATATGTAGTAATATGACTTGAAAAAAAGCAATAGGCATTAGCCCCCAAGTGCCAAGAGTAATACTTGTATTGTACTTGGGACTTTCAAAACTTTGTGTTAAAAAAGAGCAATATGCACTAGCCCCCAAGTGCCAAGAGTAATACATGTATTGTGCTTGGGACTTCAAAGAGTTACCATGACCGCAATCTTATCCGCATGTGCTTATGTCCCAGGCTGAATTGACTGAAAAAGACTCACAACTTAATGAGTTTAAGGCCAATATCAAAACTCAGCAATCGGAGACATCCACGGCCAAGTCAAAACTGAAATCTGCTTTGGAGAATATTGAGCAACTGAAACTGAACTGGAACTCTTACAAAGAGGGCTGGGAAACTGAAAAAGCAGCTCTATTGAAGAGAGCCGAAGAGGCTGAAGCCACGCTTAAGGCGGTGACTGAAGAGTTATCCGGCTTAAAGCAACCGATTAATATCATGTCGTCAGCCATCTTTGGTAAGTTGAAAAACATGTCTCCTTGTACCTCAAGAATCATCTTGTCAGTATTTGTCGGCTTACCCATAAATGCACTGTTGTAGGTTCACGAAGCACGAAATTGGGATCAGACATGCGCATACGGCTTAAGGCTGTCTACACTCTTGTAGAACAGTTATATACTAGTGCCCAACGAACCATTGCCACTACACTGCATAAGAAAACTCCTTCAACACTTATCCAAGATACCTTGAAGCAGTTGTCCGTGCTGCCCAAAAGAATTGACGACTTAAAACGGGGGGCTGCTAGAGCCGGCGCCTTAACTGCCTTAAGCCGAGCAAAAGCGTGGCAAGCTGATCTTGACCCAGAAGATTTGGCCAACGGCTGCCCCAGTGTCAAAGAAGATGGATCTACCTTCAGTGCTGACGATTTCGCGGAGATAGCCATAGCGATGCGTCCCTTAGCAAGCAAGCTGGCTGACAAGACCAGTCTGTCTTCATACCAGGCGGCTTATGATGCTAACAACAAGAAAATTAGCGCGTCGGTTCACGAGCCAAAAAACCTCATCCCGCCAATTCGTAAGCACACCTTCGCTCCTGACATTGATCCATCCAATCTTATTGATGAAAGCTGTGTTTAGAGCGTTGACGGGTATCAACTGGGCTACGCCTGACTTCTAGCTAACGTTAAGCAAGGAACTGAAGTTGAAGAAGAGGCGCAGGAAGATCCAGAGGCTTCAACCCGCCCGTAGTCATAAGCTGGTTTATTAAGCAGAACACTTTGCTGTGTTGACAACTCGAAAACACTTATTCTGGTTGGGCCATCAGATGCCTTGTAATAAGTTAGTTTAAACTCTTGATCTGCCATGCCATCGTGCATGTTTTGTTTTGCATGATACTGCTGATCCACCAGTTGAAGATATGGCACGTATGTTGTAACGCCCCCGATTCAATCATACACTAATCATACACGCAAATGTGTACGATCAATATCAGAGACTCACGGGAAGATATCACAACACAACTCTAGACACAAATTAAAATAATACAAGCCTTATATTACAAGCCAGGGGCCTCGAGGGCTCGAATACATCAGCTCGAATACACAAGAGTCAGCGGAAGCAACAATATCTGAGTACAGACATAAGTTGAACAAGTTTGCCTTAAGAAGGCTAGCACAAAAGTAGCAACGATCGAAAAGGCAAGGCCTCCTGCCTGGGAGCCTCCTAACTACTGGTCGTCGCGGACTCTACGTAGTAGTAAGCACCCTCGTGGTAGTAGTAGTCGTCGGCGGCGGTGGCGTCTGGTTCCTGGGCTCCACCATCTGGTTGCGACATCCGGAAAGAAAGGAAAAAGGGGAAAAGAGGGAGCAAAGCAACCGTGAGTACTCATCCAAAGCACTCGCAAGCAATGATCTACACTACATATGCATCGATGTCAATGAAATGGGTAGTATTTGTGGACTGAACTGCAGAATGCCAGAAGAGAAGGGGAAAGCCTAGCCTATCGAAGACTAGCATCTTCAACATCTTCAGAGGTCTTGCAGCATTAGAAGAGTGCAGATTAGCATAATGTAAAGTAGCAGTAGTGTCATCAACCTCACCCAGAGATCCTTTCTCGACTCCCTGCGAGAAAGCAATCCCAGAGCCATACTATCCAGATATCACCTCAAGTATCCAGTTCTAGTTGTATCGATCGGGATACAACTCCGAGTGTCCGTTACCGTAGGACAGGCTATCAATAGATGTTTTCTTACCTGCAGGGGTGCACCAACTTACCCACCACGCTCGCTTAACTCCGGCCGGACACACTTTACTAGGTCATGCCCGGCCTCGGCCAAACGATACGCCACAACCCGACCTAGGCTTAATAAAGAGGTCAACACGCCGGACTAAACCTATGCCCGCAGGGGTCTTGGGCCATCGCCCCGGGAACTCCTGCACATTGCGTGGGTGGCTGATGAGTAGACCTAGCTACCTCCTTAAAAAGGCAGGTGCTTACCAGTCCAACCCGACGCGCGCCGCTCAGTCGCATGACATCTATTAAGCTTCGGCTGATGCATACGACGCAGAACGCCCATACTATGCCCACGTGATGGTTAGTGCTATCAGGCCAGAGGCCTTCTCGGATCAAATATCCAAACCGTTAGTGTGTTGGTAGTGAGGTCACGAGCAGAGGCTCACGAAAAATGTGACCCCGTCGCCCCGTCTCGAGGACTTGGGGCAAGGGCTAAGAATGCCCGGCCAGGCCTCGTATTCAACTCTCGGGTATCCTCCAGGTCAACCCGTCTCCACATCACTCGCGGGTACCCCTCAGGGTCGACCTGCCTTTCCAAGTAACGGTTGTAAAGTCCAAGTATTCGAGTGTCCAAACACCAGGGGGAAACCCCGAGGAATCACCCTCAGTGGATTCCACTTGATGTAATCATCAAGGTGAACGTAGGAGGAACCACCCTCGAGGTTCACACTTGAGGGGTTGCATGACAGAGTCGTATCGAAAGTGGTTAAGGAGGAATCACCCTCGATGACCACGACCAAATAGCTACACTACAGGGTTAACATCAGAAGTGCTGATGAGGTATCACCCTCGGCACTTGATAGTAACTCTGCAGAGTCGTACAACTAAGGGGGGTGATGTGCGGTGTCGAGGCCTGGACGTCGATCACGTTGATCGAGTCATCGAACATAAAGCGGGGCAACTGGGACAAGGTGGGGGTCAGTGATGGATCACTAACCAGCCTATATTAAGCAGTTTAGGATAAGCAGGTAGGTAACAATAAGCAAGTTACAAAAGCAGGCTATGCATCAGAATAGGAGCAAACAATAACAGTAGCAAAATCTAATGCAAGCATGAGAGAATGGAATGGGAGATATCGGGATGATCAAAAGGGGGGGGGCTTGCCTGGAAGCTCTGCTATAAAGGAAGAAGGGTTGTCGGAGACGTAGTCGATCACAGGGGCAGCATCGGTCTCGGGGTCTACCGAAGAGAAGAGGGGGAAGAAACGATAAATATAAAGCAAACAAAGCATAATAAAGCATAACATGGTAATACGCAATGTTAGGGTGAACTAACGCAGTGCTAGACGTTGCAGACGGAGAGGCAAAACATCCGGAGGGGTTTTTCCGGCGTCTGACATTTTCCGGACAGATGAAGAGGGGACGGTTCCATGTTCAGTATACTAGGGGGCATGTGACAGATGAACGGAATGCGTATTCGGATTCGTTGGATTTTTCTGAGCAACTTTCGTGTATAAAACATTTTCATCACACTAACGGGTTAATTACTATGATTTTCCAAAGTTTTAAGTATTTTCTACATTTCTTTTATCTAATTCGTTTAATTACTAAATAGGCAGAATCCTTTTTACACCTACTACGGGGCTAGCCATGTGTATGACAGTGGGGCCAGGGTCGAAATCAACAGTTGACCAGTCACGGTTGACTAGTCAACAAGGTCAAAGCGGGGCCCATTTGTCATTTGCCCATGTGCAAAAAGAGAATTAACTAAACTAATTTAAAACAAAGGGCCACATGTCATGGGGTACAACTAAACTAAACATAAAATAGTCTAACCAGGGGGTGTTTTAATTGGGGATTAGCCCCTAATCTAGAGAGAGAGATGGCCGGCCCGTACGTGAAGTGGCCTTGAGCCATGGCTGGGGCGGACGCAGCTCAACTTGGCCACGGCCGAGCGAGGCCAGAGGAGGTGCAGGGCGAGGGCGAGGGTGATGTGCCGGCTGGCCGAGGTGGGAGCAGGCGAGGCACACGGCCAGGGCGCCGGCGCGGCTGTACGCAGATAGCAGTGTTGAACATATGGTTTGTGCATGTATATTGTATACCTCGGTCCACCTCCTAGTCATTGTAGAGTTGAGATTGTGGCTCATTTTGTATTCCATATATACGTGCGCTATGCACCGATCAATATATCGTGTAGCATTGCCAAAACTCTCGTCTCCAACATCGTATCATACCTGCGATCCTAACCCTAACCCTTGTCGCCGCCCGCCATTGCCGTGATCAATCGCCGCCGCCGCTGCCACCACCACGCCGCCCCGCCGCCGCCAGCGTTCCTCGCCCGCCGCCGCGATGTGTAGCCGCCCTCCTTCTCCACGCTTCCGCCCGCTCCACGCCGCGCCGTCCCAAGCCACGGCGCCTCTCCTCTGTCGTGCCGCCCTTCCTGCGTACCGCCGCACCACCTCCCCTCTCAGACCCATAGCCTCTCCCGGTTCCTCCGGCACCACCCGTAGCCGTCACACCAACCCGCTCGATGGTCCCGACCCCGTCATCATCCGTGATCTCAACATCCTCGCTCGGTTTCCCGTCGTTCTCGATCATCACACCTCCACCTACTATGCCTGGAAGACGTACTTCTCCCTTGTGTTCCGTGAGTACAACCTCCGGGATCAGATCGATGGCTCCGTGGATTCCCGCTTCATGGAGGACGATGAGGAGTGGACGTCCATTGACGCCACTCTCATCCGTTGGTTCTACACCACCATCTCGAAGGACCTCTTCCACACGGTGGTCTCCGCCGATGATGACGCTCAGCCGTTTGGACCAAGCTCACCGGCCTCTTCGCCAACAATGCGCTCCAACGCAAGGTCTTCTTGCACGGCGAGTTCTTTGGGTGCCAGCAGCTCGACTCATCTGTTGACGACTATTGCATGCGCCTCAAGAAGCTTGTTGATGAGCTTCGTGACCTCGGTGAGAAGGTCTCCGATGAGCTTCTTCTTAGCACCCTCATCGCCGGCATGAATGAAAACTTCGGGAACGCCGCCTCCAACATCCCCCTCATCACCAACCCGACTTTCCCCAAGATCGTCGCATACCTGAAGCTGGAGGAGAGGAGGATGCAGATGTCGCGCACACGGGTCACTCACACGGCCCTCACCGCCGGTACCCGTGGCGGCGCGCCGCCCACCGCCCGGCTCCTCCGCCGCTGCCTGCACTGGTCCTTTCCGGCGCCGCAGCCACCCGGCTCCCCTACCCCACAACCGCCGCAGGCTCCCCGCCGCCCCCGAGCAGCAGCAGCACACGGGTGGCCGCCCGTGGCCGTGGCGGCCGCAAACAGCAGCAGCAGCGATCGGCGCGCTCCCGGCGGGCACCGCGCCACCCGCAGCAGCAGCTTCCGCTGGCGCCCTGGCAGGCCGGCCAGAACCCCTGGACGGGTGGTCGTTCACGCGTACTCCATGCCTGTACCGCGCGGCCCCGTCCCCGGCTTCTTCGGCGCCCGCCCGGCCTCTCATCAGGCGCTTCACGCGGCTCCTCGGCCGTACGCGCCCGCGCTGCCCTACGGCCCCTCTGTGGCCTACGGGCTGCCTTCGGCTGGTGGGTTTGCGGTGCTGCCGTCGGCCCCGGCCCTCCTGCCGGCGCCTTGGGACCCCGTGCTTCTAGCAGCCCTGCACACCGCCCCCACGCCGCAGCAGTACACTAGCGGTGGCGACTGGTACATGGACACCGGAGCCACGGCTCACATGGCCGCCAACCCCGGTAACCTTCTTACCGCTCACCCCGTTCACACCGCTGCTCGCATTACCGTGGGCGACGGTTCCTCCATGCCTATTACTCATGTCGGTCATGCTGCTTTTCCTTCTAACTCCATGCCATTATATCTTTCTAACGTACTTGTCTCTCCTGACATCATTAAAAACCTTGTTTCTGTTCATTCTCTTACACGTGAAAATCCTTTCACCGTTGAATTTGACATGTTTGGCTTTTCTGTTAAGGATGCCTGTACCCATATGGTGCTCCACCAATGTGACAGCCCCGACGAGCTCTACCCGGTCCACTCATCCACCTCCTCCGTCGCTGCACCCATGGCGCTTTCCGCCGGAGTGGACCTTTGGCATGCTCGTCTTGGTCATCCAAACACCGCCACCCTTCGTCATATTCTTCGGAGTTTTTCATTCACATGTAATAAGATCGACGATCACACTTGTCATGCTTGTCGTCTCGGTAAACATGCTCGTCTTTCTTTTAGCACTTCCTCGCATGTTGCATCATACCCGTATGAGTTAATTCATAGTGATGTTTGGACCTCTCCTGTTGCAAGTAACACGAGCTATCTTTATTATCTTGTCATACTTGATGATTTTTCGCACTATGTGTGAACCTTCCCGTTGCAGCGAAAGTCAGATGATGTTGCCACTCTCACCGTTCTACTCCTATGTGTCCACGCAGTTTGGATGTCCCATCCATGCATTGCAAACAGACAACGGGAAGGAGTTTGATAATCTTGCGATCCGCAACCTTCTCGCCACACACGACACGATTTTTTGTCTCACTTGCCCATACACTTCGCAACAAAATGGCCGCGCTGAGCGCGTGCTTCGCACTCTTAATGACTGCGTCCGCACCCTCCTTTTGCACGCCAACATGCCACCACGTTTTTGGCCTGACGCGCTTGCCACCGCTTCACTACTCATCAACATTGGTCCCTATCGCACTCGGGGGAATTTTGCACCTCATCACCTTTTGTTCGGCACGCCCCCCCTCCTATGTTGAGCTCCGCATCTTCGGTTGCCTGTGTTATCCTAGCATCGCTTCCACTACTCCTCATAAGCTCGCACCTCGGTCCGTGGACTGCATTTTTCTCGGCTATCCCCCCAACACCAAAGGCTACCGCTGCTACGATCCTATCTCACATCGGGTGATCACTTCCATACATGTTTACTTTGATGAGATGGTTTTTCCGTTTCAGCAGGTACCTTCAGATGTTGCGGCTTTGCCCGCTCCCGGTGCAGGCCGCCCGCGTGCTTCTCTTGGGCCGCCTCCCGGCTTTGAGGGTGCCCCCCGTGCCATGGGTCGAGTTTCTCCCCGGTTGGCTGCCTCAGGGGCTGCACCCCCTGTCGGTTTCAAAACCGGCGGATCTCAGGTAAGGGGTCCCGATTTGTGCGTCAAGGCTGATGGTAACAGGAAGCAAGGGACACAGATGTTTACCCAGGTTCAGGCCCTCTCGATGGAGGTAAAACCCTACTTCTTGCTTGATTAATATTGATGATATGGGTAGTACAAGAGTAGATCTACCACGAGATCGTAGAGGCTAAACCCTAAGAGCTAGCCTATGATGGTATGATTGTAATTGTGATCGTCCTTCTAAGGACCTACCTCTCCGGTTTATATAGACACCGGAGAGGGCTAGGGTTTACATGGAGTCGGTTACAAGGAAGGAAATATAATATCCGGATCGCCAAGCTTGCCTTCCACGTCAAGGAAAGTCCCATCCGGACATGGGTCGAAGTCTTGAGTCTTGTATCTTCACGCTTCAATAGTCTGGACGTTGTACACAGTCTGGCAGTCCGGATACCCCCTAATCGAGGACTCCCTCAGTAGCCCCTGAACTAGGCTTCAATGACGATGAGTCCGACACGCAGTATTGTCTTCAGCATTGCAAGGCGAGTTCCTTCTTCGAATACTCCAAAGTACCTGTTATGACGAATAGTGTCCGGCCTCCAATCAATGTTGTGCTCCTCGGCTTCAATGCCTCAAGAATGACCATCTCCACGTGTCGGCGAATGCAGGAGTCGAAACATTTTGCATTTGCCACCCTCAATCCTCCGGCTAACCGTCTATTTGAAGGGGCGGGATTCTCGGATCAAACTTCACTCTCCTCCAAGAGCTAGCATCCAACAGAGTGCTCCACGAAAATCCATTCCAGCATGGCTGGCCGTCGCAGCTCTTCTGCTCGCCCTTCTCGTTCCAAGTCATGGGAATGGGGAGAGTGTTCAGTTCCTCATAGTCGTTTGATAGAGATACAAACCCAAGGGTTTCTCCCACCGGCGTTCATGGTCCCCGTCCGAGCTGGGATAGCCACTTATGACAGAGGGGAACAAGGCGAGGATCTCTAACCCATCTACGGAGGCGTATATGTCTCATCCCACATCTTACGAGGGCGTCGGGTTCCCTATCCACCCGTTTCTTCGCGGGCTCCACCGAGTTCTCGACCTCGATTACACAATCTTACCCTGCCTCTATTCTGCACATAGCGGGGTATGTTGCCCTTCTTGAACTGTTTTTTAGGCTGTGAACCACACTTGGATTATGGAGGAAGCTGTTACGCCTCGTCCCCCACCCGTGAGTCCTCATGTCAAGTGGGCGGGGCAGTATGGTGCATCACCAAGACCCGGATACCTGTCCGGCACTCCCGAAGGTACAGAAAACTGGCCTTGAGTGGTTCTATAGAGCAGCGTTCCCCTCTGGATCCAGTCCGGACAGGTCTCCCCAAGTTCAGCAATGCCCCACTGAGGGCACGCCTAAGCTGGCGCCCCTGGGGCCCTCAAGAAGAGGACACAAGGGAAATACTCCTCCTGATGAACAGGATAAAGTTACTGGCCAAATCCGGACTCACAATAGTCGAGGTTATAGCGATATGCATAAGGCGGGGAGTGCAACTGCTGCAATATCGGGGAAAGCCCATGTGGCATTTCAATAGGGAAGATGACACCACCCGCTGCAGCCATAAGGGTCCGGACTCCGCTGCCGCTTTGGCAAGGATATTGTCCGATTTGTACAAAGGGGAAGAGGAGGAATTCCTTCGCATAAAAATGCGGACGGATTCTCCATGTACAACCCCCCAGAATGGGTAAGTTGCCATTCTTTTCCTGCTTTTACTTACTCTAGCGTTCTTCTTCTAAGATTACTTGCATCAATGCTTCGAGCAGGGGCGAGGAGGGTAGTGAAGGAATCTTCAGCCCCTCCCACAACGAGAGGACCTGGAAGGGCCCTTGATCCGGGACTCAAAGTGGATCCGGATATCAACCGTGGAGCTTGTCAGCGGGTATTCTATCAAGCAAGGCGGGATGGCGCCCTAGTGGCCATTCGGCCCGACTACCTGGACTGCTCAGCGTCGCGTGTAAGCCAAAATAAAAACCCTATCCTTGAAGAGGACTCCCCGTATTATAACTTACCCTTGAGGCATCGTTCTATTTGCGAAACAACGGCGGAGGCGAGGGCGAGCCCCTTGGGACTCGTCAACCACGAGGCGTCCGGATCGGGAAGGCTCAAGAGGAAGGCGGTGAGGTTGACACACCGCTCTGAGGGTAAGTAATAACCTGTCATGTAATTATAAATTTGAAATATGACAGCGCCCTTTGTATGCAGCAGGAAGAAGAATAACGTACTATATCCGGAGACCCTACCACTCCGCCTCCACCGGCGGGTTCGGGACCGGCCAGGCGGAGGCGGACCAGAGCCAGCACCGCATAGTTCCCGACGGAGGATGCGGATATCACGTTGACCCACGAACTCCGAAGTGGAGCGCCATGAATCACCGGCGCCGGAGGGCCATGCTCGAACAACATCTTTTCGAAGAGGCTTTTAATGCCTTCAATTCAGCGGACGATACGTCCAAGCTGATCGGGCGGAGCTTCGCATAGCTGACGAACCAGATATACCAAAGACATACGGGTAGAAATTTTGATAAGTATGTATAGCACTAGCCCACGAGACTTAGAATAGTTGGGACAACTGTTTGAAGGATCATTATATGCACAGGTCCTTGTGGACAAGAATGAACAATTGGCTCGAGAGCTGGAGGCATGCAAGGCCCATGTGGTGATCTGATAGCCAAGTTAGAGGGATCCCCGAAGGCCCCCTCTGGTAATATTTGTCTCTATTATGCACAGATGTACCAGTTAGTAAATGGCTGGTGCGGTTATCTTAATAGAAAATTCTGCAGATAATCCCGGGGTGAATCCGGAAGGCGTAATGGGTGACGAATGGCATCTCCCACGGCGAGCGCATCCTTACGCGGGTGACGCAAGAGAAGAACAAGCTACAAGATGCCAATATTAAATGCGGGCGTGGAATTAAGGGCGTCTGCGCTCAGCTGGCGGACTCCATGAAGGAGAACAAAAGGCTTCGACGCGACATTTATAGTAAAGCTCAAGCGAAGCTGTGTGATAGTTGAGAGGAAGTTTTTGAAAAAATTTGCTTGAGGAATGTTAACAGTGCATACTGAAGAGATGCCCTCATCGCGGTGATTTACTGCAAGAACTTTCGCGATTGCCGCGGCGTGCTCGGCAGGTGATACTGGCGTTACTTTCGGCCTTGTGGCCATCAAACCTCCTGCCGAATGGCATGGGGGAGCTTATGACCTGCTTCAAGGAGCCGGCGGCGCTTCCGGTTTATGGAAGATATCAGCATGCCGGCAAGGAGCAAGAGAAGCTGGGCAATGGTGACGCGCTACACCAAGCTGGACCGAACCATCGGCGAAGTAGGACGGCGGGGCCCGATGGGCAAGAAATTCCCATAAGTGCGGTATATGACCAGGTGGCGTTAGCCGCTAAAGTATTCTCAACGAGTTGTAAGCTAGACAGCCTATTAGCTGGTATAGAGGAGGAATATAGTTAGTCCCAGTGACTGTGTAATTTAATGGGCATAAGTAGCCCCTAGCCGGATTAAAATCATTTGTCATGGTGGACCTTTTCGCTTCAGCCCCCGGATCCTACAATCCGGGGTGTGTCCGAATACCCGCTCGGTTATACAAAACCGGGGTATGCATGGAGACCAGGCGTATGGGTCATAAGTGCTTGAACAGACAAGTACCCAACTAGTTATGTTATATTACATGGATAGTAAGAAACATCTTCCAGGGAGAATAGTTCCGTTAGGGGTTCCTTTCCCGATGCGCATGCGCCAATGCACATGTGCGGACTGTGCGATGGCACAGAGATACAAACTTCTGGGGTTTTTTGTTGTAACCAGAATACATCCTTTGTTCACCGATTGAATATTCTCTAAAGGAAACTAGCTTCGGCTTCACCCAATCTGAGGTACACATCCGGTGAACGGCGGTAACAATGTGAAGGTGCTCCCCTTATGCCCTAGCCGAATTAACGGGAGCGTGGGCATAAACACAAAAGCGAGCAACCCAGCTTGGCCATATTAAGTCATATCGATGCATATAATGGTGAATAAAAGGCACATATGGAAAAAAAGCATATGCGATTGGCAAAAAGCCATTTAAAGTAATTATGTCTAGCTTCGAATAGGAAGCCCCAGTATAAACTTACACATAGTATGGCGGAGTGATCCGGGGTCCATGTATTAAATACTTTGTGGGAAGAGAAGAAGAGCGAAAAGGAGAGAAAAGGGGTGGAGCATAATTAAAAGGAGGGTTAAGGAGGCGAACACTGAGTTCGGCATTAGGCGTAGAATCTCCGAGTGCAGCGCGTTCCATGGGTTCGGCTCGAGTCATTATCGGATGCATTATGTAGACGGTACGCTCCTCCGGTGAGAACTTTGTCAATGACGAAGGGACCTTCCCATTTGGGTTTGAGTTTGTCATTCTTCTTCTCCGGTAGGCGTAGAATGAGCTCGCCAATATTGTAAGTTTTGGCCCGCACTTCTCTGTTTTGATATCGTCGAGCCTGCTGCTGATAGAATGCGGAACGGGCTTTTGCGACATCGCGCTCCTCCTCCAGGGCATCCAAGCTATCCTGCCGATCTAACTCGGCTTCCTTCTCTTCGTACATGTGTACGCGTGGCGAATCATGTATTATGTCGCGGGGTAGTACTGCTTCCACACCGTACACCATAAAAATGGTGTATATCCGGTGGTGCGATTGGGTGTGGTCCGCAGCCCCTAGAGTACGGAGTCGAGCTCCTCTACCCAGTGTGTATCCGATTCTGTTGGAGATCGCACTAGTCTGGGTTTGATGCCGCTCATGATGAGACCATTTGCCCGTTCGACCTGGCCGTTTGTTTGGGGTTGGTAGACGGAAGCGTAGTCGAGCTTAATGCCCATTTTTCCGCACCAAGTTTTCACTTTATCGGCCGTGAAATTTGAGCCATTATCAGTGATGATGCTATGGGGGACACTGTATCGGTGTACGACCCCGGATATGAAGTCTATCACGGGTCCGGATTCGGCCATTTTGACTGGTTTGGCTTCTATCCATTTAGTGAATTTATCCACCATGACCAGTAGGTATTTTTTCTTATGGCTTCCCCCTTTAAGGGGTCCGACCATATCCAGCCCCCAAACCGCGAAGGGCCAAGTTATGGGGATTGTTTGGAGAGCGGTAGGGGGCATGTGACTCTGATTGGCGAAGAGCTGGCAACCGACGCAATGTTGGACAAGGTCCTGTCGTCTGCTTCGGGCCGTTAATAATAGAAGCATGTCTGGAAGGCCTTGGCGACTAAGCGCTCGAGCAGCGATGTGATGTCCTTGATCCGGCATGGATTTCAGCCAAGAGTTGCCGCCCTTCCTCTTGGAGATGCACCTTTGGAGCACTCGGTCGCGCTTTCTTGTAGAGTTCCCTTACGTGGACCTTGTAAGCTTTAGAGCGCCGGACTATGCAGCGTGTTTCGTTTTGGTCTTCGGGGAGCTCCTGCCTATTTAGGTAGGCCAAGAAAGGCTCGGTCCACGGGGCAATTACGGCCATGATTTCGTGGGCTGAAGAAGTTATTTCGGTGGAAGAGCCTCCGATTGTGTCCGATGGTTCGGAATGTGGGGATGTGCTTGGGTCCATGCTGGTATTGCCGGACTCCCCTTCCCATGCTACGGATGGCTTGAACAGCCTTTCTAGGAGTATGTTAGGTGGGACAGGGTCGCGTTTTGCGCCGATGCGGGCAAGGACGTCCGCCGCTTGATTGTTTTCTCGAGCCACATGGTGGAATTTGAGCCCCTCGAACCGAGCTGATATTTTGAGGACGGCATTACGGTAGGCCGCCATTTTTGGGTCCTTGGCATCGAAGTCTCCGTTTATTTGTGATATTGCGAGGTTCGAATCCCCGCGCACCTCCAGGCGTTGGATGCCCATAGAGACTGCCATCCGAAGACCATGCAACAAAGCCTCGTATTCGGCTGCATTGTTGGAGTCTGTGTAAAGTATTTGGAGGACGTACTGGACCGTGTCTCCGGTGGGAGACGTCAGGACTACACCTGCTCCCAGTCCGGACAGCATTTTAGAGCCGTCAATGTGCATGATCCAGTTGGAAATATGCGCCATACTCTTTAGGGAGTTCGGCTTCCGTCCATTCGGCGACAAAGTCGGCCAGTACTTGCGACTTGATGGCCCGCCGTGGTTTGTACATTATGTCGAACGGAAGGAGCTCGATGGCCCATTTAGCAATCCGGCCCGTAGCATCACGATTGTTTATTATGTCATTGAGGGGTACTTCGGAGGCTACTGTGATCGAACACTCTTGAAAGTAGTGTCGCAGCTTCTGGGATGCCATGAAGACCGCGTATGCTATTTTTTGATAGTTTGGGTATTGGGATTTGCATAGGGTGAGGACTGTGGATACGTAATAAACTGGCTTTTGGAGCAGGAATTTGTATCCGTCAACCTCTCGTTCGACGACGAGTACTGCGCTTACAACTTGGTGTGTTGCCGCTATGTATAACAGCATAGGCTCGCCGGTGTTAACGCTATTAGGACTGGATTATTGGCGATAAGGTCTTTATTTCATTGAGTCCGCAGCGGCTGCATCCGTCCATATGAAGTGTTGATGCGCCGCAGAGGCGGTAAAGAGGCAATGCCTCTTCTCTAACTGGAGATAAAGCGGCTCAAGCGTACGCATCCGGCTAGCTTCGGATGTGCTTGAGGTCTGTTGGTATAGCCAACCGAGACGAGCTCGGATTTTGCGGGTTCGCTTCAATTCCTCTATTGGAAACAATGAAGCCCAGCAGTTTCCCGATGGGGCGCCAAGACGCATTCTTCGATTCAACAATGTCGTATGTCCGGAGGTTATCAAATGTGAGCCTCAAGTCATCTATCGGGGTTCCGCGTGTCTAGTTTTTATGACCACGTCGTCCACATATCTTCCACTGTTTTGCCGATTTGTTTTCCATCCATGTTTGAATCATGCGTTGATAGGTTGTGCCGGCATTCTTGAGCCCAAAGGGCATAGTGTTGAAGCAAAAAGGGACATATGGCGTTATAAAAGTTGTTGCAGCTTCGTCAGACTCTGCCATCTTTATTTGATGGTATCCAGCGTATGCGTCGAGAAAACACGCGTGTCTAGCTGTGGCATCGATGATTTGATCGATGCGAGGGAGGGGAAAGGGATCCTTGGGGCAAGCCTTGTTGAGGTCTTTGAAGTCGACGCATAGGCGCTAGGATTTGTCCTTCTTTGGTACCATCACCAAATTTGCCAGCCAATCCGGATGTTTGATATCTCTGATGAATCCGCCTCGGTAGCTTGGCTAACTCTTCCCCCATTACTGTCGTTTGGGCTCTGAGAATCACCTTAGGGTCTGCTTGACTGGCTTATATCCTTTTAGAATATTGAGGTTGTGTTCGGCCAGTCTGCGTGGGATGCCTGGCATGTCCGATGGGTGCCAGGCGAAAATATCCCAATTCACGCGTAAGAAATCTCGTAGTGCAGCGTCAATCGCGGAGCTCAGCTGTGTCCCGATGGAAGCTGTCTTTGTGGGGTCCGTTGGATGGACCTGGAATTTGACTATCTCGTCTGCAGGCTTAAATGAGGTGGACTTGGGTCGCTTGTCTAGTATCACGTCGTCCCTGTCCACGGTGGCCCGCAGCGTTGTTAACTCTTCGGCTGCTAGGGCTTCAGATAATGCTTCCAAGGCTAGAGCTGCGGTTTTATTTTCGGCACGAAGTGCGACGTCCGGATCACTGGCTAGAGTGATGATTCCATTGGGTCCGGGCATTTTAAGCTTCATGTACCCATAATGGGGTACAGCTTGAAAGCTTGTAAATGTGTCCCGCCCTAGAAGGGTGTGGTATCCACTGCTAAAAGGAGCCACCTGGAATGTGATTTCCTCGGACCTATAATTCTCCGGGGTGCCGAATACCACATCGAGTGTGATTTTTCCCTTTTGCGCTTCCAGTAGGGATAATTCCCCGAAGGTTGTGCGCTTTGTTCAATGCGGCTTTTATCAATTCCATCTTGCTGAGTGTTTCTTCATAAATCAGATTTAATCCGCTTCGCGTCCATGAGTACTTTAGTGAGCGAAAGCCATCTACGATCGGACTAAGGACCGGGCGGTGGTGCGGACAGCCGGAATCGAGGTTCATCACTGGCATTAAAAGTTATAGCAGTGTCGTTCCAAGGGTTTATCTTTGCCACATGGTAAATTTCAGTGGAGCTTCGACGAGCTCGCTTGCGCCTATTGTTCGAGGCAAAAGTCTCGAAGACTGTTAGTACCGTATTGTGTTTGCTGGCAGGATGTTGTTCCGCTTTATGGCCCACAAGAAGATCCTCGCCACTTTTTTCCACCTGCCGGAGTATCCAACATGCCTTAAGGCTATGAGTAGGTGTTGTATCCGAATCTTGTGGAGCTTACATGGGCCGTCGAGCCATTCTTCCATCTGGATCCCATACAGGGTGGGCTTTGGTTTCTTGGGGGTTGGGTCGGACGACTTACGAGAGTTCGTCCGTTTAGTTCAGACAAAGGTTCGGACAAAGGTTTTCCTTTGAGCAGGTCTTTGGCTCAAGGAGTTCGGTGATCCGAACATAACTTGTCCTCCAAGTTGAGGGGCAATCCGCGTGTGGTTCCTCCACTATCGCTATCTCATGGGTGGCCGGCGGGGACTTGATATCCCTTTGGTCGGGTTTAAGACCAATCCGGTCGCAGTCTGTAGCGACTCCCAAAGTGGCGATGCGACCCAAGAGTTTGTTAAGGGGGGAAAGCTCCATTGGATCCATCTGTTCGACGAGTTCCGAACTAACGCGAAGGTTACGATTGATGAACCGAGAAGTCATCGTCGGTGCCACCGCCGATGGGGCGGCCATGATGAAGCCGCCGAGCCTGAGCGTCTGGCCTACAGCCAGAGCCCCCTCCGAGGTAATGTCGTCCTTGACAATGAGACGAGCCATCAGGCCTTGTGGCGACGTCACATAGGAACTCCCAATGAAAGCACCAATGTCGGTGTCAAAACCGGCGGATCTCGGGTAGGGGGTCTCGATCTGTGCGTCAAGACTGATGGTAACAGGAAGCAAGGGACACAGATGTTTACCCAGGTTCGGGCCCTCTCGATGGAGGTAAAACCCTACTTCCTGCTTGATTAATATTGATGATATGGGTAGTACAAGAGTATATCTACCACGAGATCGTAGAGGCTAAACCCTAAGAGCTAGCCTATAATGGTATGATTGTAATTGTGATCATCCTTCTAAGGACCTACCTCTCCGGTTTATATAGACACCGGAGAGGGCTAGGGTTTACATGGAGTCGGTTACAAGGAAGGAAATATAATATCCGGATCGCCAAGCTTGCCTTCCACGTCAAGGAAAGTCCCATCCGGACACGGGTCGAAGTCTTCAGTCTTGTATCTTCACACTTGAATAGTCCGGATACCCCCTAATCCAGGACTCCTCCCCGGCGCCCGTGGCGCCCACGGCGTCCCCGGCCCCGACCACGCCGTCGGTATCACCGGCAGCCGTGCCGCTGTCGGCCTCCCCGGTGGCCGTGACGCCTCATGCGTCCCCTGCGCCCTCCTCGGCGTCCCCCGCAGCCTCGCCCATGGCCTCGGAGGTCGCGGGCTCTTCTTCGTCATCGCCTGCCGCCACCCCGGACTCGCTGCCCCGCCCGATGACTCGCTCTCGGGATGGCACTTTCCGCCCGAGCACGCGGTACACCATCGATGACTACCTTCTCGCTGCTTCCATCTCTGAGCCGTCCCCTCTCCCATCATCAGCTTGAGCCGCCCTTCGGGATCCTCATTGGCTCGTTGCAATGCAGGAAGAGTTCGACGCTCTCCAGCGGAACCGCACCTGGCAGCTTGTCCCTCGGCCGCCTCGTGCCAACATCATCACGGGCAAGTGGGTCTTTCGGCACAAGACTCATCCGGATGGCACTCTCGAGCGCTACAAAGCTCGTTGGGTGGTTCGGGGATTTCGGCAACGTGCGGGCGTGGACTTCACCGACACTTTTGCCCCGGTTGTTAAACTGGGCACGATCCACATCGTGCTCTAGCTAGCCGTCTCCCGAGCTTGGCTTGTGCATAAGTTGGATATTTCCAACGCCTTCTTGCACGGCCACGTCGCTGAGCAGGTGTTCTGTGAGCAGCCCACCGGCTTCGTCGATGCCACGCATCCAGACCATGTGTGCTTGCTCTCCCGTTCTCTTTACGGGTTGAAGCAGGCGCCTCGGGCCTAGTACCAGCGCATCGCTGCATTCCTGTAGACGCTCGCATTTACATCGACTCGCTCTGATGCGTCCCTCTTCGTGTACCATCACGGAGTTGACATGGTCTACTTGCTGCTATACGTTGACGACATCATCCTGGCGCCATCCACTACCGAGCTCCTTCAGCGGCTCTCTGCTCGTCTACGCGATGAGTTTTCCCTCAAGGACTAGGGGCCCCTACACTAGTTCCTTGGCATTGAGGTGGTACGACGGCCAGATGGGTTCTTCCTAGATCACCAGCGATACGCCCATGAGCTTCTTGATTAGGTCGGCATGCTTAACTGCAAGCCCACTCCCACGCTCGTCGACACCAAGTCCAAGGTTCCCGCTCTAGAGGGTTCTCCTGCATCCGATGCGGCCTTCTATCGCTCCATTGTGGGTGCTCTCATGCGACCGACCGACGCGCACTTTGACTTGCGGTATCTTGTTCAGCAGGTCTGTCTTCACATGCGTACTCCACGTGACTCTAACTGGACCCTGGCGAAGCGTATCCTCCATTACATACGCGGCATGCCGTCCATGGGACTTACGCTAACGGCCTCCGCCTCCACCGACCTCGTCACCTACTCTGATGCGGACTGGGCTGGCTGCCCAGACACATGGCGCTCCACCTCGGGGTACTGTGTCTACCTTGCGGCCGTCCCTGATCTCTTGGTCCTCCAAGAGACAGTCCACCGTCTCCCGCTCGAGTGCCGAGGCCGAGTATCGGGCAGTGGCTAACGCCGTTGCTGAGTGCTCTTGGCTTCGTCAGCTGCTCCAGGAGTTGCTTTGTGATGTTCACAAGGCCATGCTCGTCTACTACGACAACGTCTCCGCCGACCGTGTACCTCTCCACCAACCCGGTCCACCATCGTCGAACGAAGCATATTGAGCTCGACATACACTTTGTTCGTGAGCAGGTGTCTCTTGGGCGCATCCGGGTCCTCCACGTCCCCACGTCGCAACAGTTCGCCGATGTCATGACAAAAGGACTGCCTACTTCTGTTTTCGAGGAGTTCAGGTCCAGTCTTTGCGTCTCTGGCGACGCTTCGACTGCGGGGGTGTTGAACATATGGTGTGTGCATGTATATGTATACCTCGGCCCACCTCCTAGTCATTGTATAGTTGAGGTTGTGGCCCACTTTGTACTCCATATATACGTGCGCTATGCACTGATCAATATATCGTGTAGCATTGCCAAAACTCTCGTCTCCAACAAGCAGCAGGCAGCGGCGGTCGCATGGAACGAGCAGCAGCGGCGGCGCTGGAGGCCGCGGCAACAGCAGCCAAAGGCAGCGGGCGAGTGCAGCAGTGGGGCCGTCAGTGGAGCAACGCGCGGCTGGCGAGGGCCGCTCCCGGGGCAGCCATGAGCGGCAGTAGGAACAGTGCCGCAGCAAAGCATCGGCAACAGTTCGTGTGCGTACATGGAGCTCCAGCCATGGTCGCGGGACGGCATCAGGTGCAGCAGGGCGCCCGCGGAAGGGGACAGATCCGGCCAGGGCGGGCGACGACCGGCGAGCTGGCGGCGCAGGCGCGGACAACGAGCAGGGGGCCAACACGGCGTGCAGCGATGGTAGCCGCGGCAACAGCAGAAGGTAGCACCGAGTGGGGGCGCGCAGGCCTGAGGCGGAGGCGGGGCGAGGCAACAGCGGCGGTGGCCAACGACGGCAAGCAGCAGCAGCGGTAGAGCAGCATCGGCTCGCAGGAGCAACCGCTAGACTCAAAGCAGAGAGCGTGTGTGCGCGGACGAGTTCCAGCCATGGTGAGCGGCGGCGCGCATGGGGCGACATCTATGGTGATGGATTCAAAGGGGAAACAGGGGGCTGGGAGAGGAGCTCACCGCGGAGCCGTACGTGTGCTCAGGGAAGGTCGGAGTGGTCGGAGCAGAGTAGTTGGGCGGTGGCGCGCTGGCGACCAAAGAGGAAGGAGCACTCAATCCCGGCGATGTAGAGGCGCCCAGCTCGAGCCATTCGATGTAGTCGAAGTAGAGGAGCGAGGCGGAGCTCGTGGACATGTCGGGACGGTGCGGGCTGGCTAGTGGCCGCAGGATCGACGCGGTGACGGCGATGGAAGCGCTCGTCGTCGAACAGAGGAGGAGATCGAGCGAGAGAAAAGCAAGTGCCGCCTAGGGTTTGTCCAAGGGGAGTGCTCGGGGTCAAGTAGGACGCCGGGAGGGGTCGGATGGCTGCCACGCAAGTGGCCACGACCGGCGGATGGCCGCCATGGCCATGCTGCCTCCCCTATGTACAGTAAAGAGGTAGGGGAGAGGCCGGTGGTGGGCTTGGGCTGCATTGTTCATACAGGCCAAAGTGCATAGCAGCACTTTCTCATTTCTTTTTCTGTCTAACCTTTTGTCTCAGTTTTCTATTCATTTTAGGCACTAAATGATATTAGTTCTACAAGGTACTGCACCTATAATTCAAATACAACATTATGGGTGCTACCCACAAGGTTCCATTTTATTTGGGAAGGTTTAGACATTTGTTTAATTTGAAAAGGCCATTTTACTTTTGTATTAGACCACTTATTACATTCCTAGGAATATATATGTGAGTCCAAAGAAGTTTGTTTCAGCATGAAGACGATCAGGGGAACTTATAGAATTATTCAAACATTTTTGTTTTACCTTGAAGAAATAATTATTTTGACTTTATTTTAAGTTTGAAAATGTCTTTGATTTTTACCAAGAGGAAATTTGGCTTAGCTAATAATGATGACACGGCACCATTAGCATGGGTCTACTGTCGCTTGACATCGGGGGTGCTACAGATGTTTACGATATCATCATGTAGATCAACGGTTTATCCTTTTTTCCTGCACACAAACAAATCACAATTGCCCTGGCGGTTTACCGCGAGGCGGGTCACGATGCCCCATATAGAACCACTGGTGACTAAAACAGTTCATAACCAGGGCCAGTTTAATCATAACCATATATAATCATAACAAAAATATCATACCTGTGACATTTGATCATACTGCCGGCTTATCATACCAGTGCAGTAAGGGTGACAACTCAAAAGATTGAGCGCACAATTCCCTGTTCAATTGTCATATACTTCCGGCTTAAACACCGTAGGCAGCAAGGGGTAATACCCCAAAACTTAGAGCACAACACTTCCAAGTATATAAAATCATCATATAGTGGCGACTTATAGTCCAAAGCCAGGCTGGGTTAATAAACACCGGATAATTTCATATATGACCCGTAAAGCCCTTATAGCCCTCATCGATTTTCAACCATGTATTAACATGTCACAATAGATAAACCTAAAAAATGTTCAGATCAAATAACAAAAAAACAAGGCTTTCGTAGGCGGTCAGGCCTAAAAATCAAGTGCTTTCAAAGGGCCGCACAACCACTGAGTTAAACCTTCGTGAAAACCTTATAAGTCGGGCCTCACATGACCAATATTCGTTTTAACTTTGACAAGTTCAGGGTCTGTATAAGATTGACTGTCAAAATACGGCGGGTCATTCCAGTCAATCTGGGCGGAGTGGCAGACTTAAAAAGGCAGGATAACCTGGGTTTTTAGGTGAATACACCTGGCTTCCAAGCCTGGCTTTTAAGCCTATTACAAGGGTCATAAAAACTCTTATCCGTTGAATGAAGAGCCCCCAAGTAATATTTTATTCCAGGCATACAAGCCGGATCAACAAGGGTAGTCAGAGCTATGCTCAATGAGCAGGAAGCCCCCAAGTGATATATATTGAGCCGTCAAGGCAGGGTACCTATGTTTGAGTTGTGCCCTGCAACAGACTCTCTTTGTCCCTTTAGCCTGGGCATCAAGCCTCCAAGTGGCCATGTGAAGTGACAATAAAGGCTCATTATTACCAGAAATGAAACGACAGAGGCCTTGATTTATCAGGGATGCCAGCTTTATTATATTCATCATAATATATACATTGTCAAAATATGCACATCACAAGAGCCAGTAGCTCAGGTGTTATAAGGTCGAAGATGAGCAATATTCCACGGCCGACGGGTCTCCTCCTCCGACGTGCGTGAGTTCTTGTGGTCTCTAACATCAACAAGGGAGTATGACCCATTGTTCAGATTCTTGCTGACCACAAAGGGTCCTTCCAAAGGTGGGGATAGCTTGTGCATATCAGTTTGATCCTGGATAAGCCGGAGCACCAAGTCACCTTCTTGAAAGGTTCTGGTCTTAACCCGGCGGCTGTGATAACGGCGCAGATCTTGTTGATAAATCGCCGAAAGAGCCGCCGCAAGGTCACGCTCCTCATCTAATAGGTCAAGTGCATCCTGCCATGCTTTTTAATTGCCAGCTTCAACATAAGCCGGCACGCGGGGCGAGTCATGACGGATGTCACTAGGGAGAACCGCCTCTGCTCCATAAACCATGAAGAAAGGTGTATAACCCGTAGATCTGTTGGGGGTATTATTGATAATCCATAACACTGAGGGTAACTCCTCCACCCAACAACCCGGCGTCCTTTGCAAAGGGACCATAAGTCGGGGCTTGATGCCTTGCAAAATCTCTTTATTAGCTCGCTCAGCTTGACCATTGGACTGGGGGTGAGCTACTGAGGATACATCAAGTCGAATATGCTCTCGTTGACAAAATTCTTTCGTAGTGCCCTTGGACAGATTAGTGACATTATCAATTGTAATGTTGTGGGGAAAACCAAAACGGAAAATCACTTTTTTGATGAATTGAACTGCGTCGCCGCATCACACTTACTAACCGCCCTGCTTCAACCCACTTCGTAAATTTGTCAACTGACACCAGAAGGTGGGTCTTTTTATCCTTGGACCTTTTGAAAGGCCCAACCATATCAAGCCCCCAGACTGCAAACGGCCAAGAAATTGGAATCATCCTCAACTCTTGAGCCGGCACGTGAGCCCGTCGTGAGAATTGCTGACAACCGTCACACTTACTGACCAAGTCTTCTGCATCAGCATGAGCCGTCAGCCAATAAAATCCATGACAAAAAGCCTTGGCTATGAGAGACTTAGAACCGGCATGATGACCACAATATCCTTCATGAATCTCTCACGGAATCTCACAGCCTTCCTCAGGAGAAACACAACGTTGAAATGCTCCTGTGACACTGTGGTGATGCAACTCTCCATTGACAATAGTCATTGACTTAGACCGCCGGGTTATCTGCCTGGCTAAAGTTTCATCCTCAGGTAACTCGCCCCGGGTCATATAAGCCAAATATGGAACTTTCCAGTCAGGAATAGCATGAAGTGCCGCTACCAATTGTGCTTCTGGGTCAGGAATAGCAAGATCCTCCTCTGTAGGCAATTTGACACAAGGGTTATGCAGAATATCCAGGAAAGTTTTAGGTGGTACTGGCTTACGCTGTGATCCTAACCGGCTCAAACCATCAGCCGCCTCATTTTTTCCTGCGACCAACATGTTCCACTTCATAACCCTTGAAGTGCCCTGCAATAGCATCAACTTCTCAGCGATAAGCCGCCATGAGCGGATCCTTAGAATCCCAAGTGCCAGAAACTTGCTGAGCCACTAAGTCTGAGTCACCAAAACACCTCACCCGGCTTAGATTCATCTCCTTAGCCATCCGAAGACCATGGAGCAAGGCTTCATATTCAGCTACATTGTTAGTACAAGGGAACATCAACCTTAAAATATAACATAATTTATCACCTCGTGGGGACGTCAAGATAACTCCAGCCCCCGAGCCTTCCAACTATCTGGATCCATCAAAGTGAATAGTCCAATATGTGTTATCCGGCTTCTCTTCAGGCGTCTGCAACTCTGTCTAATCATTAATGAAATCCACAAGTGCTTGAGACTTGATTGCTGTGCGAGGCATATACTTCAAACCATGGGGTCCAAGCTCAATGGCCCACTTGGCTACCCGACCTATGGCTTCTCTGTTCTGAATAATATCCCCTAAAGGAGCAGACCTAACCATAGTGGTGGGATGACCCAGAAAATATTGCTTGATTTTTCGACTAGCCATGAACACCCCATAGACAAGCTTCTGGCAATGTGGATACATCTACTTGGACTCAATAAGCACTTCACTGATGTAGTAAACTGGCCGCTGAACTGGATGCTCCTTGCCTAATTCCTTCCTTTCCACCACAATAGCTACACTAACAGCTCAGCTATTGGCAGCCACATATAACAATAAAGGCTCCTTATCAATAGGAGTAGCAAGAACCGGCGGCTCAGCCAATTGTTTCTTTAAGGCCTCAACTGCCTGATCAGCAGCATCACTCCAGAAAAAGTGATCTGTCTTTTTCATCATCTGGTACAGAGGGATAGCCTTCTCACCCAACCGGCTTATGAACCGGCTTAAAGCCGCAATACGACCCGCCAAACGCTGAACATCATTGATACACGCCGGCTTAGTGAGAGAGGTGATAGCCTTTATCTTCTCCGGGTTAGCTTCAATACCCCATTCCGAAACCAGAAAACCCAAGAGCTTGCCTGCTGGCACACCAAAAACACACTTGGCCGGGTTAAGCATCATTTTGTAGACCCGGAGATTGTCAAAGGTCTCCTTTAAATCATCTATCAAGGTCTCCTTCTTCCTGGACTTCACCACAATATCATCCACATAGGCATGAACATTGCGCCCAATCTGATCATGAAGACAATTTTGCACACATCACTGGTAAGTCGCATGGGCACTCTTGAGCTCAAAAGGCATAGACACATAACAGAAGGCTCCAAAGGGAGTGATGAAGGTTGTCTTCTCCTAGTCCTTAACTGCCATTTTGATCTGATGATAACCAGAATAGGCATCCAAAAAACTCAAACGCTCACAACCTGTCATAGCATCAATAATCTGATCAATACGGGGAAGAGCAAAGGGATCAGCCGGACAAGCTTGTTTAAGTCTGTGTAATCCACACACATGCGCCAGGTGCCATTTTTCTTAAGCACCAGCACCGGGTTAGCTAACCACTCAGGATGAAAAACTTCAACAATGAACCCAGCCGCCAAAAGTCGGGTTACCTCCTCACCAATAGCCTTATGCCTCTCTTCATTGAAACGGCGAAGGAATTGCTTGACCGGTTTAAACTTTGGATCAATATTGAGAGTGTGCTCAGCGAGTTCCCTCGGTACACCTGGCATGTCTGAAGGCTTCCATGCAAAGATGTACCGGTTCTCACGGATGAACTCGATGAGCGCACTTTCCTATTTCGGATCCAAATTAGCACTGATGCTGAACTGCTTGGATGAGTCGCCAGGAACGAAATCAACCAACTTAGTGTCATCTGCCATTTTAAACTTCAACAAGGGGTCATGCTCTGTGGTTGGATTCTTCAAAGATGTCATATCCGCCGGGTCAACATTATCCTTGTAAAATTCCAGCTCCTCTGTTGCACAAACAGACTCAGCATAAGTAGCATCGCCCTCTTCACATTCCAAGGCTATCTTGCGACTCCCATGCACCGTGATAGTGCCCTTGTGACCCGGCATCTTAAGTTGCAAATAAACATAACATGGCCTTTCCATGATTTTAGCATAAGCCGGCCATCCAAACAGAGCATGATACGGGCTCTGGATCTTAACAACTTCAAATGTTAAAGTCTCCGCTCTAGAATTATGTTCATCCCCAAAGGCTACTTCCAAAGCAATTTTGCCTACCGGGTACGCCGACTTACCAGGCACCACTCCATGAAAAATAGTATTGGACGGCTTAAGATTTTGTCAGTCAACCCCATACGACGGAAAGTATCATAATAAAGGATATTAATACTGCTGCCTCCATCCATGAGTACCTTAGTGAACTTGTACCCTCCAACCTGAGGTGCCACCACCAGAGCCAAGTGACCTAGATTATCAACCCGGGGCGGGTGATCCTCACGACTCCACACAATGGGCTGCTCAGACCATCATAAGTAATGGGGAACCGCCAGCTCAACGGTGTTCACAACCCTTTTATGGAGCTTCTGATCCCGCTTGCGTAAACTCATGGTGAAGACATGGTACTGCCCACTATTCAATTGTTTCGGGTTACTCTGATAACCATATTGCTGCTACTGCTGAGCCCCCTGACCGGATTGTTGATTATAACCACCTTGATTGCCTTGATTGCCTTGGCCGTGGAAACCGGAATTAGAACTGCCACCACCGTAACCCGGACCGTTAGAGTCGTAACCTGAGCCGCCGCCCGGCCCATGATTGTTCTGGAAAAGATCGGAACTTTTGTACTCCTTCATGATGAAACAATCCTTCCAGAGGTGAGCAAACGGCCTTTCCCGTGTACCATGCTTCGGGCAGGGCTGATTCATCATCTGCTCAAGATTGAAACTTGGCCCTCCAAACTGAGGAGGTGGCTTTCCCTTACAACGCTGACCATTATTCTGCATATTGGTATTAGCCACAAAATCCAAACTATTGTCAGCCTTGCGCTTACCATTGCCCCCCTGACTTGCCGGGTTATGATGCCGCCCCTTGGTGTTACTACTCTTCTTTCCCTTTCCCGGCTTTTCATCATCAGACTCGGGGTCCTTGGTACTATCAGAGTCGGCATACTTAACCAGAGCCGCCATCAGCTCCCCCGTGTCACTACAGTGGCGCTTGAGCCGCCCTAGCTTCTGCTTAAGGGGCATAAAACGACAATTCTTCTCTAACATCAAGACCGCTAAGCCGACATTGATACAATCTGATGAATGCAGGATAGTGAAGACCCGGCGCACCCAATGAGTTGTTGACTCGCCCTCTTCTTGGACACAGGAGTCCAAATCCACAATCGACATAGGCTTCTTGCACGTATCTTTAAAATTCTGGATAAACCGGGCTTTTAACTCGGCCCATGATCCAATGGAGTTAGCAGGCAACCCTTTCAACCAAGTATGGGCCGTCCCATCCAACATCATGGTGAAATACTTAGCACACGCAGCATCGCTAACATCCTGCAGCTCCTTGGCCATCTCATAACTCTCAACCCATGCTTCAGGGGGTAAGTCAGCTATGTAGTTAGGCACCTTACGAGGACCCTTGAAATCCTTGGGCAAACGCTCATTACGCAGAGCCGGCACTAAACATGGCACACCCGAGGTTCTAGAGGTCACGCCTGCCTCTACCGAAGTCGAAGGATGAGCCGAAGAATGTTGATGAGCCGCGTACTGAGCCGCCAACTCAGCCTCCTGACGCGCTCTACCCTGATCTACCAGAGTCTGAGCATTAGCACCACCGCGCGTCGGGTCATGTCCATGAGGCGGGTTACGATGCAGTTCACTGCTTGAGACCGCCGGGGAGTCAATGTGCCTGCTGTAACTCCGGCTTGGACGAGGGGTTGAGTGAATCCGCTCACGACTATAAGAATAAGCCGCTTGCTTCTCTAATGTCGTCTGAAGAAGTTCTCTGGCCCTCTGCGTTTCAACCACCGTCGGAGACTCGCCTTCAACTGGCAGAGCCGCCAATCGTGTCGCCGCAGCAATCATATTGTCCAAAGGGTAGGAATAATGACCCGGCGGCGTCAAAACATGCTAAGGCGGGGTATTATCCATACGTGGAGAACCCATCACTCGTGGATGAACCGGCACTCCACCCCCAGGCGCTCCAGCCATCGGGTTTACCACCAGCGGGTCACTGATCCCTGCTCTAGGTGTGTTGCAGAGGTTCCTTGGCTCATAAACCGGTGGTAGATGACTCCGGTGCCTCCTCCTCATAACCTCATTTGAAGCATTCTGATCCAACGTGAGCCGGAAGGACTCTGCCTGAATTCGTTGTGCCTGGGCATCCAGAGCAGCCCGCTCCGTGGCCATCCTGGCGTTTTCTGCATTCAGCTCCTCCTTGGCCTGTGCTATTTCGTCACGCAATTTTGCAACCTCCGCGTTATGCTGAGCTTGATTTGCCGGGTTAACCTCCGCTGTTAACATTGTTGTCAGAGTATCCAACAAGTCGGACAAGACCTGAGCCGGCGGGCGCACAGGGCCTCCTGCCCCGGCCGTTGCTGACCCGGAGATCATTGCTGCTGCAGTCGTAGAATTCTGCCCTGGCTGCGTACCGGCCATAAAAATCGCGACCCTATTCGGCGGTTCATAGGGGTCCGGAATACTACCGCCATCGGAATAGCCCCCAAGCCGGCCGTCTTGCAGTTCATACAACGACTTAGTCTCACCAGTGGATGACTCACCATCAGAGTAGATGACCGTCTCACCGCCAGACACAGATCTATCCTCAAATTTCGCCCCATGGATGAACCCAACGAAGGCCCGTTTCACGGCAGGCTGGACTCGGGCGGGTCATGCACGCTGAGCCGTCTCGATGATGTCGGTGCAGATGTCCGGCTCAGGGCCCGGTTCGCCAATCTTGCTGATGAAGACGTGGATTCCGCCGAAGGGACCCGGTACCCGTACTCGATTGAGCCGGCCTCGGGGCCCCATCCTGCATCGTTGATGTAGAGCTTGCCGCGACGACTCTTGGTCATCCGGCCCACAACGTATCCCTTGATCCCTTCAAAGCTGCCCTTCAAGAAATCGAAACCACCATGCGCTGGCCCCATGGTGGGCACCAACTGTCGTGGAATTGTCACGGCAGATGTCCTAGCAGAAGGACTTAGTCATGGAGCCATCGCAACTAGGTTAGCTTAAAGGGGTTAAACAGGACAAAGGACACGAGGAGTTTATACTGGTTCGGCCCCTTGCGGTGAAGGTAAAGGTCTAATCCAATTTGAGGTGGTATTACTTATGTTTCGATTACCAGGGAGCGAATACGCTTGACCTAGCTTTCGATCTCTTGTTCCTTGTCCTAAATCGTCGTCGGGTCGTCCCTTTATATACACAGGTTGACGCCCAGCGGCTCACAGAGTCCCGGCCGGCTTATAGACAATGTGTCTGGCTCAGTGACTAATTATACTTGCCCTACAGTACAAGTCATACATATATGGTGATTTACACTTATGGGCCTTAAGTCGCCTTTGGGCTTCGGGCCCTTAGCCAGTCTGCTTCCTGAATTGCCATCTTCATGGGCTTTGTCTGATGAACCGCTATAGGTATAACCCGGCCCCTCCTGGGCGGGTCATACCAAATAGTTATATCCCTAGCATATTCCTTTGGCGTCTTAATTATCATATGGAAGATTTTGTTGCATGGCTGTTAACTCTTTCTGATTGCTTCTCTATTAAACCTACATACCATGTTGAGTGGGACGCATAGTATCAAAGTAAATGCCGTCAAGGGATGCAAGCACAAGGTACTAGACCAGATGTCATCATATTTACAACCTGTAAATTGAAAGTGCTAGTTGAAGTCAGAATATCTGCATGGCGACTGATGCATCGAATCATACCATGTCGAATTATTCTTGCAGCTCGACATATTAAGGCTATGGGTCAATGTCCAATATGTGCCAGTGAAGCAGAAACTATTTTACATGTTTTTCCATTGTCCGGCAGAGAGAAAAGTTTGGGAAAATCTGGGGCTAGAAGCAATGCTTGAGGAAGTGGGCGCTTAGTTTTCAGAGGGTCAACAAGCGTTTGAGTATCTATTACTCCCTCAGCAATGCTAAAGTAGTGATTTAAACGCTTTTATATTTTTTTATGGAGAAAGTATCTCTTAAACCTATCCAGTCTTTTGTGTTCGAGTTGCGACCATCTGCTGAGAAGAAGGTGACTATAATCAACTAAAGTGGGAGCAGAAACAAAGTGACTCAGAATATGGACTGGATAGGAGATATCTGGACAAGTGATAGCAAGATAGACAAGACTACCAACAAGATGACGATAACTCGCCGGATCAAACAAGAGCTCACCATCAGAAGCGCGAAGGTTAACATTGAGCTCCATAGGAGTCTCAGCAGTGCGCTCATCACTAAAAGACGCACGAGCAAGAAGATCCTGGATATACTTTTCTTGGGAAATATAAAATCCATCAGAAGTGGAGGAAACCTCAATATCAAGAAAGTAACGAAGACGACCAAGATCAGACATAAGAAACTGCTCACTGAGACGGGCCTTGACAAAGGCAATGTACTCAGAATCGTCGCCGGTGATGATCATGTCATCAACATATAGAAGAAGTAGAGTGTGACCACGAGCAGAAAGGTGGACAAATAGCGCTGGATCATGAGCACTGGGCGAAAAACCAGCTGCAGTGATCACAGAGGCAAAACGCTCAAACCAAGCTCGGGGGGCTTGCTTAAGGCCATATAGAGAGCGACGAAGACGACAAACCATGCCATCAGGAACTGAATACCCAGGAGGTGGTTGCATATAAACTTCCTCACGCAACTCACCATTAAGAAAGGCATTCTTAACATCAAGCTAAGACACGGACCAGTGACGAACAGAGGCCACCGCGAGAAGTGTGTGGACAGTGGTCATATGAGCCACAGGATCAAAAGTCTCATCGTAATCACGACCATGCTCTTGCTGAAAACCATGAGCTACAAGACGACCTTTATAACGCTCAAGAGAACCATCAGAGCGAGTATTAATCTTATAGACCCACTTACAAGTGATGGGACGAACATGGGGAGGAAGAGAAACCAAGTCCCACGTGCCAGTGCGCTCAAGGGAAGCAATCTCCTCTGCCATCGCAAACTGCCATTTAGGATGAACAACAGCATCTCGATAAGAAGTAGGCTCAAGAACGGTTGAAAGACCATAGTGAGAAGGAGAATATCGGTCAGGGGCGGACAAGGCCGAGAGCGAAGACCATAAGTCGAGCGATTGGAGGAAGATGACACACCAGAAGTAGAGGGCATATCAGTAGACTTGTCCACAACACGTGAACGACGAGTATAATGGAAAGGAAAGGAGGGAAGAGGTGGAATCACTGGAGGTGGAGACGAGGAATGTATTGGTGATGAAGGTGGAGAAGGGGAAGGTATCGATGATGAAGGTGGAGAAAATGATGATATTGGTGATGAAGGTGGAGAGTCATGCGATGAGGGAGAAGAATATGTCGTAGGAGAGGATGGCGTTAGATCTGGAACAGCCGAACGAGGAGTAGGAATACTGGGCACAGAGGGAGGTGTATCCGGAAATGTAAGAAAAGAGATGTCCTCCGAGGAAAAGGCTGAGGAAGATGTGCGAGGGTAGAAGGGACGAGACTCATCAAAGCTCACATCTCGGGAAATACGCATCCGACGACCAATAGGATCCCAACAACAGTAGCCCTTATGCTCATCACTGTATCCGAGAAAGACACACTCAACAGACTGAGCGGTCAGTTTCGTGCGTTCACGAGGGGCAAGCAAAACATAGCAAACGCAACCAAACAAACGAAGGGACGAATAATCAGGAGAACGACCAGAAAGACGCTCAAGAGGAATACCACCCTGTAGAGCAGCAGATGGCTGAATGTTGATGAGATAGGTGGAAGTGGTGACAGCCTCAGCCCAGAAGTGAGGCGGGAGAGAGGCGGCAATCATCATCGCACGCGCCGTCTAAAGAAGGAGACGATGCTTGCGCTCAGCCACACCATTCTGAGCATGAGCACTAGGGCAAGAGAACTGAGTAAGAGTACCCTGCTCAGCAAGAAATCCTCGCAATGCATGGGAGATATACTCACCAGCTGAATCTGCACGAAAAACACGAATAGGTGTGAAAAACTGGGTATAAACCATGGAAGCAAATTTTTTGTATATAGATAAGACCTCGCTACGAGAAGACATGAAATAGATCCAAGTGTACCGAGAAAAATGTCTATAAAGATAATATAGTAGCGATGACCCCCTTTCGAAGCGAAGGGAGCCGGACCCCAAACATCGGAGTGAACGAGATCAAAAGGACGCTCGGACACTGACTCACTTCGAGGGTAGGGTAGCTGAATTTGCTTACCGAGCCTACAACCCAGACAATCCAATGAAGCGTTGCCGGAGCCCAAAACACCGTGATGAACCAAAGACGAGAACCACATAAATGGCCAAGACGATGATGCCACTGCTGAAAAGAGTTGGTAGATGCAACAACAGGGGTTGCTGGGCTGGTGACGGTGGCAGCGGAGGGAAGACAAAGCCAGTCAAGTTCCCAAAGACCATCACAGCGTCGAGGGCCAGCACCAAGTAGAGCGCCCATGCGACAATCCTGAACAGAACACGAATCAAAGTCGAGAATGACCCTACAACTAGAGTCAACAATCTGACAACCAGATATGAGCTGCATGGTAAGTCGAGGAACATGAGCGATAGAGGGAACATGAAATGAGGAAGTGCTAAGAGTGCCCCAACTAACTACAGGCAGGGGAGTACCGTCAGCCGTAAGAACACGAACAAGAGATTCGACAGGTCGAACGGAGGTCAAAGTGGAACGATCATAAGTTATATGAAAAGATGCTCCAGTATCAAGAATCCATGGGGATATACCTGAATGAATAAAAGGTGGTGTCTCAGTGCTAGAAGAGTCAGTCACAGAACCTGCAGAAACTACCGATGAAGAATCCCAAGCATCAAGCAGGCATCACAACTTCACAATCTCATGCGCAGACAGAGACACCGCGGAAGAGCTCGAGGTAGAAACTCCCGCAGACGATGAGTAGTCGCCACCACGAGTGAAAGCCGCAAGATAGGTTGAGGTAGAGAGATCACCACCACATGCCGAAGCGGTGAGAGGAATCGCTGAAGAACGACCAGCACAACCAATAGAAGCCACCTCGCCCGGTCGAGCACCAAGAACTGAAGGACGATATAAATGGGAATACCGTCAATGGTCAATGGGCAGCGAGGCAAACGCGCATCAGAGACAGTAGACATTGCACCTGTCACTTCTCTCTCTCTCTCTCTCTTTTTGACGCGTCAACGGCGGGCTTACGCCGGCCTGAACCATATATTACTTAAAGGAGATGTTTACACAGGAGGTTACCAGGGGGTTGCGAGAGGGGAGAGAGAGGGTTGGGGGGGTGGTCAAAGATTACATAGTGTTACAATCTCGCGGCAATGCTTGACAACATAGAGCCCCATTCTTGGAGGAGCGATTTGCGCCGGGCATTCTTGCATCGTTGAGACCAAAGCTTGAGATCATCCGCGCAACCCTAGCAATGTGATGAATGTGCGAGGTCTCATGGCGAAAGACCTTGGTGTTTGGCGCTTCCATGTGTTCGGAAGATAGCGATGAGAACGTAGAGCGAACTTTATCCCTCGGGGCCATCCGCCGATATCTGCAATGTTGTTTGGCGAGCCCTCAGAGAGACTATCGAGCTCATCCCATAGCGGCCGTGAGAGGGCGGTGGAGGAGGAGGTGAGTGATACTCGCAAGTGCCACAGGCGGGCGGGCATCCGAGGTAGCGATGGAGCGGCGCAGCCTTCGTTCGTTAGTGTATACACGATCCTTGTGAGCCAGCCATATGAATAATCTACACTTGTTGGGCGCATAGTTCTGCCATATCGCATCTGCCATTGGGTCTGTCGGGTGTTCATTCCAGACCGCCGCGTAGGCTAGACTTGTGGAGAGAGCTTTGCCGTCTCTCTCTCCCTCTCTCTCTCTCTCTCTCTCTCTCTCTCTCTCTCTTTCCTTTTCTTTTTCTTTTTTTTCTCTCTCTCTTTTTTTTAATTATCTGTCTCTCTCTCTTATATTTTTTTTACTCTCTCTTTTTTTTTTCAAGTCAACCGAGACAGCACACAACAGCCTCAGACAGATCGCAGGGGCTCCAGCCGAGCGCCTCGATGGAGCTAGCGGGCGGAGGCAACAGGCGGCGGCCTGAAGAGCGCCGGACAGGCGGACAGCGGCCGGAATTTCACCGGCGACTGACAGCGGAAACCGACGAGGGGCGGCGAAATTCGGTGGAGCCACCACGCAATCTCAGCCGAGGGCGGCCGAATCGGGAGCCGGAGTTGGTGCAGGCTTCCGCGGAGGAGCAGACGAACAGGTGCAGCGGCGGGGGGTCCAGAAACCGGCGGCCGGTGGTGGAAATCGGCAGACGGCGGCGAGAATCGCGGCTGGAGTTGGTCCGGCGGCCGGGGCAGTTGGACGGGTGGCTGCACGATCTGAAACGCTGGACTGCACGGCAGTTGGACAGACGGATTTGCAGGCGGGCGAGACGGGAGAGAAGCAGCAGCACAGACGCAAGTGAGGAGCAGCAGCAGCGTTCAGGGGAAGAAGGAGGGTAGCGGGGAGCAGGGAACAACGACGGCCGGCCGGCAGCGGCAGCAAGAGATTGGATCAGAAAAAAAAATCGGATCAAAGACGAGTTGCGGCGTCGCGAGAGGAACCTAAAGCTCTGTTATCATGTTACGAATGTGCAACATGTATTACTGAGGATGGCAAAAAGCATAAATACAAAAGGCCAAAGGCCACCATCAATATAACTTTAACACTGTGATTAGAGATAGTAAGGGGAGATTCATTGCTGCTAGTAATTCGGAGATCGCTGATGTATATGGTGTTCTTTCCATGGAAGCAATGACTTTGAGGGAAGGTCTACTTTAAAAAACAATATCGACTCTATTAATTAGAGATAATGGTTACGTCGTCTGTAAAGAGAGATACAATTTTTTCCATGGGCTCCTCAATCCAATTCCTAATCATGGATCATTTTGCTAATCTAGCAAGCTCAAGGGCTACTTTGTTCGCTTCTCTATTACAATGCTGAAAACTAGTAAGAGGAAATTCACAAGCCATAAAAAAGCAATCCTAAAAAATTGCAGCTGCCGCTCCTGCAGAATAACCTCCGTTCTTCATTGTGTTAATTACTTCCATGTTGTCAGAATAAATAATGAGACGATTGCAACCCGTCTTTTGTGCCAGTAATAGGCCAAACCTAAGTGCTAGTGCTTCCACTGTCAGAGCGTCCGCGCAACATTCGATCTTGCATTTTTCCACCTACAATGAAATTTCTTTTGTCATCCCTGATAACAGCACCCACTGTGCCCTTTAGTTTATCATAATCAAAAGAAGCGTCGACATTCAATTTAAGAAAATCCATGGGAGGTCTGCTCCATCCTCCATTCTTTCTCTTTGCCTTCGGTGAGTAGGCATTTACATAATTTGATGTTATAGCCCGAATCTTTATTGAGGTTTGTGACACCTATTGTGACTTAACATCATGAACTAGCTTCCGTCTATTCCATCATAAGTACCATGCAGTTAGGGGCTGTTTGGTTGCTACCCTGAGAGAGATTTGCCTGGCCAGAAGCAAGCCGGACAAGCATCCACATCTTGTTTGGTTGGTGCCTGAGCGCTATTTGGAGTAACCTGACCTGAGCTCCTCCGGCAAGTAGTTAGCCGGAATCAGGCTTGCAAAATCGGAGGCCTGACTCAGGCAAATGCAATCAGTGCGTGCATGCTATTATTCTAATATTTGTCAGGCTCTCATGCATGTCGTAAGCTGTATGCTATATTATTTTAATAATGCTTAGGCTCACGTAATGTTCAGGGAACGAACCAAACAGGCTCTCTCCAAGCTGCCTCATAGGCCAAAGTCACGGAAACCTTTCATGCCTATCAGGCACCGATTTTCTTCACGCAAAGTGCTCAGGTCACCAACCAAACAGCCCCTTATTGCTACCAGCTCCCGTGTATTCTGAGAGCTTAGTAAAGGCAATTCATGGTCAAGTGGAAGAAGTAATACTTCCAGGACTGCTTCTCCTACGCGGTCCACACCGCAAGTTTTTTTAACCACTTCATACAGTCCCAAATTTTCCCACACTTCTTTTGCCTTTTGGCATAGAAACAACACGTGTTTAGTATCCTCTGGCCCATTCGGACATGCTGGGAAAATGGGCAGAGTTTTTATGTGTCTATTCGCCAATGTCACACGACACGGCAGAGTCCCTGAAGTGTACGCCAGATAATTTTTTAACCTTTGCCGGACAAGCTAACTTCCATATCTTGCCCCTAATAGGGTTAGCCTTGCTTCTACCTATGCCATTTGTATATTCCGACTTCGTCCCATGTTGTTTACACCATTCTTCTAAATAAGCTGATCATATAGTGAATAAACCATTTTTAGTGTACGTCCAAGCAATGAAATCTGTCATATTGTGCATCGGTAGAAGAATCGCCAGGACTCTTTGAGCATCAACTGGCCACAATGTTTGTGTCACCAAATCCTCATCCCAAAAATTCGTCACTGGATCAATAAGGGCTGAAACTTTCGTCAAGATATTCCCTCTTCTAGGTGTAATGATTTTCCTATTTGCACTTCAGGATCCATGCATCTCTCCATATATCAATATTTTCTCCATTATCAACCCTTCATATATAACCATTCTTGAGAGAGTCCACTCCAGCCATGATACTTTGCCAAGTAAAAGAGGAACCGTTTTTTAAACTTGCGTTCATCAAATTGCCCTCCGGGAAATATTTGGCTCTTAAGATTGTGGCACATAACGATTTGGGATTATCCAGGAAACGCCAGGCTTGTTTAGCTAACAATGCCAGATTAAAACAGTGTATATCCCTGAATCCCATTCCTCCTTGGTCTTTTGGAACACACATCTTCCACCACGCCATCTAGTGCATCCTTTTCTGATTGTCCCTATTGTTAGCTAATTTTGTGTGCTGCACTAGACTGCTCATCTTTTGATAATATTGAAGTGATAGATGCAATGAGGAATGAAATGTATGCATCCAGTATGGCAGCTGCAGTCTTCCACGACTGTTACTTTATGTCCACAGGTTTTGCTAAGGTTTCTCTTGCTCATGAGAATCATGAGGCAAACTCTGTTTCTTAAGAATTAGCTCATTTTGCGAAGTTTAATGATGCTAGTACTTGGGCAGATATTCCACTCCCTCAACTGTACCTCTCTGTTAAACAATGATGTAACACTGATCTCCAATGAATAAAGAAGTATTAGTGATAGTAAAAAAGAAAACAGTAAACGACGAGCTTAGATGCGCGATGTTGATGTAGCTAGTGATGTCCACATGCTGGGTTTGCGCGCGTACGTCGGTCCAAACCCTGGCGAGGCTGCGTACGTACTTACTTGTAGTAATCGATCGAGGCAGCATCTTCTGCGCCCTGGAAATGATTAAAGATGGACAGCTATTCATCCCAGCAAAGACAAATTTCAGCTTGAAAGGATCTCCTGCCTAACTAGCTAACGGCATCAAATGTTCCACACCAAGTGTCTATTCATAACTGCGAACCAACATGTAAATGGATGGTTAGGTAAACAGTGGTATCCTCAGTCCTTATGCTTGCATTTATCCTGAATTTAGTTCAGGATTTTCAGCAAAGCATATTTTGAGGCGACTACGGTGACTTTATAAAATCTTAAAATGATATGCCGGCCTAATCTCTCTAAGGTGTTTATAGACTGTCCCTTCTTCTGTTAATGAGCATGCACAATGGTACCTGCATATGCACCGTAGTGCAGAGATCGGGCGTAACAAACTAACTATCTGATTCATGACCCTGGCTCCCTGCACAAAACAAAACAACTGCTACCCATATGCACGCAGTTTACTTCAAAATACCCATTGTACTAGTTGTCGGCTTATAATTTGAAAATACCCACATGCATACAGTTTACTTAAAAATGCCCATATGCATGCAGTTTAAGACAGAACACAAAAGATGCTTGCTTAGCATTCGCACGTACCAACCCCAGCATGCATGATGCTGCCTAGCTAGCTACTTTGGGTTACTACGCAGCAAGTGTCTCTACTCTCTATAATAACAATATACTGTATATACGAAGACGACGCATAAACCTTTTGAGCATTTGGCCACCGCTCACCGGCGTTCTGCTGATCGACCCTCTCGATGGCGAGCCCGATAGTAGCTGGAGCATCTTCGGCCGTCCCGGCACGGCGGCGGCAGGCGCGCGGTTGCCTCCCTGCTGTGTCGTCGCCGTTCCTGGCAAACTCGTTTCGCCCACACCACCACCGAAGAAACCAGCCTCTTGGCCTTGCCTCCGCCCACGCCGCCCAGCGTGATTTCACCGGAGCACACCGCCCGGAGTTCTTCTCTCGCCGCCATCATCGTCCTCCTCTCTACTCACTGTGCGTGAGGAGCACTCAGGCGATGAGCCATTCCTGTTCAGGTAAGAACTCTCTCTTGCTTGTTTCCTTTTTCTTGCTTTCTTTTAGATAGAGAAAAGAGAGGGGGACATCCAGATAACATAGTCCATTCTAACAGCGGTCTGATAAGGATATATGTTTTCATTTTGAACTGTTTTACTTTATATATATGGATCTCGGTTATTTATATCAGATGTTTCTCAGCGTCGAGTTAGAGAAATACCTGTCATTATTTATCGATCAACCAGAGAATACTACTCCCTCTGTAAAGAAATATAAGAATGTTTAGAGTAACAAATAACCAGTTTTTAAAAATAAAACATGAGAAGACTTACTTAAAAATGTGGAATATGGGAGTACCCTTGGTTGAACCAGCGGTTCAGCTCCACCCCTCATTGCTGTTGGAACCCTGGATCTTCTCTAAGACATGCATGTGCACAGTTATTTGACAGGTGCTGGTAATTTACGTATTTCCCCACAAAAAAGGCAATTTACGTATAAAAATAAAAAACAATTGTCATGACATCTTAGCAACTTGTCAGTTGTCAGTATGCACAGTTCTATAATTGATGGAACTAAACTATGAGATGTGCTCGGGAGCATATGCTCTCTTATAAAAAAGAAAGCTTCCACCGATCCATTTACAAGCTGTGGTAAAAATGGCAATTCATTTACAAGGTGAGAAAAAAATAACATCCCAAGTATTTTTACATGTGAAATATTGTTGTTCTATAGCTCACCAGTTTTTCCCATTCATACCTCCAATCAATGAATTTCCCCACAAATTTTTTTTGGCACATGACTCATTCTAATACTATTCCCAGTGATTTTTCCTGAAATTTCACACTTTTCAACTCAATTTTTGAATTTTATGAAATCAAAGAAAGCCATTGCTTCAAGGTACCCCAAGCAAAAGAAATAGGGATCTTTGCGGGTCCACCACCCGCAGGAGTTACGCTAGGGGCGACCACATTGGCTAGAGCAAAAAAAGCAAAAAAAACAACCACAATTGCAGCGTGATTAGCTGTTTGCCACCACTTTATGATTTCTGACAGAAAACCACCAGCGAAAAAAAACTATATTTTTTTGACCAAAAAATAATGAACGTATAAGCTGGTAGATGTTGATGATTGACATAAATCTCCTTTCTTCAAACAGCCGAGAGGAGTTTGGTAGGACAAAATGCGAGCCTGCAAAATAAGGTATGCACATCACTGTTTCAGTTAAAAAAATTAAAGGAGGATTACCCCGGCCTCTGCATCTGAATGATGCATGTAGCCATATTATTAAAACACGGTCTCCGTTAAATGTTGAGGTTTGAGGTTGCCCCCCTGATTCTACCACGATCCATTGCTCATACTAAACAGGAGCGGGGGGCTAGAATAAAGAAGCAGCTCCAGAACCCTGAACTGTCACCATCTCCGTACGACACAGCATGGGTTGCTATGGTGCCCTTGCAGGATTATCCAAGGGCTCCACGCTTCCCACAGTGCGTCGAATGGATATTGCAAAACCAGCAGGATGATGGTTTTTGGGGTATCGGCGAATTTAACTTGTTAGACAAAAAGTCTATTCTCTTGTCCACATTGGCTTGTGTTATTGCACTCAAGAAATGGAATGTTGGCCCGGAGCACATCAAGAGAGGTAGGGAAAAGGACTCGCCTGCTGGTGTTGTGTTTTTAGTGTCTTCTACTTGGTCAATTTGAAAGCTCTAGTTGAGACAAAAAGATGTGTACTGACATGACTATCTTTCTTCTTTGCGAGATAGGACTACATTTTGTTGGAAAACATTTCTCATTCTCTATGGATGAGCAGATTGCTGCTCCTATAGGCTTCAATATTACTTTTCCTGGTATGATTAACCTAGCCATTGAAATGGGTTTGGAATTTTCCATTAGACAAACTGATGTTGATGAGATTCTTAGCGTCCGGCAGCTGGAGTTGAAAAGGTTCGTCAAATGACAATTTTGGCACGAATACTTTGTATATGCATACCCTTTCCATTTGTACATCTGGCTCACTCATATTAAGCTGGTAATGTGAGTGGGGATATTTATTTGCTAATTTGTTTCTTATCTCTTTCTTGTTATGAAGATCATTTTTTGTATTTTGTAATTTTTCTTTTTGGTTTTTTTAGTTTTCTCTCAGAAGAACCATGATTTGAATTGGAAAATGGGTGTGATGTTACTCATATTGTATTTTTCTTACCATTGAAATTAAATAACATTCAGCTACATGTGAATAACATTTTCAAAAAAGATGTATTTGATACAGATTTGCTGGGGATAAATCCGATGGGAGAAAAGCATACATGGCTTATGTTGCTGAAGGGTTAGGAAACCTGGTGGACTGGAATGAAGTTATGAAGTTCCAGAGGAAGAATGGATCGTTGTTTAACTCTCCTTCCACTACTGCTGCTGCATTAATCTACCATTATGATGAAAAAGCCCTCCAATACCTAATTTTTCTCGTTAGTAAATTTGGTAGCACAGGTGGGACTGTGTACCTTTTACTGTGATGAGGAATTTGTAAGCTTTGGGTTGTTGCTGAATACCTTATTAAATTAGTCTTTTGCAGTGCCAACAGTGTTCCCAACAAATATATCTTGTCAGCTTTCAATGGTGGATTCGCTTGAGAAGATTGGAATATCTCGTCATTTTTCTAGCGAGATAAAGAGCATCCTGGATATGACATACAGGTAATGACCATGAGTAAAGATTTGGTACGTACCTTTTGTAGCTTGTAAACTTGACTATATTCAGTTTGCAGTTTATGGCTACAGAGAGATGAGGAAATCTTGCTGGACGTAGCAACATGCGCAATGGCGTTTCGTATTTTACGGATGAATGGATATGACGTTTCCTCAGGTGTTTCCTTAGGCTGGAGTCCTCTGTGTTATTAATTTATCTTTGGTCTTAAACTAACTGACAAGGTTCAATTTGACGTAGATGAGTTATCCCATGTTGCCGAAGCCTCCACTTTCTGTAATTCACTTCAAGGATATCTAGATGATACAAAATCTTTATTGGAACTATACAAGGCTTCAAGAGTTAGTGTATCAGAAAATGAACTGATCCTAGATAACATAGGCTGCTGGTCAGGCGGCCTGTTACTGAAAAAGTTGTGTTCTGATGGGGTTCATAGAGAGCCAATCTTTGGGGAGGTGCTTGCATGAAAAAAAATATCATTCAGAAAATTATTGATCCTAAATTTGAGGGTTCAGTTTACATTAATCATATGCTTCCATAATTTCAGGTGGAGTATGTTCTTAATTTTCCCTTTTATGCCACAATGGAACGTCTAGACCACAGGAGGAACATTGAACATTTCAATGTTATGGGTTCTCAAATGCTGAAGACAGCATACTTGTAAGATTCTTATTTTCCAAAAGGAATTGTTCATCTAATCATATTAACATGAATTATATCCAGCAACTTCAAATATGTCGTTGAATCAGGCCATGTCATGTGTACCAAGACCATCTTGCTTTGGCTGTTGAAGATTTCACCTTTTCTCAAATTATTTACCAGGATGAACTCCAGCATCTTGAAAGGTAATATGTCTGTTTTGCTCTCTTATCTTATTAACTTTTTATTAAACAATCTGCAAAATTTTGTTGCCACAGTTGGCTGAAAGAGAACAGGCTGGACCAGCTACAATTTGCACGGCAGAAGCTGACATATTGCTATCTCTCTGCTTCTGCTACCATATTCCCCCCTGAACTATCTGATGCTCGGAGTACATGGGCCAAAATTTCTGTGCTCACAGGTATTACTGATGACTTCTTCGATGCCGGTGGATCAAGAGAAGAGTTAGAAAACCTTGTAGCCTTAGTTGAGAAGTACGATTCCTCAATTTGATCTTTTTTTCCGCTTCTTGTTAAGTGTTGGTGTCTCGTGCACTTGCTAACATATTATCTCCCTGCTTTTATTTCCTAATGGTTGTCTTAGGTGGGACAAGCACCAAGAACTTCAGTTTTACTCTGAGAGAGTAAAAATATTATTTTGTGCTACATATACTACAATAAATCAGATTGGAGAAATGGCTTCTGCAGTACAAGACCGTGATGTTAGGAAACACCTGATAGAACTGGTGAGTTTCATTTTGTGACCCCCTAATTTTGAATTGAGAGTGGTCTTCATTGTGTTGAGTATTACATGTTGAAGTTCATCCTTTTTTTAGATAATGAGTTCAACTTCATATGTAGTGGATAGATATACTGAGGTCTATGATGACTGAAGCAGAATGGGCGAGGTGCAAATATTTGCCAACGACCGATGAGTACATGACAAATGCAAATATCTCCTACTTATTGGGGCCTATTGTGCTCCCGACATTGTACTTTGTTGGGCAAGAGCTTTTGGAGTCAGTTGTCAAAGATCAAGAGTACAATGAGTTATTCAGGTTAATGAGCACTAATGGCCGTCTCCTGAATGATATCCAAACCGTTGAGGTATGTGCCATTTATGACAAAAACACATGAAGATTTGGCATAGCTGCATAGAATATAAGTTACAGATTTATATTATAATAGCATATATCATTACACAAATATTTCCCTTTTCTGATACATACAAGTAATTGGTGAGTTTAGTGGTACCACTACCATATTTAACTCTAATGGACAATAAGTTCTCACAAAAAGAATTGGTTTTTCCGATAAAGGGCATTTCATTCAAATGTTATATCGAGTTGATACAACCACAATGAGCAAATACCTGGCTGATACAAGATGCACACAGCCAACAAGTCCGACAAAAGCGTAAAAGACACAGTTTACATATAACTAGTTAATAAAGAGCTGCCTAGGATGCAGTAGGTCCAATATTAAGACTACACGGCCATCCATGATGGGAGAAAACCTCCCTGGTAAAAATAATAGTTGTCCTCTGCTATATGTAAAATGGTGTCAACTTTTTAAATGATCACCCTGAGAGGCTATGAAGTTAAATTCCATATTAACTGATGAAAAAAAGGATATCTACACACAACTTATCTTAGTGGATTCTGATTCAAACGTTGCAGATTAATCAACTGTATTTTACAGTTGTCAAGAAAACACCCCTTTCAGGTTGTAACCTAAGTTCTATTACAGATAGAACTTCAGCGGTATATATGTATTATTTTTACCCAAAAACTGTATAAGGGGCCCTTATAGGAGTTTCTACCCGTGAGCTCAAATGCTCCCTCACAAACAGTAAAATTAAAAAAGAATAACCGAAGTCAAGAAAATCTGATTTTTTTGGCAAATGTTAGGGAATCGACACTCCAAAAGACTATTTTTGGAAGCATTTTGGACATGGATTGTGTTTCTTTGGGCAGAACATTAGGAATGTTTCTTTTTCACAAAAATATTGCACGTATGTAAACAATTTGTCAATGTTCGTTGCCAAAATTTCAGGGTTTTTTTAACTATTGATTTTGATTTTACTATTCACCGCGGGTGCATTTGAGCTCGCAAGTAGAAGGACACTTTCGGCCCTGATATTATATATATTATATGAGGAAAGCAGGGAGAGGGGATAGAAATCCATAATCTACTTAGACATGAATTATGATATCTAGTCACACAAACTTTATGGAAAATTCAGCTAGGTTTTTGTATCCAATTGGGGAAAAAATGTCAGCAGATAGTATATTGATTGCTGCAATATTGTTTGAACTTTAAACTCGTAAGACTTGCTTGGAGATTGTGACAATCTTTTTGACCTACTCCTGCAGAGGGAGGATAGCCAGGGAAAAGTGAATAGTGTTTCGCTACTTATTCTTCAAAGTGGTGGTTCTATGTCCACAGAAGCGGCTAAAAAGGTGATACAGGAGTCTATAGCCTCGAGTCGAAGAGAGTTGCTAAGGTTGGTTCTTAGGGAAGATAGTGTCGTTCCTAGGCCATGCAAGGAGCTGTTCTGGAAGATGTGCAAGATAAATGAATTGTTTTACTCTCAAACTGATGGGTATAGCTCGCCAACAGAAATGGTCGACGCAGTGAACGCAGTTATCTATGAGCCTCTCAAGCTCCAAATCAGCAATCCATCTTCAGCTGTTAAAGTAGAGAAATAAGGATTTCCGGAAGGATCACGTACTTTCTTTGGAAAAAGGTGGTGCTGTTGAAGGAACTAATATTGCTTATTTTTTAAACGTTGTCAATGTGAAGCCTAATGATGAAGGAATATCGGTCTCTTTATTTTCCGTGATCAGTTAATAGTTGATAAACTCTGCTATATCAGCTTCTTGGCTATTTTGTCTAAACTTTCATAAACATTTCATGTATGTTGCCATTTCTATATGAAGCAGTGGCAGCAGTACCAAACTTTTCATATTGTAACCATGCTGATGTAAAGATTGATTAGGGTAGGTTCAAGGTCGAAGTGTACATCATGCCTACTTTCCTTTTATGACTCGACTTGTGCCTGAGAAATCTTAACACTTATGTCTAACATCCAACCAAGACGAAGAAACTGCTAGAATATAATCCTAATTCCATTATAATATTTCTAAAGAAATACAGAGGAATTATTCCCCCTCATCACAAAACATGTTCAATCACAACACGGAAGGAGCAAAGCCTAAGTTTTCCCTAAATAAAAGTTGGTTTCTCAGGGACACAAGTTTGATTCCATTTGACAATAAATCAAAAGCATGGTCTGAGTTTGTACATAAAACTATAATAACAGTGAAAATCTACCAAAACAATCTGCTTCACAAACTTTTTCGGTCAAGAGCAAACAATTGTGAGCCCCATAGCAAACAATTGCTTTCAGGATGGTACAAAGCTACACCATCAGTAACACACTGTACAAATAAATTTGTGAGCTAGCTAGACATGCCCAAAGATGCAATAGCTATTCAAAAACTACAACATTGTAGTTGTCCAGAACTTTGCCAGAAACCATATTTAACATCCCTCACATCAATTTTCTCCAAGTTACACAGGATATGGATAGTTGAGTTACCAGGGAACTACAAAAGTTACAAATCTAGGTAGTTCCAAAGTTGAAGTTACATGGGGCCTCTACAATTTGCTGATAGGAAAAGTTCTTAGAACTGGTGATTTACAAGGGCACTCTGATTTACTGGTGATATATCTAGAGTTGTGTGGCAAACCGTAGCATGTGAGGGATCATATACTTTGGAAGTTGGATGACTAAAATACATCATCCAAGCAACAGATGGACACAACACCTCCATAAGTGCATGCCCATCGAGCAGAGAAATATCATCAACATTGGCAACAACCGGCCAGAACTAAAACATAATCCAGTAAATCATCCATGTAAGTGAAATAACATGTTCTTCATCCATGTAAGGTAAAACAAAGACAGGGATCATACCAGTAGCGTAGTAGCTATGGGGAATCGAACAAGAAAGGTAGATAATCAAGTCGAGGATTCTTCAAACTATCCTTGCAGGCTTTGACTACATGCCCGTGGTCCTGAGTTTCACAACTACAATCACAATATGGAGCTTTTAATAATATAATAGATGTCGGAGAAACAAGATTGCAACATCCTCCCGTACAAATGTTGACAAAGAAATTAGGTGTACAAACAAACTTATATCATGAGGTCCCTATTGCATTGCATCACATGTCACCCATAGGCGCCCATAAAAGTTTTAAAATTAGGAAACACAACAACTGATGAATAAAAAGTAGAATTCAAGCACAAACAAATAATAAGTTCTCGGTGTGGGAGCCATGGTGCGAAACAAACACCACTACGGCCCACAACCAGTCTTAGTGCTTTTTAAGCCAGCTGGCAGTCCAAGGGATAAGTACATCCCTTTTTACATGAAGTGTTAGGTCATCTTCTGCACAGCTAGTCAAAACAAGAGATGATTTCACATCCTTCCTTAATACTTAGGATTCCTACAAAGAAAACATTCACATGCCTAAGTTATCTCTTTTGGAAAGAGGGCACCTCTGTCTAAATCAGCTCCTTTGCAAAGAGGGAACAGAAAAATCATCAAGGGAGAGGGACATTTCAATTATTCTTTATCTTAGAAAATTCCAAAAAGTGTACGTACTATTTTGACTCTGCAACAGAGAGGATCAATCAAGCATATATACATATGGCAGTTCAGACCTTCGAATACGTTGGCACGACAGGGATATCTTTGGGAGAAGAAGTGAATTTACTTGGACAAACTCTGTGCAGAACCGATGGCAACTCATATCAAAGCATTGGGCAATGCCTCTTCCTGCCAAAGCACACACAGGTTAGTCAACTGAAGAAAATGCAAAATGAGAAGACATGGTTAATAGAGAGCCGGTGACACAAAGCCTCTGATCTAATGTTGGGGAGTTTTAATGTCAGGCAACAAGTTGTTATTTGAGGATGAGAAAGACAACCGAATGATGTTGACCAAGGAACTCTTTGACTGGGCATTAAAGCAAAGAAGTGTTGAGGTTTGCATACATCCATCTCAGAATTATTGTTGCCATGCTATTTTTTGTCCGTTTCCAATCCAACTTGATGCGATATGGTTTTCCAGAAAACCTCGTGCATGTTGTTCCTCAACAAATTCGACATATTCGATAGGAAAACACAAGAGGGTAACGAGTACCTTCCGCACCTATATATCCAGAGCTAAGTCATATTTAAGTCTACTGGCAAGTTTTGTATCAACATTTGACTTTTGGATAATCCAATAACCAAATCTAGGTCAGGTAACACATGCATGCCATCCCAAGTACTCCCTCCGTTCCTAAATATAAGTCTTTGTAGGGATTTCACTGTGGACTACATACGGAGCGAAATGAATAAATCTACACTCTAAAATGCATCTATATACATCCGTATATAGTAGTTCATAGTGAAATCTCTACAAATACTTATATTTAGGAATGGAGGGAGTATGAGAGAACTGGTCTTTAACAGCCCCTAGGTGCATTTTGAGGGTTGGCGTGTCACGTGTGTCACCTTTCAAAAAAGCAACTCTTCCATAACAAAATTCAGGAAACTGCATGCCCTGCTACATGCCGCCATAGCCTTTAATAACGGAAATAGTTATATAGTGATCACTCACACTAAAATTCTTTTTAAGGTTTAATAACAGAAAATCTAGCAAAAAAAAGGTAAATATTTATTTATGGCAGTATTCCTGAGGCATAGTTCCCCCTTATTGCTCCTGCAGCCCGGCTGTCCGGTCAGGCTCCTCCCCGCCGCCGGGCCGTCCCACCGGGCATACCCCTCCTCCACCCTACCGCCGCCGCCCTGCCGCCCACCGGTCATACCCTCCCCCCTACCCCCGCCCCCACTTTCCGGCCGGGCATAGTTCCCCCCTTTCATCAGCCCACGGGGCATAGCTCCCCGCTCTACCCGCGCCCCTGTAAAAAAACCCACTAAACTGGCGATGTGGGGCCAAAAAGATGCAGCAGCAGTGGCCTTACCCGTATCAGCCGGCCGGCGTGCAGTCACGCTCCAGCGAGCCCGCCCATTCGCTGCTGCAGGCTCGTCGCCTGAACAGGGAAGGGGCGAAACACGCCCGAGAGCGGACCCCCGTATTCGTCCTCCTCCTCCCACGGTGGCCGCCGGCGGTCGCCACCTCTCCTGCTCACTGTGCGCACCGAAGCCAAAGCTCGAACCGACCCTCCACCCCGGGGGAGCATACGGAGAAGAGAACGCGCCGTAGGTTTCGGTCGCGGGGGGAGAGAATGCGGGCGGCGGGCGGCGTGGGATTTGGGGGAGGAGACCAAGATGACGACGAACTGGCGAGTCGGGGAAGACGATGACGCCTCCCGCGGCGGTCCTGTAACAGCAGCGCAGGCCTATGTAGGGTGGCCCACGATGAATACGGTGCTGGGAAGATTAAAAAGGGCCCGGTTGACCTGCGTAAGCTTTGCATCTTTCTGTACTTGTGTTACTATAGTATCTTACGCGTTCATAGAAAAAAAACTACTCCCTCAGTTCCCAAATATTTGTCTTTCTAGCCATCTCAAATGGACTACAACATACGGATGTATGTAGACATGTTTTAAAGTGTAGATTCATTCATTTTGTTCCGTATGTAGTCATTTGTTGAAATCTCTAGAAAGACAATTATTTAGGAACGGAGGGAGTAGAATCTTATACGCTAAAAAAATGTTGCGTACTACTCCTCCGTTTCAGAATATAAGATGCATCATTTTTAATGAAACCAAGATTGTAGGATATAATATGAACGTCTGAAATACGAATCAATAAAATATAAAAATATTTTTCATGATGGATCTAATAATATAAAATTGGTATTGTAGGTATTGGTATATTTTTCTAAAAACTCGGTCAACCGTGTTCGACTTCTAAGAAAACTAATATATCTTATATTTGAAATGGAGGAGTATCTCACAAATTATCTCAAAAAACAAAAAATAAGTATATATCAGCATTTGAGTTCTTGACAAAAATAATAATTTGTAGTGGTCTTCAAAGAAAGTTAGTCATCAGACCATCAGCCAGGAGAAACAAGAGACATCATGGATAAATAATACTGAACATTCTTTGCATTTTTTTTTCCGATCAATATATTTGCCGTTCACATCAGAACAGGCAACCCGGAGTGTTGCTGCAGAAATTGGTAACAATATATTGTGACAAGATTCGGTTTTGATGGAATATGAATATTTTAACTGATAAAATGAGAACTCAAACTAAATTATATTTGAATATTTTACATTTGTAAAATATGTAATGAATATGAATAGTATAATAGAATGGAAATGGCTACGCCTTTTCCTGTTAATATAATGGAAATATTTACGCCCAGATCGTATGTTTGTATGTTAAAGTAAATTAGTTGGGTTTAACTCTTTTTTTTTGCATCGGGGATTAACTATTTAATTATATACAATAACAAGCAAAATGGTTCCAGTAAAAGAATATAGCTGTAAATTACACGAGTGCAAGTGTTTTCTTTTCATGGACGGGTGTAAGTATATAAGTGACCTAAATACTCTTATATTTGTTTACAGAAAGAGTACTAGAGAAGTTACAACAGGCTGCAATACATTGCTGTAATATTAAAGAACGTAATGGTAAGAATACTCTGCAACGCATTTGCCCCCACGCCAGGAGGACTAGTGTGCACGACGCGCTTCCTTAGCAGCCTCCACCACCGTAAACAATAACGACGGGTTGGGCCTTGCGTTTCTTTTTGCGCTTGCCGTCTGACTCGTCCGCCCCTTCGGAGCAGCTGAACACGGCGATGGCCACCACCGCGACGGCGGCCACGAAGACGAAGGCTAGGCCGATGGCATTGCCGGGCGCGGCGAAGCCCTTGGTCGCGGCAAGATCCAGCATCCTAACCATTGCTGCGAGTTGGATTGAGCCTCTGCGACTTGCGCTCTATGGCTTGTTGGTCAGAGATGTGAGAGGGTGGTGACCATGGACCAGTATTTAAATGTTTGGCATCCTGCGTAGTGGTTTGCTAGTCATTGGTCAAGGCTTTGCTTGCGGCGCCCTGAACAATCGTATATACTGTGCTTCATTAGACTGGAAATGGTGTTCTCAGGCGACAACAGGAGAGCTAGGCGTGAAACGGATGCTGGATGGTGAGTCTCATACGCGGAAACGAATGATTAGTCCGTTGAGAGGTTGCGAGGCAAGTTCGTGTTGGTCAAGGTCGGGCACTCGGGTGGTAGTTTCGTGCAGTAGATTTGCAGGTTGGAACTGTACGGACGGGTCATGGTCTCACGGAGGTTGTGGCCGGGACGTTATCTCCAGCTGCTTTGTGCGACCAATCAAGGGTCATTCCCCACGTGAGCTAGTGACCAGATTTCCTCGTGACTGATGTGGCAGTCTGCAGACAACAGCTGGAGGATAATGTGACGTGTGGATACTGCGTCATCCCACGCATGGGCGACTTTGTACGAGTGCAAAACATGTTACACAAACCCGAGGACGTACGCAAGCGGAGCCATAACCTCAAGCACAAGCCATAGGATTGTGGAGCAGAGCTTGCACGAGAGCAAAATGTCTTCCCGAATATCATCAATAACAAGGTCGTTTTCCAAGATGTGCTTATGAAACATCTTCAGGGCATCTTGAACGGCAACCCGCAAATTTCCTCCCGCATCCGTCCGCGGACAGGGGACCAGTCCGTGGACACGGATTCGAAAGGCCAACATCCGATCCTAGCCGCATACATTCGGCCAACAATTCAAATCAACCTCACGAAATTCGATCAAATCAGACGGATTTTAATTTAAGTTCAGATATAATTACATAAAAAGGTTGATATTTCGACCGTTTAACCAAAAAATAGAAAAAAAAACTAAACCTTATGAAGACCACCCTATACGCATGGTCGCTCTACCCTGCCGCACCGCCGTCTCCGTCAGTGCTATTGTCGTCACTCCAGCAGCGGTACGACGCTGGAGGGTCGCGACAGCCTTGTCCGGCGGCTGTCTGCCGCTCGCGGAGGAGCCGCTCCGCCTCCTGCAGCACCATGCATAGTAACGCCGCGGCCACTGCCTACTCCGCCTGCTGGCGCGGAGCACCACGACTTCGGCATCACCGGAGCTTGGGTCGAAGAGGGGAAGGGAGGGGCTCGGGCACAGGGACGCGGAAGGGAAGGGGGTGGTGCATCTCTGTGCATCTCCGGTGCATGGTTTACATCGCCGAGGCGAGGCCCGCGCGAAGGGCCGGTCAGCGGCTTCAATGCGGCGCAGCTGTAGGAGTTGGTTCCTCGGGAACCTGCGTCCGCATTGAAGCGGCGGCTGCCGAGAGAGGTCGCGCCTGAAAATACAAAATCAAACACAACATAATGAGCCTTCCACAATAGTACAAAATATTCTAGCTAGGACACCATATGCGATCACATGCATTATTGTTGTTATCTTCTGCAAAGCACCATGGTCAAGTTCTCCAGCAACATTCCACTTTTGCTTGAAGTAATAATGATTATCTTCCACAATGGTTCCTGAGGAACCAAGTCCTGCCGCTGCACCGCATTGAAGCTCTCGCAATGGAGGCCCATGGCCCATGAGAGGCGGGCTTGGGACAATGCCCAAGGAGTGGCAGATGAGGTGTGCAACCTTGAAGCCCCGGCAAAGGCCTGGGTAGGATGGATGTGGGTCGGCCAGTGGATAGTAGGTGTAGTCCACCAAAGTTGCATTTATCCAAGAATCCAAGGGAAAAGACTAGGCGGTTTTTAGGATTATAGCTGGGTCTAGTCCACAATCTTGTGGGGAGTCATAGATCTATTTTGGGAGCTTAGGATGCTAGGGTTTCAGGATTTTAGCTATTGTTAGCCACCATATATTTTGTAATCTCTCTTGACGATAATAATAATAAAATCGACATAGGTAGGGGATGGGGCTTTTACCCAGCTCGAGGGCTTCAACTAGGGTAAATCTAGTTTATGTGTTCACTTCGCTTCAAGATGATTTATCGACGGGACCCTTGTAGACGAGTTTTGTGCATCAACAATATTGCAACCATTGTGGAAGATAATCATTATTACTTCAAGCAAAAGAGGAATTTTGCCGGAGAACTTGGCCATGGTGCTTTGCAGAAGACAACAACAATAATGCATGTGATCGCATATGGTGTCGTGGCTAGAATATTTTGTATTATTATGAAAGGCGCATTATGTTGTGTTTGATTTTGTATTTCCAGGAAACATAGATTTGAAATGTTGTTGAATTGTGTGTGGTTGGAACATAAAACTTTGAATAAATATGAATTGAAAATGGGGTTGAAATGGTGTTGTAAAGGGTGGGAAATGGCAAAAAGAAATTTAAGGGAGTATAATAGTAAGAAGAAGTTTAGTACGAGGTAACCTTTTTAATAGCAAAATATTTGTGCGACTCTTACAGATTGTTCGAGGGATAAAATACTCCGTCAACATTTTTTGTCAGTGAAATATGTTCACCTCCTCAACAAAATCCATACATGCATGCATGGTCACAGCCTAGCATGTACACCGGCCAGAACTTGGCGTTCAGCAACTGCGAGCCCGAACTCGCTGAGAGTCGCCGGCTCCAAAGATATGAGCAGGCGCGCGCTGCCATCGCCGCCGCCAGAGGCCAGACAAGAGGTACACCCAGCCGCCGCGTACAGCCTCCGCCCTCGTCATCACCCGCGGCTTCCCCCATCCGAAGTCGGCGTCGTACATGGGCAGGTGGAACCAGCTGTTCATCCGTGGATTTTTTTTTCAAAACTATGATATATTATATAGCATTTTCAGAAACTATAGGACGTAATGCAAAAAAAACCAAAAGTAGCAGCCTGTCGGCCCGGTGTTGGCCGAAGTGGCACTTTTCGGTCACAGTTAGCCCGAAGTGGGCTTTTCGGCCCGCGGTTGACCGAAGACACGCGTAGCTGGCCCGAAAACTAGGCGTCAGTGGAGGCCGGTCCGAAAATAGTAGCTTCGGCCTCGCGGCGACCGAAGTAGGTCTTTTCGGCCAGGCGGTGGCCGAAGAGCCTTTTCGGCCTCCCATTGACCGAAAAGTAGCGGATAAGGCCCCGCCCGGCATCTCCTTCCTCTCGCCTGTTCGCCTCTGTTCTTCTTTCTCTCTCTCGTTTCTTCTCTGTACCTCACCACCCCTAGCTGATCTCCTCCGTTTGCCACCAATTTTCACATCGAAACCACAGAATTGGTACATCGTAGCAATCCCAAACGGCCTACGGTGTTTTTTTTTTTTTGCTATGGGATAGTTTTCTGCGCGTTTGGGGAGGAGTAGCCATGGTGGGGAGGAGGAGGTGCGGTTGGGCAGGAGGTGTTGATGAGGAGGAGCAGGAGTTGTGGGGGAGCAGCAGCTGTGGAGGAGGTGCGGCTTGGGGGTGATTGGAGTTGAACCTCCGGTCGTCGAGGGGGTGGCGGGTGGTGCTGTCGTTGTTCGGTGGTGCAAGCACCTCCGCTAAGGTATAATCATGTCCTCACAAATTTTCTCAGAGTTGCATAGTTTAGTTAGTGTAGATAAATTATACTGCGAATTGTAGTGTTATTTTGTATGTGGTGGCATTTAAGCGGAGTAATAATTGTGTTAGTGTTGCGGAATAATAATAATTGTGTTAGTGTAGCGGATAATAAAAATGGTGTTAGTGTTAATTTGTATGTGGTGGCATTTTAGCAGAGTAATAATTGTGTTAGTGTAGCGGAATAATAATAATTGTGTTAGTGTAGCGGATAATAAAAATTGTGTTAGTGTTAATTTGTATGTGGTGGCATTTTAGCGGATTTTAGTTAGTGTAGCGGGTAATATTAGTGTTCGTTGTGATTAATGAGAAGATGACATGTCTGACAGGTGAAAATGTCTGAATCAGTAAATCTGAATGTTTACTACGGCGCTGGTAATGTTCGATACAATGAGTTGGGGGTTGATCTTAGCGAGTTTAAAAATGGCGTCATGACACTAGCAGACCCGGACAGACTGGACATTAGACAGTTGAAGTATTGGTTGACAACTAGTTTCGGGCTGGATCCTGAAGTATGTTCCGTCAGTATTCATGCATTGTGGACCAAATTTTGTAAAAATGTCAAGTGGGAGTTGATGCCGATAGATAGGAGCCAGCATTGGTTGTCCTTGTTAAGACGGTGTCGAGACCGAAGAATCCACCCATATGCACTTGTGCAACCTGTGCCGAAGGAGGAGAATACCGTACAACTACATAGGGGGTATGAACCCGGCCAGGGCAGTGAAGTGGCAAATGAGATTGTTTTATCCGGGTCACAACCACAAGATGTGGATGCTAGCCAACCCGAGAAAGAGTCGGAGTACGTGACACACAATGTTTGTGGTCCCGATCTTCGGGCGAGTAGCCATCGATAATATTAGCTGGTTCGGTTTTGCTGATGGGGATGAGGAAGGGATGAAATGCGAGGGTGATGGAGGAAGAGGACGAGAATGGATTGGTGGAGGAACTGGATTCTGAAAATTCTGAGGATGAAGTGGAGGTACCGATTCCTTCTGCATGGGAGCAGGACATATCCACCGGCCTTACGGTCAACGATGGCCATGAGACTCCATGGCAGTATAATCTGAACCAAGTACAGATAGGGGATATGTTTGATACAAAGAAAAAATTGAAGAATGCGGTGATAAAGTGGGCTATGTCTACGCAGAGGGTTTTCCGGACACACATATCAAGTCCAACAAACTATACCGTGAAATGTGTTAAAACAGGTTGTCCTGGGAAGGTGCACGGGCACGTGCCGAAGTATTGAAGGAAATATGCCCTAGAGGCAATAATAAAGTTATTATTTATTTCCTTATTTCATGATAAATGTTTATTGTTCATGCTAGAATTGTATTAACCGGAAACATAATACATGTGTGAATACATAGACAAACAGAGTATCACTAGTATGCCTCTACTAGACTAGCTTGTTAATCAAAGATGGTTAAGTTTCCTAACCATAGACAAAGGAGTTGTCATTTGATTAACAAGGTCACATCATTGGTTGAATGATCTGATTGACATGACCCATTCCATTAGCTTAGCACCCGATCGTATAGTATGTTGCTATTGCTTTTATCCATGACTTATACATGTTCCTATAACTATGAGATTATGCAACTCCCGTTTACCGGAGGAACACTTTGGGTACTACCAAACGTCACAACATAACTAGGTGATTATAAAGGAGTACTACAGGTGTCTCCAAAGGCAGATGTTGGGTTGGCGTATTTCGAGATTAGGATTTGTCACTCCGATTGTCGGAGAGGTATCTCTGGGCCCTCTCGGTAATGCACATCACTAAGCCTTGCAAGCATTACAACTAATGAGTTAGCTGTGAGATGATGTATTACGGAACGAGTAAAGAGACTTGCCAGTAACGAGATTGAACTAGGTATTGGATACCGACGATCGAGTCTCGGGCAAGTAACATACCGATGACAAAGGGAACAACGTATGTTGTTATGCGGTCTGACCGATAAAGATCTTCGTAGAATATGTAGGAGCCAATATGGGCATCCAGGTCCCGCTATTGGTTATTGACCGGAGGCGTGTCTCGGTCATGTCTACATTGTTCTCGAACCGTAGGGTCCGCACGCTTAAGGTTTCGATGACGGTTATATTATGAGTTTGTGTATTTTGATGTACCAAGGAGTTCGAGTCCCGGATGTGATCACGGACATGACGAGGAGTCTCGAAATGGTCGAGACATAAAGATTGATATATTGGACGGCTGTATTCGGACACGGAAAGGTTCGGAAGTTTCGGAGAAAACCGGAGTGCCGAGGGGTTACGGAACCCCGGGAAGTAATGGGCCTTATTGGGCCAAGAGGGAGAGAGGGCCGCACCAGGAGGTGGCGCCCCCCATGGGGAGTCCGAATAGGACAGGAGGGGGGCGCGCCCCTCTCCTCTCCCTCCCTCTCTTTCCTTCCCCTTCCTCCTTCCTAGTTGGACTAGGAAAGGGAGTCCTACTCCCACTAGGAAGAGGACTCCCCCTCCCTTGGCGCGCCTCCTAGGGCGGCCCGCCCTCCCCTTGCTCCTTTATATACGGGGCAGGGGGCACCCTAGAACACACAAGTTGATCCTTGAGATCGTTCCTTAGCCGTGTCGGTGCCCCTCCACCATATTCCACCTCGGTCATATCGTAGTGGTGCTTAGGCGAAGCCCTGCGTCGATAGAACATCAAGATCGTCACCACGCCGTCGTCTTGTGGAACTCTCTCCCGGAGCTTTGCTGGATCGAACTGAGGAGCGTCACCGAGCTGTCGTGTGTCAAGAACTCGAGGCGCCGAGTATGCGGGCGCTGGATCGGTTGGATCGCGAGGAGAACGTCGACTACTTCCTCTACGTTGTGATCGCTTCGCTTGGTCTCACGAGGGTAGAGATAACACTATCCCCTCTCGTTGCTATGCATCACCATGATCTTGCGTGTGCGTAGAAAAACTGTTGAAATTACTACGTTCCCAACAGTGGCATCCGAGCCTAGGTTTTTATGGTTTGATGTTTTGCACGAGTATAACACAAGTGAGTTGTGGGCGATACAAGTCATCTGCCTACCAGCATGTCATACTTTGGTTCAGCGGTATTGTGAGATGAAGCGGCCGGACCGACATTACTGCGTGACGCTTCGCGAGACTGGTTTCACCGTTACGAGCACTCGTGCTTAAAGGTGGCTGGCGGGTGTCTGTCTCTCTCACTTTAGTTGAACCGAGTGTGGCTACGCCGGTCCTTGAGAAGGTTAAACGGAGTCTATTTGACGAAATATCGTTGTGGTCTTGATGCGTAGGTGAGATTGGTTCTTGCTTAAGCCCGTAGCAGCCACGTAAAATTTGCAACAACAAAGTAGAGGACGTCTAACTTGTTTTTGCAGGGCATGTTGTGATGTGATATGGTCAAGACGTGATGCTATATTTTATTGTATGAGATGATCATGTTTTGTAACCGGTTATCGGCAATCTGGCTGGAGCCATATGGTTGTCGCTTTATTGTATGAAATGCAACGCCTGTAATTGCTTTACTTTATCACTAAGCGGTAGCGATAGTCGTAGAAGCAATAGATGGCGTAACGACAACGATGCTACGATGGAGATCAAGGTGTCGCACCGGTGACGATGGTGATCACGACGGTGCTTGAGATGGAGATCACAAGCACAAGATGATGATGGCCATATCATATCACTTATATTGATTGCATGTGATGTTTATCCTTTATGCATCTTATTTTGCTTTGATTGACGGTAGCATTTTAAGATGATCTCTCACTAAAATTATCAAGTAGTGTTCTCCTGAGTATGCACCGTTGCCAAAGTTAAATCGTGCCGAGACACCACGTGATGATCGGGTGTGATAAGCTCTCGTCCATCTACAACGGGTGCAAGCCAGTTTTGCACACGCAGAATACTCAGTTATACTTGACGAGCCTAGCATATGCAGATATGGCCTCGGAACACGGAGACCGAAAGGTCGAGCATGAATCATATAGTAGATATGATCAACATAAGATGTTCACCATTGAAAACTACTCCATCTCACGTGATGATCGGTTATGGTTTAGTTGATTTGGATCACGTGATCACTTAGATGACTAGAGAGATGTCTGTCTAAGTGGGAGTTCTTAAGTAATATGATTAATTGAACTTAAATTTATCATGAACTTAGTACCTGATAGTATCTTGCTTGTCTATGTTTGTTTATAGATAGATGGCTCGTCTGTTGTTCCGTTAAATTTTAATGCGTTCCTTGAGAAAGCAAAGTTGAAAGATGATGGTAGCAATTACGGACTGGGTCCGTAACTTGAGGATTATCCTCATTGCTGCACGAAGAGTTACGTCTGGATGCACCGCTAGGTGCCAGACTCTTCTTGATGCAACCGACGACGTTAAGAACGTCTGGCGAGCAAAGCGATGACTACTCTATAGTTCAGATGTGCCATGCTTTACGGCTTAGAACGGGTCTTCAACGACGTTTTGAGCGTCATGGAGCATATGAGATGTTCCAGGAGTTGAAGTTGATATTTCAACAGAATGCCCGGATTGAGAGATATGAAGTCTCCAATAAGTTCTATAGCTGCAAGATGGAAGAGAATGGGTCATCGGTGAGCACATACTCGAATGTCCGGGTATTACAATCACTTGACTCAACCGGGAGTTAATCTTCCGGATGATTGTGTCATTGACAGAATTCTTCAATCACCGCCACCAAGCTACAAAGGCTTCGTGATGAACTATAATATGCAAGGGTTAGTAAAGACTATGCTCGAGCTCTTCGCAATGCTAAAGGCTGCGGAGGTAGAAATCAAGAAGGAGCATCAAGTGTTGATGGTCAATAAGACCACTAGTTTCAAGAAGAAAGGCAAAGGGAAGAAGAAGGGAACTTCAAGAAGAACAGCAAACAAGTTGCTGCTCAGAGAAGAAACCCAAGTCTGGACCTAAACCTGAAATCGAGTGCTTCTCCGCAAGCAGACTGTCACTTTGAAGCGGAACTGCCCCAAGTATTTGGCGGATAAGAAGGATGGCAAGGTGAACAAAGGTATATGTGATATACATGTTATTGATGTGTACCTTACTAGAGCTCGCAGAGCACTGGTATTTGATACTGGTTACATTGCTAATATTTGCAACTCGAAACAGGGACTACGGATTGCGAACACCGGCAAAGGACGAGGTGACGATCGCGTGGGAAATGGTTCCAAAGTCGATGTAATCGCGGTCGGCACGCTACCTCTACATCTACCTTGGGATTAGTTTTAGACCTAAATAATTGTTATTTGGTGCCGCGTTGAGCATGAACATTATATCTGGATCTTGTTTGATGCGAGACGGTTATTCATTTAAATCGAGAATAATGGTTGTTCTATTTATATGAATAATATCTTTTATGGTCATGCACCCTTGAAGAGTGGTCTATTTTAATGAATCTCGATAGTAGTGATACACATATTCATAATGTTGAAACCAAAAATGCAGAGTTGATAATGATAGTGCAACTTATTTGTGGCACTTGCCGTTTATGTCATATCGGTATAAAGCGCATGAAGAAACTCCATCTTGATGGACTTTTGGAGTCACTTGATTATGAATCACTTGGCACTTATGAACCGTGCCTCATGGGCAAGATGACTAAAACCCGTTCTCGGTACTATGGAGAGAGCAACAGATTTGTTGGAAATCATACATACAGATGTATGTGGTCCGATGAATGTTGAGGCTCGTGGCGGATATCGTTATTTTCTCACCTTCACAGATGATTTAAGCAGATATGGGTATATCTACTTAATGAAACATAAGTCTGAAACATTTGAAAAGTTCAAAGAATTTCAGAGTGAAGTTGAAAATCATCGTAATAAGAAAATAAAGTTTCTACGATCTGATCGTGGAGGCGAATATTTGAGTTACGAGTTTGGTCTACATTTGAAACAATGCGGAATAGTTTAGCAACTCACGCCACCGGAACACCACAGCGCAATGGTGTGTCCGAGCGTCGAATCGCACTTTACTAGATATGGTGCGATCTATGATGTCTCTTACAGATTTACCGCTATCGTTTTGGGGTTATGCTCTTGAGGCGGCCGCATTCACGCTGAATAGAACACCGTCAAAATCCGTTGAGACGACACCTTATGAACTATGGTTTAGCAAGAAACCAAAGTTGTCGTTTCTTAAAGTTTGGGGATGCGATGCTTATGTGAAAAAGCTTCAACCTGATAAGCTCGAACCTAAATCGAGAAATGTGTCTTCATAGGAAACCCAAAGGAGACAGTTGGGTACACCTTCTATCACAGATCCGAAGGCAAGACATTTGTTGCTAAGAATGGATCCTTTCTAGAGAAGGAGTTTCTCTCGAAAGAAGTGAGTGGGAGGAAAGTAGAACTTGATGAGGTAATCTGTACCTTCTCCCTTATTTGAAAGTAGTTTATCACGAAACCGGTTTCTGCGACATCTACACCAAATAGTGAGGAAGTTGATGATGTTGATCATGAAACTTCAGATCAAGTTACTCTGAAACCTCGTAGATCAACCAGAGTAAGATCCGCACTGAGTGGTACGGTAATCCTGTTCGGAAGTCATGCTACTAGATCATGATGAACCTACGAACTATGAAGAAGCGATGGTGAGCCCAGATTCATAAAATGGCTTGAGGCCATGAAATCTGAGATGGGATCCATGTATGAAAACAAAGTGTGGACTTTGGTTGACTTGCCCGAGGGTCGGCAAGCAATAGAAAACAAGTGGATCTTCAAGAAGAAGACCGACGCCGACGGTAATATTATCGTCTACAAAGCTCGACTTGTCGCAAAGGGTTTTCGACAAGTTCAAGGGATTGACTACGATGAGACCTTCTCACCCGTAGCGATGCTTAAGTCTGTCCGAATCATGTTAGCAATTGCCGCATTTTATGATTATGAAATTTGGCAAATGGATGTAAAGACTGCATTCTGAATGGATTTACGGAAGAAGAGTTGTATATGATGCAACCGAAGGTTTTATCGATCCAAAGGAGCTAACAAAGTGTGCAAGCTCCAGCGATCCATTTATGGACTGGTGCAAGCATCTCGGAGTTGGAATAAACGCTTTGATAGTGTGATCAAAGCATTTGGGTTTATATGAGACTTTTGGAGAAGCTCAGTATTTACAAGAAAGTGAGTGGGAGCTCAGTAGCATTTCGATATTATATGTAGATGACATATTACTAATCGGAAATGATATAGAATTTCTGGATAGCATAAAGGGATACTTGAATAAGAGTTTTTCGATAAAGGACCTCGGTGAAGCTGCTTACATATTGGGCATCAAAATCTATAGAGATAGATCAAAACGCTTAATTGGACTTTCACAAAGCACATACCTTGACAAAATTTTGAAAAAGTTCAAAATGGATCAAGCAAAGAAAGGGTTCTTGCCTGTGTTACAAGGTGTGAAGTTGAGTAAGACTCAATGCTCGACCACCGCAGAAGATAGAGAGAAAATGAAAGATGTTCCCTATGCCTCAGCCATAGGCTCTATCATGTATGCAATGCTGTGTACCAGACCTGATGTGTGCCTTGCTATAAGCTTAGCAAGGAGGTACCAAAGTAATCCAGGAGTGGATCACTGGACAGCGGTCAAGAACATCCTGAAATACCTGAAAAGGACTAAGGATATGTTTCTCGTATATGGAGGTGACAAAGAGCTCATCGTAAACGGTTACGTTGATGCAAGCTTTGACACTGATCCGGACGATTCTAAATCGCAAATCGGATACGTATTTACACTAAACGGAGGAGCTTTCGGTTGGTGCAGTTCTAAACAAAGCGTCGTGAAGGGATCTACATGTGAAGCGGAATACATAGCAGCTTCGAAGCAGCTAATGAAGGAGTGCGGATGAAGGAGTTCATATCCGATCTAGGTGTCATACCTAGTGCATCGGGTCCAATGAAAATCTTTTGTGACAATCTCGAGCAATTGCTTTAGCAAAGGAATCCAGATTTCACAAGAGAACCAAACACATCAAGAGACGCTTCAATTCCATCCGGGACTTAGTCCGTGGGAGACATAGAGATTTGCAAGATACATACGGATCTGAATGTAGCAGACCCGTTGACTAAGCCTCTTCCACGAGCAAAACATGATCAGCACCAAGACTCCATGGGTGTTAGAATCATTACTATGTAATCTAGATTATTGACTCTAGTGCAAGTGGGAGATCAAGGAAAGATGCCCTAGAGGCAATAATAAAGTTATTATTTATTTCCTTATTTCATGATAAATGTTTATTGTTCATGCTAGAATTGTATTAACCGGAAACATAGTACATGTGTGAATACATAGACAAGCAGTGTCACTAGTATGCCTCTACTAGACTAGCTTGTTAATCAAAGATGGTTAAGTTTCCTAACCATAGACAAAGGAGTTGTCATTTGATTAACAAGGTCACATCATTGGTTGAATGATCTGATTGACATGACCCATTCCATTAGCTTAGCACCCGATCGTATAGTATGTTGCTATTGCTTTTATCCATGACTTATACATGTTCCTATAACTATGAGATTATGCAACTCCGTTTACGGAGGAACACTTTGGTACTACCAAACGTCACAACGTAATCGGGTGATTATAAAGGAGTACTACAGGTGTCTCCAAAGGCGAGATGTTGGGTTGGCGTATTTGAGATTAGGATTTGTCACTCCGATTGTCGGAGAGGTATCTCTGGGCCCTCTCGGTAATGCACATCACTAAGCCTTGCAAGCATTACAACTAATGAGTTAGCTGTGAGATGATGTATTACGGAACGAGTAAAGAGACTTGCCAGTAACGAGATTGAACTAGGTATTGGATACCGACGATCGAGTCTCGGGCAAGTAACATACCGATGACAAAGGGAACAACGATGTTGTTATGCGGTCCGACCGATAAAGATCTTCGTAGAATATGTAGGAGCCAATATGGGCATCCAGGTCCCGCTATTGGTTATTGACCGGAGACGTGTCTCGGTCATGTCTACATTGTTCTCGAACCGTAGGGTCCGCACGCTTAAGGTTTCGATGACGGTTATATTATGAGTTTGTGTATTTTGATGTACCAAGGAGTTCGAGTCCCGGATGTGATCACGGACATGACGAGGAGTCTCGAAATGGTCGAGACATAAAGATTGATATATTGGACGGCTGTATTCGGACACGGAAAGGTTCGGAAGTTTCGGAGAAAACCGGAGTGCCGAGGGTTACCGAACCCCCGGGAAGTAATGGGCCTTATTGGGCCAAGAGGGAGAGAGAGGCGCACCAGGAGGTGGCGCCCCCCCATGGGGAGTCCGAATAGGACAAGGAGGGGGCGCGCCCCTTCCCTCTCCCTCTCTCTCTTTCCTTCCCCTTCCTCCTTCCTAGTTGGACTAGGAAAGGGAGTCCTACTCCCACTAGGAAGAGGACTCCCCCCCTTGGCGCTCCTCCTAGGGCGGCCGGCCCTCCCCTTGCTCCTTTATATACGGGGCAGGGGGCACCCTAGAACACACAAGTTGATCCTTGAGATCGTTCCTTAGCCGTGTCGGTGCCCCCTCCACCATATTCCACCTCGGTCATATCGTAGCGGTGCTTAGGCGAAGCCTGCGTCGATAGAACATCAAGATCGTCACCACGCCGTCGTCTTGTGGAACTCTCTCTCCCGGAGCTTTGCTGGATCGAACTGAGGAGCGTCCACCGAGCTGTCGTGTGTCAAGAACTCGGGGCGCCGGAGTAACGGCGCTGGGATCGGTTGGATCGCGAGGAGAACGTCGACTACTTCCTCTACGTTGTGATCGCTTCCGCTTCGGTCTACGAGGGTACGTAGACAACACTCTCCCCTCTCGTTGCTATGCATCACCATGATCTTGCGTGTGCGTAGGAAAACTGTTGAAATTACTACGTTCCCAACAAGTATGACATCCACTGGATTGTCACCATTGTTGTCCCACATAATTGTGTGAGGAAGAACCTGCTGGTGAAGCATCTGAATCTGACTTCAAGTCTCATTGCGCAACTCATGTATACTGAGATAGTAGAGAAGAAAGATATGGAAGAAAAACACATCCAGACAGCAGTGAAGGTCAGATGAAATTATGTCATTCCTTATGGGAAGGCTTGGAGGGCTAAGCAGAAGGCTATGGAGGAAAGGTTTGGGACGTTCTTCGACTCATATGATAATGCTGTCCGTCTCCTTGCCATACTGAAGGACAGGAATCCTGGCACTTATGTGAACGTACAACACATGAGGTTGCTGAGTATACCAGATTACAAGGTGTTGAAACGAGTGTTCTTTTCTTTCGCTATGTGCATCGAAGCTTTTCGGCATTGTCCTCCTGTTATGTTTGTGGATGGTACATTCCTGACCGGTCAGTATAGAGGGCAAATCCTGACGGCTATTGGTGTGGACGGGAACAATCAAATCATCCCACTTGCCATGGCATTTGTGGAGGGTGAGAACTTTCCCAGCTGGGTATGGTTCCTCCGGCAAGTGAAAATTGCCATTGTGAAGGACCGACCAAACGTGTGTGTCATTCATGACAAACATGCTGGTATATTGAAGGCCGTGAAGACACTACGTAATCCAACAGTTGACGAACCAACACCTTGGAGGGACTTGCAGAGCCGGTGGTGCATGCGCCATCTTGGGGCTAATTTTTCTCACAGTTCAAGAACAAGCAGTTGATGAACTTGTTCGAAAAATTATGCAAGCAGAGCCAGCAGCTAAATACTGAATTTATTTGGTCAAAACTAGATGAGTTTACAAAGAAGCAGGTCCGTGCGAGGAAGAAAATGGAAGAAGATCAGGTTAAATTAGCAGCACTCATCGCGGAGCTAGAGGAGCCAGTAGGTCTTTGTGACTTGCCAGCAATTGACCCTCCTAATACTAAGAGAAAGAAGGGAAGAGCAATAAAGAATTTTTCTGAGTGGATAGAGAAAGAGCCTCCAGTGAATTGGTCTTTGCTGCATGACACACATGGAGCTAGGTATGGCCACATGACAACCAATCTTGCAGAGGTGTATAACTTTGTCTTTGAGAGGGAATAGAGCATTGCCACTCACAGCTATTGTGGAGGTTGTATTCCATGGCACTTTGAGATATTTCAGAGAAAGGCACGAGTTAGCAAAGAGCATATTGAAGATAACCAGAACACACCTTATTGTAGCCGTGTCATGGAATACATGGTAAAGAAGATAGAGAAAGCAAAGAAGCACACTGTCAGACTCATAGGGAATCAAGAAAGAAGGTATGAGGTTCAGCTTCCTACCGATGGTTTTGGTTCTGGACATGAGGTGAAGACACACGAGGTAAAAATTGGAACGGAATTTTATCCAACGTGTGAGTGTACATGCAACAAACCGAAGTTGTTGCACCTACCTTGCTCTCATGTGTTGGCTGCCTGTGGCAGATTGAGTTGGATGCTATCTCCTTCGTGTCCCCATACTATTTAAAAGAGGCAGTGCTCAACACCTGGACAGGCGAGATGATAGGGTTTAGAGTCGTCGGCAATTTCAACAAGGTAAACAACGGTGAGAGAGTATACATCCCGCATCCAGACCTTCGGCGAACAAGTAGGGGCAGATGAAAGGCCCGTCGCATCCGGAACGATATGGACCAGTCTGAAGCTGGTGGAGCAACCAGACAATGTTGTTATGCGCGGCTTATGGGCATAGGATGAAATATTGTCCCGACCTGAACAAAGATGGTGCTTCCACATCGACGAGTGCTTCCACATCGACGGCTGCGACAACAGGAGCAAGAGGCGGACGTGGTCGTGGCAGTCGAGGCCGAAGGGGCGGACGAGGAAGAAATAACTCACAAGCTATATAATGTGTCGTAGTGGGTTTTAACATGTAATATGTCAGGACTATGTTTTAATTTGTAATATGTCAGGACTATGTTTTAATTTGTAATATGTCAGGACTATGTTATAATTTGTAATATGCCAGGACTATGTTTTAATTCGTAATATGTCTGAACTATGTTATAATTTGTAATATGTTGTACTATGTTTTATTTGCACCTGAGATTTGTTGTTTGAATTGCAGATATGTCTTCGTATCCGTTGCTTAATGGTAACATTGATAGAAAGCACCGGGGCGCCCTTACGGAAGCGGGCAACAACTTAGACGTGTTGGTCACTCGTACCCCAAAGACTAACTGGCTGATACACGATTCATGGGTTGATAGGTATGTGTGCATATAATGGAGTCCATATAATGACTTACTATGTTTGACATACTTTTCATAGCCGCTAACAATCTTTTTATTTTGTAGGTTAAGTTGGGCTAGACTTCTACCCTTGGCACGACTGGTTGAGGGTACATTGGATGAGTGGATTGATGGTCCGGACTTAGATGAGGCAGGTGAACCATTGCAGTTACACAAGAGGCAAGTGAAACGTTTCTCTTACGACAAGTCACTCCTTACCTGCTTAGTAGATAGATGGAGACCAGAGACACATACGTTTCACTTTCCCTGGGGAGAGATGGCGCCTACTTTACAGGACGTGTCTTACTTGTTGGGATTACCTCTGGCCGGTGCTGCCATAGGTCCCTTAGAGGCAGAATCTGGGTGGCAAGCAGCGATGCAGACCCTTTTTTGGCTGCGGTCCCGACTGCTAGGGCCATAGACAACAATCCTCATGGACCTCTTTTTAGATGGTTGAGCCAGTTTCAGGTAACCATCACGGCCACTTAAACAAATGTTGTTTTTTAGTTGCCCAATGTTCATACAATTATTACGTTTCTATGTAGATTGTCTCGTTAGGATATCCCGATGTTCAGTTGTCGGAGGCACAGATCGACCGATCCCTAGAGGCATATATTCTTTGGCTGTTCGGCAAGACGATGTTTACGGAGAACCACGTGACCACTGTCGATGCACGACTCATCGGTATTGCACGAGAGATAGCTGACGCACGTTGCCCTGCGGATATTCTACAGAGGAGTTTTGGTTCTGCTGTGTTAGCGGCTACGTACAGAGGCCTGTGCAAAGCTTGCTTGTTGAAGTCTAGAAAATCTAGTCTTGTTGGATGTCTATTATTGTTGCAGCTCTGGTCATACGAGAGATTCCCTATTGGACGACCCTATGTCTACATTGATAAACCTTTTGGTTTGGAGGACTTAGCTGGGGCTTATGTGCCTGCTACCGGTGACTTACCTACTATGGGATCTATTTGGGCACGGCCAGAGGTACTTTTATATTAAGTAACAATTAATTCAATTATTTCTTGCCATTCAATAGTATTACTAATGCTTATTTGTTGTCATGCACAGAGACAGTTTGCGCATAGTCAGGTTAGGGGATGCTACCCGTCCTTCACGGTGCAGTTTGATAGTTTGCACGAGGATCAAGTTATCTGGGAGCCATACTCGGCTCAGGCTATATCATCGAGGTACCCAGTTGGGATTTCTGGATTGTGCACTAGAGATCGGCACTTTTGGATGATCAAGGCCAAGTTGGTGTTCGACGTGACGGTTGAGAAGATGTCTCTTCATAGGGTGATGAGACAGTTCGGTCTATATCAAGAGCCTGAGATTCCAGATATTTCACACTTGCCAGAACACATGCACAAGTAAGTACTAATACTATTTTAGTTGTTAGCTCTACATTCATAATATACCTAATCATGTATCGCGCATGTCAATCTTAGGGACAGTCGCCTAGGAGGAAACAAGTCCATGGCTTATTGGCTTAAGAGCATTACCCCTTACGTTGACGAATGGACTACCGCTGCGACAAATATCTAGGGTGAGGTTCGGCCCTTTAACTGGGAAAAGTTCGGGTTGTATCTGCAGCGTTACCGGCATACAACGAGGATCTACTTGGTTCCATCAGCTGCTCCTGATCAGATCGAAGCCCCTCTCACCAGCGATATGTACCCAACTGCCTCTTTTGTGGGAACCAGACACCACGCGGTGAATGCCTTGGTTCTCATATGTTAAGTATTTTGTTAATCTGGACATATTCGCTTGGTTGTCTATTCGTGGTGTCTATCATACAACGAGGATATAATTGGTTAACTCTTCATGTACAGGGTGACTTGATGCTTACTGGTGGTGCTTCGTTCATGCATTTGTATCAATTTTACATGTTTTACTTTACCGCAGGCGGCAACCAGTCGCAACCGTTCATGCATTCAGAGCAGTCACCGATCCTTAGTGGTGGTGCTTCGTACTTTGACGGCAACCGCGAGGATGATGACCTTGCTACAAACATTTATGGCTTTTCGCAGACAGTGTTTCACACTCCACCACCACCACCGACGCAGGAGACACAGACCGTGACAGACGAAGTTAACTATGGTCGTGGTTATCGCGAGCCTCGTCCACCGCCTCAGCGCTTATCGTCTTCCGGTCCTCGCCCGAGAAGACCCAGACTCGTCGTCGTCCCCCGCAATGATATGCTTATCTATCTATTTATGACTCATTATCTATGTTAGTTTCAGACTATTCGCAGCTGTGTGTCAGTATTTATGTATGAGACATGCTTCATGTATGTGTTACTATCGCACTTGCTTCTATCTGATCAGGAGACATATATTGTTTTATGTATGCGAGAGACATATTACTATTAATTCGCATTCTTATTCCAGTTACATTTCCAAAGAGACTACAACCGATAATTAAGATACAACTACATCTAAATTAAACGGTGCGGCTGAACTTGTGCAATACATCTTACATACTACAAAATGAAATTCAGATAGAACATATTGCCCTACAATAATACAGTACAAACTAATAATGCAAATACATCTGAATGAAACGGTACAACTGGAATACATCTTACATACTACATGAAGTCATCATCGTCATCCTCCGTTGATGCAGCCCTCTTGCCCTTCGACGATGCGGTCCTCTTGCCCTCCGTCGATGCAGAACTCTTGCCCTTGGTCGATGTAGAACTCTTGCCCCTCGAGGATGCAGAACTCTTGTCTTTGGACGATGCATAACTCTTGCCCTTCGACGATGCAGAACCCGGAAGCGGCGGCATGAAGATATTATCGTCGTCCTCGCTCTCCTCAGTCCATAAAAATGCATTCTTTGCTGCAGTCCTTCTGAAAGTTTCACTCTTCGGCTCCACTACCTTCTTCCACCTTTCATGCAACCTAAGAAGTTCTTTACGTACCTCCTCATAGGTCCTTTCAGGCCACCCAGACCTACGTAATTGGTGAGCCAACTCATTCATTATGGTGTCACTACCGGTGAGTTCGTCCCATGGAACTATCCTATTGTCCATCCTGAAATCGGTAGCTAGACTCAGAAGAGTGTTGCTCATCCCAGGATGAAAACTACGATCGAATGGATAATGGGACATCTCGACTACACTGTACTGGAATGCTTATCCACCTCCGCCTGAAGGGGGTTTTATAGATACAGAGGAGAAAATGGCGGGAATAAATGACTGCGGTATGGCGGGAAAGGGGGTTGGCGGGAACATAAGGCGGGAAAAGGGTGGCGGGAAGGGGTTGGCGAGAAACGGGTGGCGGAAAAATATGGCGGGAAACGGGTGGCGGGAAAATACATTCGGCCTAAGCCATGCAACTTCGGCCTACAATAGACCAAAAAGTACTTTTCGGCCTACATTTGACCAAAAAGAGTATTTCGGCCAAGTGATGGCCGAAAACAGCCATTTCGGCCAAGGCTAGGCCGAAAAGCCTACTTCGGCCTACGGGTGGCCGAAAACAGCCATTTCGGCCAACGGGTGGCCGACAGGGTGCTATTTTTTATTTTCATCCACATCGTGCAATAGTTTCCGAATTTGCTATAAAATACGTCATAGTTTTGAAAAAAAAATCTTCATCCGCAGCTCTGTCTCCGGCAGGTTCCCCCTCTGCTCCATCTGCCCGTCCTTCTCCGCCACCTCGAAGTAGTCCACGGCGGACCTCAGCAGCTCTCGTCGAGCCGCTCCGTCGCGGATCCCACCCGGCTGGCGACGGAGGCCAGCGTCTCCGACACGACGTCCTTCACCGCGGCGGTGGCGAACACGTTGACGACCCCTTTTCCGAAGTAGCGGGCCGGCAGCGGCGGCGTCAGGCGGTGCCTGATGTCTACCGGGAGGTTGATGCGCGTGGTCTCCTCCGCGTGCAGCCGCCGGGCGGCGCATGCGCACTGCCACACGAGGGCGCTCACCGCGCAAAACGTGCTGGCGCCGCCGCAGAAGCGCTTGAGGACATGCATCTAGTCCTTGGAGAAGGTGAAGACCTGGGTCACGACGGTGCCGGACGGCTCGTGCTGGGGTAGCCTGCTGCAGAACGTGGGGATGGTCTCAGGGTGGATGACGGGCGGGGACCGCGCGCGGAGGAGGCCGCGGCCGTGGCACTAGAGCTCTACCGCCGCGCCCTCGCTGCCCCTGCAGTAGCCTGCCCATGTCCGGATGAAATGGAACGTGCTGGGACCGTCCGCCGCGGCGTGGTGCGTGGCCGTCCCCAGGACCACACCGCCACACCTCAAGAAGGTCACCTGTAAGTCACCCTGTGCGTTCAGTTTATTCGGTTTACATGGTTCGATTTATATGGTTTTTATGGTATGAATTAAAATACGATTCGGTTTCGGTATATACCAAATTATTTCGGTATGGTTTCTGTATATACCATAAAAACCAAAATTGATGCGAATTTGAAAATGATGTAATAATAATTTGCAAATTGATTACTGAAAACACACACTATTTTACACAAATAGTATATTACTATATATTTAAGTATATATGCATGCATTGATTCATCTGTTGATGGTTATGGACATGCTTAGCATTTTAAAAAAAGAAAAATAACTATGTTACGAGAAAAATTTACGTGCTTAGTAGTGAATTTGACTCATGTACAAGAAAAATGACAATTTATATGGTTGTTCATCTCAAGAAATATAAATTTATTTTTTACTTCGGTTTATTCGGTTAACCGTTCGGTTTTTTGGTATATACCATAAAAACCAAAGTTCAAATCGATATGAAAAGTTCATACCATACCGAAACCATAAATCATAAAAACCATAAAATCGGTTCGGTTTGGCTTATTTTCGGTATGGTTTTTCGGTTCGGTTTTTAGATGCACAGAGTGACCTGTAAGGCCAGTATAACGGACGACGGCTGAACGGGAGGACGGAACAGCCTCCGTATCTCCGGCGACGGCTTGTGGTCGCTGAAGTCGTCGAAGGTGCGGTCAGAGTGAGCCACGACGAAGAGGGCGCCCTCACCGTTGCAGTCGATCTCCATTCAGCCAGCCGAATCCACGCCGAGGCGGCCGGCGAGACCGCGAGAGGGTAGAAGGGCACCAGCGCCTTGGCCAGGGACTCCTTGAGCCTGGCCACGTCAAAGAAGCCGTGCCCGGCGGCGGCGACGTCACCGGCGCTGTAGAACTGGACGAGCGGGGTGTGGCCTCTGCTGGCCAGCACCAGGTCCAGCGCCGAGAGCCACAGCCGTTTCCTCGGCGTCTCGCCGCTCGGCGTGACGAAGCAGGATTCGACCACCCGCAGTACTGATCCAGAATTCGCGCGCAGTGTACATGTTTCCTTTTGCGTCTCGGACACAAGCTGTACGCTACGCATTCCTGGCCAGATAAAGCCTATGGGTCCATTTCTGTTTGTGCTGGTGTTGCTAAAGAAGCCAGAAGGTGCACGCATACTTCGGAGAGAAGAGATGAAAGCAACCCCAAGGGCCGACCTAACGGACGGCGATTTTGTCCGCTTTTTATCTGTTTGGATCGGTCCGGCGGACATAAACGTCTGGCGCTGTGTTTGGGTCGGCGCGAGCGCCCAACGCTGGCCCGACCCATTTCATCGGCGCGCCAAAAAAAATATATTACAGGCATTTTGAAAATAAATACATGCATTTAATTAAACATAAAAGCCGGCCACGAAGGCCGGCGAAAATCCACATCACATTAATTAAAACACTAAACTAGACGACGCGCTGCCCTAGGCGTCATTGTCGGCGGCGGCGTCTACGTCGGGACCGGTGAGGTCGATCGACGTCAGCGCAGGGCCGGCCCAGGGGAACGCCGTGTTCCAGACGGCGGTGATGTCGGGCTTTGCCGCCGCTGCCTGGGCCTGGCGCGCCTCCTCTTCGGCCTCGCGCTCGAGCATCTGCAGGCGCTCGCCCTCCCGGCGGTCCTCGGCAAGCCGAACACGGCGCCAGTGGTCGAGGTAGGCCGCCTCCTGCTTCTCCGTTGCCCCGAGCCAGATCGGCGGAGCGCTGACCCACTCGCGGACTACTCCGGTCCAGGAGTAACGCTCGAGGTAGGCCGGCTCCTCCGGCTCGGCTTTGGGCGGGGACGGCGGGGCCACCAGCGGCACGACGCAGTCGCCCGCCGCGGAGAGGGCCATGGCCTCCGCCATGGCAGCCTCAAAAGCCGCCTCGTCCGCCTTCCTCCACCGCTCCTCCTCCTCGCTCTCCTTGATGGCGCTTTGGTAGGCGGCTCGCTTGGTCCTCGTCGCGACGACGAAAAGTGCGGCGGCCGCAGGTCGTGGTCGACGCCATGACGCGTCGCCTCGCCTCCTCGTGCTCGGCGAACCATCAAGCCCGTTGAGCGAAGTCGACGGCGAAGCGCTGGTTGGCGCTTCTCCGACGCCGAGAACGCCGCCGGTGCCGCGCTCCTCCGCAAGGGCCTCAGCCATCCATGCGCGCCGCTGCACTGGGATCCTCTCCGGATCCAAATGCCGATCGTCGCGGCGAGTCACGTCCGGCACGGCAGAGGCACGCGGTGGTGCAGTGCCACTCGGCCCGGTGCAACGGCACGTTGATGCGCTGCCTCTGCTTGGAGCACGCGCCGCCGTGAGGGGCGGGGAGGGGGAATGGCGGTCGAGGGCTTTGCCCTTGCGGCTGCTGCCGATGCCGGAGAAGAAACCCATGCTGGCGGTGGCTAGGGTTGTCGCCGGTGTGGGGGCAGGGGTGGCCAGATAGGGACGGGCGGCGAGTGGTAGTGGATGAGGACGGCCCCGCCGCACGCCCGGCTTAAAAAAGGACGACGCCGTCGCTGACGCGTGGGCCCAAGGTGGGCGGTCGTCATAAATTATGTTGACCGTCGTAGTTGGACGACCGTCAGGTGAGGACGCGGCGGACGGCGAGGAGACGCGCGGCGCGTTCGCGTCCGCGCTGACGCATTCCAGATGCAATTTTGGACCGGAAATGGGTCGGCGCGGATGCCGGAAGGACAAGATTTGAGTTTGGGTCGGCGCGTTAGGCCGCCATTTTCGTCCGCGCCGACCCAAACGGACATGGGCGGACGAAATGGGTCGCCCCATTGGAGTTGCTCTGAGGCAGAGAGAAAGAGAACGGGGGTTGGAGTCCAAGATAGAGAGGAGTTTTGGAGAATGGCGCAAAGGATAAGAACAGGTGGCACCGGGTAAATAAACAAGAAAAAGAAATCAAGCTCAAAACTCTCAACTTTAAACTGCTTTAGTTCTCAAGTCAGGTAGTAGTAGTAGATTTAAAACCCTCAACTTTAAACTGCCTCGGTGATTGGTGGACTATTATAAGACCTTCTATATACAGTACAACAGATCACTAAATTACATAACAACGTGGGTTTTTCTAAAAAAACATAACAATGTGGGTAGAACTGTGTTTCTAGCTCTGCCTCAAGAACGATGACTTTTCTTAGCAGCCTCCTCCGCCCCCGCCATCGCCTCCCCCGCCCCCTCCGCCACCACCACCGTCGCCTCCGCCCCCACCGTCTCCATATCCGCCGCCATCATCCCCTCCTCCGCCGCCGTCGTCTCCGCCTCCGTGACGACGACGTCTGCGCTTCTTATCCGCGGGGCGTTTCTTGTGGCCGGCGCAGCCAAACACGGCGATGGCCACGATTGCAACCGCAGCCACAAAGCCGAAAGCTAGACCCACAACGTTGCTGGGCGCGCAGTGCGCCGAGCCAGCAGCGAGACCCAGCGCCCGCACCATCGTAGCTGCTCGATCGAGCTTCTTGATTGATTGATTATCTGCCAGCTCCTTGTATTTATAGGCTTGTGGGCTGTGTGTGGTGCAAGCAGAGAAATGTCAGCCGACGACTCGTTCAGTTGCTCTGTTCTTCAGTCCTACGTAACCGGGGAAGTCTTCGAGCGTCGCTGTACGTGCCACGTTGATTGCAACGGCGTTGATTGGAGTAGTTTAGTGGCTATTTTATCAGGGGCGGTTGAATATACAGCTGCTGGAAAAGTCTTGGACGCGTGAAGGAGTTGTCAGTTCAGACTTCAGACTTCAGAGCTTGCACGTCACCTTGGATTCGAGCTGACCAATTAGTAGCCACTAGTTTCGTAACTATGATATCTTTACTTCTGATGTGAATTGGTGGTGGCGCCTGTTCTGAAGCCAGTCAAGTACCTGCATCAAACTTGCAAGTGGTGATGGTGGTTAATTCTACAGAATGTCAAAAATAAAGCAACTTATTCAGGAACCAAACTGGCAAGCTTCCCCCCCTATAGTATTTCCATGTTTAGGACAAGGGAAATATAGCATAGCACACAGAGAATACAATAGGATGCATCTTCTACACTGACAGAATACGAAAAATGGCAAAATACATAAATTTGAACATACCATGCGATTATACAGCTTATGCAGTCTCTTGATTAGGTACAGTCCAAAAACAACTATTTAATTTTTACTCCCTCCGTAAACTAATATAAAAGTGTTTACATTACTAATATAGTGATCTAAACGCTTTTATATTAGTTTACAGAGGGAGTACCTCGCATCTTGCCTAAGCAAGCTAATACTAGTAATCTTCATCCTCTCTTATGCTCCTTATTTCCCTTGGTTGTTTGTGGCTTCGTACCGAAGCTGAATGGTGCGTACCCTTAGGATGGAGATGTTCAGCTAGGTTCAAGTGCAGTTAGGTTCATGCAGAGGATGCGTACCCTTAGGTTCGTGCAGAGGTGATTCTTTTCATTGACAAGTAACAACTATTTAGTCTGCACTGTTTTTATTGAGGATGAATTGCAGCAGCCTTTTGTCTCGGCAATTTAGTACGAGCGTGTAAGCACAGTGCAGTGCAGTACCTTCAGAAGCCTGTGCTTCATGCTTCGTTCCAGATGCCTATGCCTCCCAAGGTAAACATGACCTAACACAGTACATAAATTCATCAGAAGTTCAGAACATATGCAAGCAGTACAAAGGGGAAAAAAATGCCGCAATCAGAAGAGAAACAGTTGTTTGCTGCTGGTTGAATCTTTACCAGATTTGCAAATCTTTGGGTGCTTATTAAAACACAAGGTGTTATCTTCACAGTAGGAGGATGCTTCTTCGCTGCTTCGTCAGCATGGACTGAAGGAGCCAGAGCACTTCTGTGCTCTTCCTAGCAGGGTTATGAATGTCACTGTCGTCTATACGCAACACCTTCTCGTTTACTGTGGTTGTTTTCTTCTACGGGTTTCTATGTAATAACCTCATGATTAGCAAAGTTACTTTGGAGCAAAAACAATCTCTAGAACGAAATAACAGTGGCAATGCATTCCTTGTTTATGTAACATGGTGAATCTGAAACAAGAGCTCTATCATCACTACAATCTCCAAGAAATGTAAAAGGAAATCATATCCTCAAAAGAAGGCCATAACACACACATCGAGTGAATTTATATGTGGACATAATCAACATATTACCGAAAAAGGTTTTTTTTTACCAAAAAAGCTAATCAACATATTACATACTGTCATATCAGCTTTCGCCATCTTCACCCTGGATTCATCTATCATGTGTACCCTTTTTTTTTTTAATGAGAGGGGTTTCCCCCGGCCCCAACTTTTTATTTAAAAAGCCAAGGCCACAGCAGTGCAAACTACAACAGTTCACGGATCATGGCTTGCAGTTTGAGAAATCAACTACAAATGCCCTACTTATTACAGCTGCATCCAGCAGCAATTTTACCACACACCCAGTCACAGCTACAGCGGAAGAAGAAAAGCTTCCTACACTACAGCATCAGGAGGGTGTAGAGGCAGAATCACACCAGGCGATCCTAAGCAATTCTCCTCACCGATGATCGAGAAGTCTTAGGCACTCGAGGTGCAACGTGGCTTGAGAATCTGAGCAGAGAACCCTCCTGACGCAGCCATGCCAGCATTGAAGCCTGCCGCACATTTCGTCGAGCAAGTGTGGGGCCAGGCTGCCGGATCCATGTCATGAAGGTCACATCATGGAGTGAGCATGAGGCACGACCAGGCTATGTGTGCTCTCGATGAAGAACTGGTAGTGGCATACATATAAATTGACAGGTTCCTCTTTTTTTTTAGAACGAAGGCTCAAGAAGAGCCCGGCTTTGAATTAACAAAGCCATCAACCGGCCAGGCATACAGATAATAACCAACAAAGCTAACAAAGACGTAAAAAGATACAAGGGGCTGATGGGGCAGCTTACAACGCAACACTCACTAACAATCACAAAATAGGAAAAAGGAGCACAGCTTGCTAATGCCGCTGCCCCCTACACTGAGGGCCAGGGACAACCAAACAGAGTAGATAGCAATGGATCAGCCGACTGCTAAGGGAAGGACCAAGATTGTGTCTGTAACATCAGGCGGAGAAGGGACAGCTCCTACCTCCTCAGAAGCCGAAGAGGGCCCCTACCCTCTCGTCCTGGCTCGAGGATGCCGCACCGTCGGCAAGAGAGACGCTCGCCCGAGAGCTAGGATAGGAGCCGGCTTCACGGCCACTCGTATTGACAGGTTCCTTCAGTGTAAGGATTTAAGGATATATATCAAACTATCCAATAAACAAAACATACAGATATTTGTAATTCTGCCATATTTTGCTACAATGCTTGCCTTCCTTTATTTCTTTCTCTCGACATTACTACAACTTTAAGATTTGCTGAAATTAACAAAGATTATTAACATCGACTGGAGTTATAATTACACTGAATATGCAGCACCAGGTTGCGCCGTTATAGCAGCAAGCAGTCTTGGCATCGGGGGCACATCAATTTCCTGCAGACCCTCGAGAACCCGGACCACTTCACCCATCGTCGGCCGATCAAACTCATTATCTTGAATGCACCAACATGCAACTTTGCAAACCCTTTCAACCTCTTCCAAATTGAAGTCACCATGCAACCGTGGATCCACCAAACTCTTCACATCTCCCCCATGAAGCTTGTTGATGGCTTGCACAGGGAAATATTCAGCGTGGTAACTGGTGTTGCTGCTACTGTTGTGTGTTTCAGGTGAATTCCTGCTTCCGGATATGATCTCCATCAGTACCATGCCGAAGCCGTAAACATCGATTTTTGGTGTAATAGCAACTCCAGTAAGCCACTCTGGGGCAAGATAACCTGCGGTTCCTCTGAATGTGGTCAGAATTCGGCTGAAATCCCTTCCAACAAACGCTGCCAATCCAAAGTCTGCAACTTTGGGAGCAAAGGATGCGTCCACAAGTATGTTTTCTGGCTTAACATCACAGTGTATGATGCATTCGCGGCAACTCTGATGCAAGTAGGATAACCCTCTGGCAACTCCTAGGGTTATCTGATATCTGGTGTTCCAGTTTAGGACAGCAGCATCAGCATTATTGCTCTTCTTAAATAGATGACTATCAAGAGACCCATTGAACATGTGCTCGTACACAAGTAATCTGTGATGACCTTCGCAGCAGAAACCAATCAATTTGACTAGGTTGATATGTTGGATCAGTCCAATTGAGCTTACCTCAGCTCTGAATTGCTTCTCCCCTTGATTGGCACCATCAAGCTTTTTCACTGCTACAGTAGTCTTCGAGTCACTTAATACTCCCTTGTATACAGAACCAAAACCACCTCCTCCCAGCTTTTCTGAGAAGTTTTTAGTAGCACAAACTAAGTCAGTGTATCTGAAGGCTATGATCCCAGCAGAACTACCTTCATTGCTGTACAAAGGCAAACCACACCACTTGAATCTGTTCCTCCAAATCAGTAACAACACCATGAGCATTAGTAACCCAAAACAAATAATGCTTGCAGCGGTAACAGCTCCAACGTTTGGTTTTCTTTTGTTCTTCAACAAACTTGGCGGCAAATCTTTGGCGGCAAGGCGGAGGTATAGAACATCTTCAGAAGTATTATCAATGCCATCATTCCGATTTACACTAAGCAATTCCCCATGCCAGACAGAGCATCTGCTGTTGCTATAGGAATAAGCAGTGCAGGAGCAGGAACTGAGACAAGCTTCTTCACATTTGCTCTGTGTGGTAACAACGTCTATGCTTTGTGGGTTGTAGGGTAACGTAACATGAGCAATGGGGTTGAATATATCTGTTGAACTTGTCATGTTTTTGTTGTTACTGCTAGTGTTACAGTGTAACGGTGTATTTCTGATGCACCCTCCTGTTCGATCATTAAACATCCAATCCTGCGGTGACTTCTGAGAGAAGCTCCCCATACAGTCACAGAATGGTTGTGCAGTGCCGTTGCATACTGTGAAAGCTCCACAGGTAGCGGCCGGAGTGCAGGCATCGGCGGGCTGGGAATATATGGTTTGCCAAGACTGGCTGGCTTGCGACCAAACATTCAGCTTTATTTGACCAGAGATGTCAAGTGAGACAAATGTGGAAGATGATTCATCTGGTGAGGTGTACATGTAGTACTCTTCTTGGTCGTTATCAACATATGCTGGGTTAATCAAACCTTTGGTCCGTGGATCCATATCCAGAATGGACTTGAGTATTGGTATAAGCTTCAATGATGATGTTTTGGAGGATGCCCAATGCCAATACACCACCGAGGGATTTAGGCGTTTGAGGACGACCTGCCCGCTGGTGTCTAGTTCAACGCTGTATGAGCCGAGACCCAGATCAATGAGGCTCTTCTTTGAGATGCCCTTACGATTCAAACCAGTGATCTTGTTTCGGCCAAACTTGGCACCAGGAAGCACAATATCTATTGGGTGATCGAAGCTCTGCCATAATGGTAGGTCCGATGATGACGACGGGCTCTCTGTAACTGTAAGGGCGAGATTTCCACTGTTCAAGAGAACGGCAGCAGTAGCCGTGGTGTTTATGCTGCTGGCTTGTGTCCTATTATTGACAATGTGAGTGGACCAAACTACGGAATCATTGTGTACAATGACAAGATTGCCATCGCTTGATATCTTGAGCTGTGTTTGGTTGAGGCTGGGGCCAGTGATGGGCTGATCCCTATTGGCAACCCACACGACAGTAAAAACGGGTATCTTGTTGAACCATATGCCAAGGTACCAGCTGGAGCCGGAGGTGTTCTGGGACTTACTGATGGTGCCTGCTGCTGGCTGGAAGAAGCCGAGCGCGAACTTGCCGTTCCCCGAGACGAGCTTGCTGCCGCCGACGGCGAGCGACTGGCCTGCCGTGAGGGTGTCGCTTGCAGCTGCAGAGGAGGGGCACCAATGAGGAACGTGCAAGAGGAGAAGCCCGAGTGATAGTATGTAGAGGGGAGACATGAAGAAGAGTTTGTGTGCTCTGCTTTGATATTCGGAGGAGGAAGAAGCCGATGTATATATAGAACGGAAGAGGACCAATAGTGTGAACAAGCAGATTGGCATGTTCAGCTGACTGATGAGGGCAGTCAAGATTGGTGAATGGTGACTAGGACAGCAGTACTACGCATCCACTTGGGCTGCCACTTGGAGTGGGTAACTGCACACTCGTTTGGAGGTATCTCTAGGAATAATACCAGGGAGTATTGCCATAAAACCATGTGCTAGCCATCATATAAAGGCAATATTGCACACCAAGGAGGAAGCTTCCACCAAGCGGCTGAATGGAGGACGGAGCCACCCATGGACGACCCATGGTCAAGGTCAAGTCAATTATGAGCCTTCCACCAAGCTTTTTGCCTGCAGGGAAATTGTATTTTAGGGCGCTCTGGGAAGTGCTAACCATACCATTCGAACATAACTCTCATGGCATGCTGCTTGGTAAAGCGTAAAGGTCAGCCAACAAGCAATGGCCTGAATGATCACGGTATTAACCTAAACAAGAAAGAATGCCTTACTTATTTGAGGGTTATAAATTCAAATAATATAACATTCAAAAACGTTTGTGTCAATGAACCTATTAGAAATGCAAATTCAACCAATATCAACACAAAAGACCAACCGCACACGGATGTAAGCTAACACATAAGAGAGAGCCAGCAATGAACACAAATTAACCAAAAGAAACGGTGGCAGAAGCACCAAATATCAGAGTAACAAGCTCACCTCTTCAGGACTGAGACAAGCTATGGAGCTGTCCCTCGGAGTGCTCATCAGACCAAGGTCTTCTTGCTCGACAAAAGGTCAGTGAACTGATTCCCCAATCCGTCTCATAAGGCCAACCCATCACACGCTGTTGCGAAGGCACTCAGTTCTCCGCAAGGTCTTGTAAGTTGGAATGGTTAATCTGCAGAAGGTCAGAAGACAAGCAACTCAGGGACCTAACAGCTACTAGGAAGCTTTTCCTTTGTAGCGTTTCCATGTTGGGGACAAAGGAAATAAATCACGCATCAATGCATCTGAATCTGAAAGAACAGGATGGTTCCCCTTCTGTATTGGCACCAATTTTAATAAACAGTGTCTTTTTAGAAAGAAAAAAAAAATCAGCAGTCTGATGTAGAACAAGTGAACAACACAAAATGTAATCCAATTGTGAAGAAATTGGTTCTACCCTGTCTAGATTGGGGAAACTTTTATTTCGAGCTCTGGTGTACTACTAGCACATAACAAGTCAAGACTGTTTGCAAGAGTTGGACCTGCAGCCATTGCTCGGTTTGTAGAACCGGATCAGGAAGACCGCCGCCGCCGCCGTGAACCGGGAAGGAAGTGAATAGTCCCGTGTGAAGACGGAGATTCTCCAGCTCGCCGCCCGAAGCTCCGACCGCGCCCGGGGCCGCCCTCTCTTCCCCTCGCCAGCCTCTCCATTGTTTCGCCGCCGCAAGCCTGCGTGCGTACCGCCTGCCGCGGTATCGCCACCACCTCCACTCCGCCACCGCCGGCGGTCGCCTCCCTCCCTCACGCTCTCTCTCCCCGCATGATTCAGGCCGTCGACGCCGCCGGCCACCGTGGCAGAAGGTGAGGGGTGAGGTGGGGTGCGGCGGCCGTCAGAGAAAGAGGGGCAGACTGAGTTCACAGTGGTAGGGATTTTTCACTGATTGGTTTAAAGCCGTTGGATGGGAGGTAGATGCACTGGATTATACTCCCTCCGTTCCTAAATAATTGTCTTTCTAGAGATTTCAACAAGTGACTACATACGGAGCAAAATGAATGAATCTATATTCTAAAACATGTCTACATACATCTGCATGTTGTAGTTCATTTGAGATGGCTAGAAAAACAATTATTTGGGAACGGAGGGAGTATTAAATAAAATTCATGTAATTATGTGCAAACGCCCTATGATAATTACAACCTCTAACTTAATATAAAACGTTTTTTTGACACGATTTCAATTGTGATTACGATTTATTTGATAACCTTATAAGTTGGTGAACTTGGGGGATTATGTGATTCGTCGGAAAAAGGAATGATAGTTACTTTTTTTCTCTACTAGAACAATGCCCGTGCGTTGCAACGGGATATAAATCTTCTAGTACGTCGTCTTCTGATTTACCTGTCTGTAATAATACATTGTGTAAATAAATGATTATCAAATTCTGCCCATGAATTACCTTATATTTTGATGCAAAGTTTGGTAAGTAAATTAAAGTTGAATTGGTTCAGAAGGTAAGTAAATTAAGTTGATTTATTATCATATAAGAAAGGTTGGACAAAGGGGTGGTGGAAAGAAAGGTGAAGTGGGAACCTTACTTTATTTTTAAGTAGTAATATAGAGAGTAGAGATAACAGGATTATTAGTTTCTCTTTGGGCTTCTTCGTGACATTTTTCATTAAGTAATTTATATGAGTCATTGATCTTCTATGGCCTCTAGTAGATAGATAAAATTTTCAGGAACAAGAAAATCAGAAGAATCTTTCTCTCTATTCACTATCATTCTGCGTCTTCGACTTCTATTAGATTCTTTTTCTTTTTAATGCAATAACTATAGTTTGATATAAGAATTCATTTCTCAAAGTATTGGAAACCATAATGTCTTATAAAAGGTTACATGAGATTACATTACAACAAAGAAAAGTAACGTGAATCAACTCATGCTTGGATGATGAGAAGGATAGTGGTATCCCCAACCCACCAAAGTAGTCCTGGACCAGACATTGGTGCTCGCATTTTTTTTTTTGGATTTATTTCAGGCCTTCTGACGATGGACGTTCCTGTGGCAACTTCGTCAATCTCAAGATGATATGCTGACTCAGTCTCTCGAGGTGCTCATAACAGTAAGGTGTGCGTGTGTGTGTTCATAAAGGTGAGGGTATATGTGTATGTATGAGCATACGCGCCTGTACTATGTTACAAAAATGTAAACAAAAGTAAACAATTTTTCTGTATATAAGTTTGACAAGTTATTTACGTCGTCAATTTAACTAGCAAAACACATAAAACACTTCTTTACCCTTTCTTCCTCTACATGATAGTGTGTATTCTAAAAAAATATTAACTAGCAAAACATATGTAATATGTCATAAAAAATATATGTTTAGATATTTCATTTGATGACGAATCTAATAATATGATTTTTATGACGTACCAACATATTTTTCACTTATCAGGGAAGGCCTAAAACCCATGCTCGACTTAGAGCATGTCCAACGCGGCCCACAAAATGTTAACCGGGTTCGTTCGCACACTTTTAAACCTCCATCGCAGATGCCCGCAAATGGTCAGACCAGTTTGAATGTCCAAAGCCCCACAAGTCGGTGGAGTTCTGGGGAGTTCGGATATCCACCACGTTAGACTCCGACCAGTCGTCCAACAACGCGCCTACCGACATTCACGACCGCATGGCGACCGATAAACCTACTCCGGCTTTAAAGTTGGTTGACATCCTCTGTGCTAACCCTATCCACACACTCCTCTTCCACACCTCCAGCGGTCGCCGCACACTACCACACCACCGGCCGTGGAGCAAGCGGGTGCTGAGGGTGAGGCCTAGCGGACGACGGCGGCGGGCTTTGCGTCCTTTACCCTAGTAGGGCACAGTGTAGCATTGCATTCATCGTCGGCAGAAGATGGAGAGGAACGGGAAGGGTCTAGCAAAGGGTAGAGGCAGAGGTATATTTCTATGAATTTAAACAACTTGTAATATGCAATTGTAGTGATTTTAGTGACAATTTGATGTTGTGAATTGCAGAGTTGACATGATATTTTGAAGTGCTTCGTATTGGCAGCAACTCGAATCCAAGCACCCGTGAAAAGTGTCAATGTTTCGGCACATGCCACTTGTCAAGATCGAGTGAATTTCGTGGAAGTAGAGCATGGGAATTTTATGCCAACGAAACTAGTGAAAGAACAGACTACAAATTCCATTGAAGCTATAGTGGAAGAGAATGTTGACGCTCACGGAGTTGAAATTATAAATGTTTTCACTCTATATTACATCATCTATAACACTATGCTCCCTAGTTTTTAAAAACCAACATTCAATTGAGGTCCCCAATTGAAATTGGCTCGCCCGATTTCAACCGGGTCAACAATTTCTCGAAGCTCTCTCATCAGTTATTTTATACTATAATTCCTAATTTTGAAGGCCTCACAATTAATTAAGGTCTTCAATTTTGCACTGAGTCACCCGATTTTGAATGGGTCAACAATTTCTCAAGGAGCTCTCCCATTTAATTCTTTTATAATTCCCTATATGTTCCCTAATTTTGAAGCTCTTTCATTCAACTGAGGTTTTCAATTTTGGATTTGATTTACGATTTTGACCGGGCCAATGTTTTCATATCAATCAGCAGCAAGCAGCCTAAACAAAATATTAATCTTGGGCACCCTCCCACAACCTAGAAAAAAAGAAGTGTCTTCATGTGATACTGTAACACCAATATAGTAGATGCAGCCATCGGTGCAGAAATTTCCCCACATAAATAGACCTTGGTTAGCAGACAACACAAAACCACACCATGAAAGGCCCATTAAATCATGCAATGCAAATAAAAATAAAACACACTACATCATCTTCTCCACCGGGCAAACTAAATATTAGATCAGTTGCAAAATATAAATGGTATTAGTTTTTTGAAAAGTCAATTTTTTAAAAACTTTGACCAAGTTCAGAGCAGAAAATACCGACATCCACAATATTAAACAAAAAAGTATGGAAATTCATTTCATGATGAATCTAATCATACCGAATTGATATTACGGATTTTAATACACTTCTCTTCAAATTTAATCAAACTTATTGTTTAAATTTTTAAAAGAGTAATACACATTATAATTTTAAATAGCGTGAATAATTTTTTAAGCAACCCAACAACACCAATGGCGCAGCAAAGCGCGCCCAACGTTTCTAGTAAATGATGATCCAGGACTTCACATTCCACTTGATAGATTTGCCTTGAAAATTAGAGATGATGTTAGATTTTCTTATCTCCAAATGGGTCCAAATCGATCAACTAGTAACAATTTCCCCCGAAATAGAGACGAAATATGCTTCTGGACGAATGGTATAAGGACTTTGATTGGTTAGAATATAGTGTAAAAAAGGACAAGGCTTATTGTTTTTGTTGTAATCTTTTTAAGCATGACTGGGTGATGATAAATTTGGTTATGATATCTTCTCCAAATTGGGTTTTGACTGTTGGAAAATGTGGTCTCAACATTCTGTAAACATGTTGGTGGGCCATGTAGCATCCAGAATATTTCAAAAACATCATGTGATGATTTTGAGAATCAAGGGGAAAGTATGAAAAGTGAATTTGCAACTTACAATCAAGATTCACTAGTCAAGTACAAAACTCGTGTGGGTACATCTTTGGGCATTATAAGTTATCTAGCATTTAAGACGAACCATTTTGTGGACACAATGAATCCACTTCTGTTTTGAACAAGGGGAATTTTTTAGATATGCTTGATTAGGTCAAAGAAAGAATTCATGAAGTGAAGGTTCATTTGATGAGCTATGCCTAAGAATGCCAAAGTGACTTCTAGACAATTCAAAAAAAATGATTGCTTCTCATTGTGCAAATGGTCATGGTTGTTAGGTACGTGTTGAAGAACAAATGTGCCTTTTTTAAATTACTTTTGTTCTATCTATAGTGTTTCAACTAATTATATTCGTTCCTATAGGTATTTGAGCAAAAAAGGAGAGTCTGTTGAAAGATTTCTAGATACTAAGCATGTCCCGTACACAACATATGTTTGTTTTAAGAAGGCATTATTGGATGTTTTTGCTAAACACAGTCTACTTGTTGCAAGACTACGATAGCAAGGGCATGATGGATCATCTAATATGAGAGGAGAGTTCAATGACCTTCATAAGTTAACTCTGAGATGAGAGCCCATACTATATCCACAACATTGCCCACCAACTGCAGTTAGTAATTGTTTTGAGATGTTGCAATGGTGTTGAAGGTTTATTTAAATATGTAACAATGATTACCAATCTCATTACTTCATCTTGCAAGAGGAAGGATAAATTGCTTGATAAGAAAAAATAGGTTTTTTTGGATAAGACGGAGAGAGGTGAGATGCCCATGGGAAGATGCAGAAATAAAGAAACATCACTACTAGGGAAAAGTCTATACACAGAATCTTACCAGCAGCGCTCCTCAAAATACGACACTACTGCTATTTAGCAGCAGCGCGTGATAGAAAAACACGCGGCTGAAAGAAAAATAGCAGTAGCGCGTCCACACCAAACTGCGCTACCGCTCTAATTGCCATGACCTTGCAACCCAGCTAGTTATAGCAGTAGCGCCCTATACTGAACCGCGCTACTGCTATAGAAGTTAGCAGCAACGCGCTTCTAAGAAAATCGCTACTGCTAAGATAAGCCCACAAGTTTAGTCCCACCTCGCTCCGCGAACAGGGTGTTTACCACCTTAAATATGTTACTTCTGAAACTATCACAACCAGTTGGTCTTCACTGAACTCTATGTGTAGAATTTGTGGCCGCAATATGAGTCCCCTCCGGTTCCTACCGGAGAGGACTCATATTGACAATTCAGATTGTACACAAAAAGATCATTGATGGCCAATGTATTTTTGCATTGACGTATTTTTGTATACTTACACTTAGCAGTAGCGCTTTATCTGCAAAGCGCTACTGGTAGTCCAACTTAGCATTAGCGCGTAACAATGCACAGCGCTACTGCTATTCAGATTAGCTGCAGCGCATTTTGGCAAACGCGCTACAACTATCCCTACCTTATCCCCACGCGCACGACCGGCCCTCTCTCTCACTCACACTCTCACTCTCGCCCGCGCGCCGATAACCGTGTCGTCGTGCGTCGCCGCCGCCGCCGCCTTCGTCCGTCCGCCGCCGAGGTACTTGCTACGTCTTGAGCTTGCGTTGGTTTTCCCCGAAGAGGAGAGGATGATGCAGCACAGTAGCGTAAGTATTTCCCTCAGTTTTGAGAACCAAGGTATCAATCCAGAGGAGGCCACGACAAGTCCCTCGTACCTGCACAAAACGATAGCTACTCGCAACCAACGCGATTAGGGGTTGTCAATCCTTCACGGTCACTTACGAGAGTGAAATCTGATAGAGATAATATTTTGGTATTTTGGTATAAAGATGCAAAGTGAAAGGTAAAAGCAAAGTAAAAACAAAGCAAGTATAAAAGTGATGGAGATTGATATGATGAGAATAGACCGGGGCCATAGGTTTCACTAGTGGCTTCTCTCAAGAGCATAAGTATTCTACGGTGGGTGAACAAATTACTGTTGAGCAATTGATGAATTGAGCATAGTTATGAGGTTATCTAGGTATGATCATGTATATAGGCATCATGTCCGAGACAAGTAGACCAAACGATTCTGCATCTACTACTATTACTCCACTCATCGACCGCTATCCAAAGATGCATCTAGAGTATTAAGTTAAAAACAGAGTAACGCCTTAAGCAAGATGACATGATGTAGAGGAATAAATTCATGCAATATGATAAATACCCCATCTTGTTATCCTCAATGGCAACAATACAATACGTGCCTTGCAACCCTTTCTGTCACTGGGTAAGGACACCGCAAGATTGAACCCAAAGCCATGCACTTCCCCATTGCAAGAACTACCAATCTAGTTGGCCAAACCAAACGGATAATTCGAAGAGACTTGCAAAGATAACTCAATCATACATAAAAGAATTCAGAGAAGATTCAAATATTATTCATAGATAAGCTGGATCATAAACCCACAATTCATCGGTCTCAACAAACACACCGCAAAAAGAAGATTACATCGAATAGATCTCCACGAGAGAGGGGAGAACATTGTATTGAGATCCAAAAGAGAGAAGAATCCATCTAGCTACTAGCTATGGACCCAAGGTCTGAAGTAAACTACTCACACTTCATCGGAGAGGCTATGGTGTTGATGTAGAAGCCCTCCGTGGTGGATGCCCCCCGTGGAGCTCCGAACAGGCCCCAAGATGGGATCTCGTGGATACAGAGGAAGTTGCGGCGGTGGAATTAGGTTTTGGCTCCTGTTCGATCGTTTGGGGTGCGTGAGGTATATATAGGAGGAAGGAGTACGTCGGTGGAGCTTGAGGGGCCCACGAGGCGGCGCGCCCCACCCTCGTGACCGCCTCTTCGTTCCTTGGCGTGGGTCCAAGTCTCTGGATCACGTTCGTGAGAAAATCACGTTTCGAAGGTTTCATTCCGTTTGGACTCCGTTTGATATTCTGCTTTCTTCAAAACACCGAAAAAGGCAAAAACAGCAATTTCAGGTTGGGCCTCCGGTTGATAGGTTAGTCCCAAAAGTAATATAAAAGTGGAAAATAAAGCCCATTATAGTCCAAAACAATAGATAAAGTAGCATGGAGCAATAAAAATTATAGATACGTTGGAGACGTATCATCCCCTAACCTTAATTCCTGCTCGTCCTCGAGTAGGTAAATGATAAAAGAGAATTTTGATGCGGAGTGATACTTTGGCATAATTTCAATGTAAATCTTCTTAATCATGGTATGAATATTCAGATCCGAAAGATTCAAGACAAAAGTTCATATTGACATAAAAATAATAATACTTCAAGCATACTAATCAAAGTAATCATGTCTTCTCAAAATAGCATGGCAAAAGAAAGTTCATCCCTACAAAATCATATAGTTAGGCTATGTTTCATTTTCATCACACAAAGATGTTCCCAACTTCTATACCCCCGATGACAAGCCAAGCAATTGTATCATATTTAATTAATCTCAAACTTTTTCAACCTTCACGCAATACATGAGCGTGAGCCATGGATATAGCACTATGGGTGGAGTAGAATATGATGATGGGGATTGTGTGGAGAAGACAAAAAAAAAAGGAGAAAATCTCACATTGACGAGGATAATCAACGGGCTATGGAGATGCCCATCAATTGATGTCAACATGAGGAGTAGGGATTTCCATGCAACGGATGCACTAGAGCTATGAATGCTCAACAAAAGAAAACTAGTGGGTGTGCATCCAACTTGCTTGCTCATGAAGATCTAGGGCATTTTGAGGAAGCCCATCGTAGGAATATACAAGCCAAGTTCTATAATGAAAAATTCCCACTAGTATAAAAAGACAACTTATGAGACTCACTATATGAAAAACATGGTGCTACTTTGAAGCACAATATATGAGACTCACTACATGAAGAACAAGGTGCTACTTTGAAGCACAAGTGTGGAAAAAAAAAGATAGTAGCATTGCCCTTTTTATTTATTTTCTTTTTTTGGGCCTTTCTTTTTTTCTTTTTGGCCTTTTTTGGGCAATGCTCTAATAATGATGATCATCACACTTCTATTGATTACAACATAAGGATTACAACTCGAAACTAGAACAAGGTATGACTCTATATGAATGCCTACGGCGGTGTACCGGGATGGTGCAATGAATAAAGAGTGACATGTATGAAAAATAATGCATGGTGGCTTTGCCACAAATACGATGTCAACTACATGATCATGCAATGGCAATATGACAAAAGTAATGTATGTCATGACGACGATGAACGTAACAGTGGAAAGTTGCATGGCAATATATCTAGGAATGGCTATGAAAATGCCATAATAGGTAGGTATGGTGGCTGTTTTGAGGAAGATATAAGGAGGTTTATGTGTGATAGAGCGTATCGTATCACGGGTTTGGATGCACCGCTAAGTTTGCACCAACTCTCAATGTGAGAAAGGGCAATGCACGGCATCAAGAGGCTAGCAAAGGCGGAAAGGTAAAAGTGCGATAATCCATGGACTCAACATTAGTCAAAATAACTCATATACTTATTGCAAAATTTAGAAGTCATCAAAATCAAGTACTACGTGCATGCTCCTAGGGGATAGATTGGTAGGAAAATACCATCGCCGTCCCCGACCGCCACTCATAAGGATGCACAAGCCAGTACGCTTCATGTTTCAAATTTGTTACACAACTTTAACCATACGTGCATGCTACGGGGTTTGCTAACTTCAACACAAGCATTTCTCAAATTCACAACTACTCAGCTAGCACGAATTTGATATTATCACCTCCATATCTCAAAACAATTATCAAGCATCAAACTTATCTTAGTATTCAACTCACTCAAAAGAAAGTTTCACATATCTTGAATACCAAGTATATTAACATTAAGCAAATTACCATGCTATTAACGACTCTCAAAATAATCTAAGTGAAGCATGAGAGATCAAGTTTCTTTAAAACAAATCCACCACCGTGCTCTAAAAGATCTAAGTGAAGCACTAGAGCAAAAATTATCACGCTCAAAAGATATAAGTGAAGCACTATGAGCAAAACTATCAAGCTCAAAAGATATAAGTGAAGCACATAGAGTATTCTATCAAATTCCAATTCATGTATGGCTCTCTCAAAAGGTGTGTACAGCAAGGATGATTGTGGTAAACTAACAAGCAAAGAAGCAAATAATACAAGACGCTCCAAGCAAAACACTTATCATGTGGTGTATAAAAATATAGCTCCAAGTAAATTACCGATGGAAGTAGACGAAAGAGGGGATGCCTTCCGGGGCATCCCCAAGCTTTGACTTTTTGGTGTCCTTGGATTGTCTTGGGGGTGACATGGGCATCCAAAAGCTTAGGCTCTTGCCACTCCTTTTTCCATAATCCATCAAAAGAATTCACCCAAACTTGAAAACTTCACAACACAAAACTCAATAGAAATCTCGTGAGCTCCGTTAGAGAAAGAAAATAAAAAACTACTTTAAGGTACTGTAATGAACTCATTATTTATTTATATTGGTGTTAAAACTACTGTATTCCAACTTCTCTATGGATCATAAACTATTTTACTAGCCATAGATTCATCAAAATAAGCAAACAACACACGCAAAATAGAATCTGTCAAAAACAGAACAGTCTGTAGTAATATGTAACTAACGCAAACTTCTGGAACCCAAAAAATTCTACCAAAATTAGACGACCTGGACAATTTGTTTATTGATCAGCAGCAATTGGAATCAGTATTTTATCACGTTCTGGTGATTTTTAACAATTCGTGCACTGAGTGCAAAGTTTCTGAAAATTACAGCAAGATCAAATAACTATCATCCAAGAAGATCCAATAGGTTTAACTTGGCACAAACACTAATTAAAAGATAAAACCACATATTAACAGAGGCTAGATGGATTATTTATTCCTAAATATAAGCAAAAAAACAAAAAACTAAAAATAAAATTGGGTTGCCTCCCAACAAGCGCTATCGTTTAACGCCCCTAGCTAGGCATAAAAGCAAGGATAGATCTAGGTATTGCCATCTTTGGTAGGCAATCCATAATTGGCTCTCATGATAGATTCATATGGGAATTTTATTTTCTTTCTAGAAAGTGTTTCATGCCTTTCTTTAATGGAAATTGGAATCTAATATTCCCTTCCTTCATATCAATAATTGCACCAATCGTTCTAAGGAAAGGTCTACCAAGAATAATAGGACATGAAGGATTGCAATCTATATCAAGAACGATAAAGTCTACGGGCACATAATTCCTATTTGCAACAATAAGAACATCATTATGAAGGAAATATGCCCTAGAGGCAATAATAAAGTTATTATTTATTTCCTTATATCATGATAAATGTTTATTATTCATGCTAGAATTGTATTAACCGGAAACATAATACATGTGTGAATACATAGACAAACAGATAGTCACTAGTATGCCTCTACTAGACTAGCTCATTAATCAAAGATGGTTATGTTTCCTAACCATAGACATGTGTTGTCATTTGATTAATGGGATCACATCATTAGGAGAATGATGTGATTGACATGACCCATTCCGTTAGCTTAGCACTTGATCGTTTAGTATATTGCTATTGCTTTCTTCATGACCTATACATGTTCCTGTAACTATGAGATTATGAAACTCCGTTTACGGAGGAACACTTTGGTACTACCAAACGTCACAACGTAATCGGGTGATTATAAAGGAGTACTACAGGTGTCTCCAAAGGTACATGTTGGGTTGGCGATTTGAGATTAGGTTTTGTCACTCCGATTGTCGGAGAGGTATCTCTAGGCCTTCTCGGTAATACACATCACATAAGCCTTGCAAGCATTGCAACTAATAAGTTAGTTGTGAGATGATGTATTACGGAACGAGTAAAGAGACTTGCGATAACGAGATTGAACTAGGTATTGGATACCGACGATCGAATCTCGGGTAAGTAACATACCGATGACAAAGGGAACAACGTATGTCGTTATGCGGTTTGACCGATAAAGATCTTCGTAGAATATGTAGGAACCAATGTAGGAACCAATATGGGCATCCAGGTTCCGCTATTGGTTATTGACCGAGAATAGTTCTAGGTCATGTCTACATAGTTCTCGAACCCGTAGGGTCCGCACGCTTAACGCTTCGATGACAGTTTATTATGAGTTTATAAGTTTTGATGTACGAAGGTTGTTCGAGTCCCGGATGTGATCACGGACATGACGAGGAGTCTCAAAATGGTCGAGACATAAAGATTGATATATTGGCATCATGAGCTAGGTCTATGCGTAGTTCTCTTTGCACGAGTAGAACACAATTAGTTGTGGGCGGATCTTGTCAATTTACTTGCCGCTACTAGTCTTATCTTGCTTCCGCGGTATTGTGGGAAAGCGGCCCGACCAACCTTACACGTGCGCTTACGTGAGACCGGTTCCACCGACTAACATGCACTAGTTGCATAAGGTGGCTGGCGGTGTCTGCTCTCCTACTTTAGTTGGAGCGGATTCGATGAAAAGGGTCCTTATGAAGGGTAAATAGAAGTTGACAAGATCACGTTGTGGTTATTCGTAGGTAAGAAAACGTTCTTGCTAGAACCCAATTGCAGCCACGTAAAAGATGCAACAACAATTAGAGGACGCCTAACTTGTTTTTGCAGCAATTGTCATGTGATGTGATATGGCCAAGTTGTGATGAATGATGAATGACATATTGTGATGTATGAGATCATGTTCTTGTAATAGGAATCACGACTTGCATGTCGATGAGTATGACAACCGGCAGGAGCCATAGGAGTTGTCTTTATTTTGTATGACCTGCGTGTCATTGAAGAACGCCATGTAACTTACTTTACTTTATTGCTAAACGCGTTAGCCATAGAAGTAGAAGTAGTCGTTGGCGTGACAACTTCATGGAGGCACAATGATGGAGATCATGATGATGGAGATCATGGTGTCATGCCGGTGACAAGATGATCATGGAGCCTCAAGATGGAGATCAATGGAGCTTTATGATATTGGCCATATCATGTCACTACTATATAATTGCATGTGATGTTTATTATGTTAATACATCTTGTTTACTTAGAACGACGGTAGTAAATAAGATGATCCTTACAACAATTTCAAGAAGTGTTTCTAACCCGCTGCTAAAGTTCGTCGCTTCTAAGCACCACGTGATGATCGGGTGTGATGGATTCTTACGTTCACATACAACGGGTGTAAGACAGATTTACACACGCGAAAACACTTAGGGTTTACTTGACGAGCCTAGCATGTACGACATGGCCTCGAACACGGAGACCAAAAGGTCGAACACGAGTCGATAGAAGATACAATCAACATGAGAATGTTCACCGATGATGACTAGTCCGTCTCACGTGATGATCGGACACGGCCTAGTCGACTCGGATCATGTAACACTTAGATGACTAGAGGATGTCTAATCTGAGTGGGAGTTCATTTAAATAATTTGATTAGATGAACTTAATTATCATGAACTTAGTCTAAAACTTTTGAATGATATGTCTTGTAGATCAAATGGCCAACGCCATGTCAACTTGAACTTCAACGCTCCTAGAGAAAACCAAGCTGAAAGATGACGGCAGCAACTATACGGACTGGGTCCGAACTTGAGGATCATCCTCATAGCTGCCAGGAAACAATATGTCCTAGAAGGACCGCTAGGTGACGCCCCATCCTGCAGAGAACCAAGACATTATGAATGCTTGGCAGTCTCGTCTTGATGATTACTCCTCGCTCGTTCGGTGCGGCATGCTTTACAGCTTAGAACCGGGCTCCAAAAGCGCTTTTAGCATCACGGAGCATATGAGATGTTCGAGGAGCTGAAACTTGTTTTCCAAGCTCACGCCGGGTCGAGAGATATGACATCTCCGACAAGTTCTATAGTTGTAAGATGGAGGAAAACAGTTCTCACAAGGAGCACATTCTCAAGATGTCCGGGTTGCACAACCGTATGACCCAGCTGAATATTAACCTCCCCGATGAGGCGGTCATTGATGAATCCTCGATCGCTCCCACCAAGCTACAAGAGCTTTGTGATGAACTACAACATGCAGGGATGGTAAAGACCATTCTGAAGTGTTCTCTATGTGAAGTCAGCCGAGGTTGAAATCAAGAAAGAACATCAAGTGTTGATGGTCAATAAGACCACTAAGTTCAAGAAGGGCAAGGGCAAGAAGAACTTCAAGAAGGACGGCAAGGAGGTTGTCGCGCCTGCAAGCAAGTTGCCGGAAGAAGTCAAAGAATGGACCCAAGCCCGAGACCGAGTGCTTTTATTGCAAGGGAGGGTCAGCGGAACTGCCCCAAATACTTAGCGGACAAGAAGGCCGGCAACACCAAAGGTATATTTGATATACATGTAATTGATGTGTACTTTACCAAGATCGTAGTAACTCCCGGTATTTGATACGGTGCCGTTGCTCATATTTGTAACTCACAGCAGAGCTGCGGAATAAGCGGAGACCGGCAAAGGACGAGGTGACGATGCGGCGTCGGGAATGGTTCCAGTCGATGTGATCGCCGCACGCTACCTCTTCATTTACCTACGGGATTAGTTATGAACCTTAATAATTGTTATTTGGTGCCAAGTTTGAGCATGAATATTGTATCCGGATCTCGCTTAATGCGAGATGGCTACTCATTTAAATCCGAGAATAATGGTTGTTCTATTTATATGAGAGATATGTTTTATGGTCATGCTCCGATGGTCAATGGTTTATTCTTAATGAATCTCGAGCGTAGTATTACACATGTTTATAGCGTGAATACCAAAAGATGTAAAGTTGATAACGATAGTCCCACATACTTGTGGCACTGCCGCCTTGGTCACATTGGTGTCAAGCGCATGAAGAAGCTCCATGCTGATGGACTTTTGGAGTCTTTAGATTATGAATCATTTGACACATGCGAACCATGCCTCATGGGCAAGATGACCAAGACTCCGTTCTCCGGAACAATGGAGCGAGCAACCAACTTGTTGGAAATCATACATACCGATGTGTGCGGTCCAATGAGCGTTGAGGCTCGTGGAGGATATCGTTATGTTCTCACTCTCACAGATGACTTGAGTAGATATGGGTATGTCTACTTGATGAAACACAAGTCTGAGACCTTTGAAAAGTTCAAGGAATTTCAGAATGAAGTAGAGAATCAACGTGACCGAAAGATAAAATTCTTACGATCAGATCATGGAGGAGAATATTTAAGTCACGAATTTGGTACACACTTAAGAAAATGTGGAATCGTTTCACAACTAACGCCACTGGAACACCTCAACAGAACGGTGTGTCCGAACGTCGTGTCGCACTCTATTGGATATGGTGCGGTCTATGATGTCTCTTACCGATTTACGCTATCATTTTGGGGATACGCCTAGAGACAGCTACATTCACTTTAAATAGGGCACCGTCTAAGTCCGCTGAGACGACACCGTATGAATTATGGTTTGGGAAGAAACCTAAGCTGTCGTTTCTAAAAGTTTGGGGATGCGATGCTTATGTCAAGAAACTTCAACCCGAAAAGCTCGAACCCAAGTCGAAAAATGCGTCTTCATAGGATACCCTAAAGAAACCATTGGGTATACCTTCTACTTAAGATCCGAGGGCAAGATCTTTGTTGCCAAGAACGGAACCTTTCGGAAAAGAGTTTCTCTCGAAAGAAGTAAGTGGGAGGAAAGTAGAACTCGATGAAGTACTACCTCTTGAACAGGATAGTAGTGCAGCTCAGAAAGTGTTCTGTGATGCCTACACCAACCGAAGAGGAAATTAATGATGATGATCAAGGTACTTCGGATCAAGTTGCTCTTGAACCTCGTGGTCCACAAGGACACGCCCGCACTGAGTGGTACGGCAACCCTGTCACGGAAATCATGTTGTTAGACAACGGTGAACCTTCAACTATGAAGAAGCGATGGCGGCCCAGATTCCAACAAATGGCTAGAAGCCATGAAATCCGAGATAGAATCCATGTATGAAAACAAAGTGTGGACTTTGACCGACTTGCCCGATGATCGGCGAGCGATAGAAAACAAATGGATCTTTAAGAAGAAGACGGACGCGGATGGTAATGTCACCATCTATAAAGCTCGACTTGTCGCTAAGGGTTATCGGCAAGTTCAAGGGATTGACTATGATGAGACTTTCTCTCCGTGGCGAAGCTTAAGTCCGTCCGAATCATGTTAGCAATTGCCGCATACTATGATTATGAGATATGGCAGATGGACGCCAAAACAGCGTTCCTTAACGGATATCTTAAGGAAGAGCTGTATATGATGCAGCCGGAGGGTTTTGTCGATCCTAAGAATGTCGACAAAGTATGCAAGCTCCAATGATCCATTTATGGGCTGGTGCAAGCATCTCGGAGTTGGAACATTCGCTTTGATGAAATGATCAAAGCGTTTGGGTTTATCTGCGACTTATGGAGAAGCCTGCGTTTACAAGAAAGTGAGTGGGAGCTCAGTAGCATTTCTCATATTATATGTAGATGACATACTTTTGATGGGAAATGATATAGAATTCTTGGACAGCATTAAGGCCTACTTGAACAAGTGTTTTTCAATGAAGGACCTTGGAGAAGCTGCTTATATATTAGGCATCAAGATCTATAGAGATAGATCGAGGGCGCCTCATAGGTCTTTCACAAAGCACATACCTTGATAAGATTTTGAAGAAGTTCAAAATGGATCAGTCCAAGAAAGGGTTCTTGCCTGTTGCAAGGTGTGAGATTGAGCTCAGCTCAATGCCCGACCACGACAAAAGATAAAGAAGAGATGAGTGTCATCCCTATGCCTCAGCCATAGGATCTATTATGTATGCCATGCTGTGTACGGACCTGATGTAAACCTTGCCGTAAGTTTGGTAGGAAGGTACCAAAGTAATCCCGCAAGGAACACCGACAGCGGTCAAGAATATCCTGAAGTACACGAAAAGGACAAAGGACATGTTTCGTTTATGGAGGTGACGAAGAGCTCGTCAGAAAGGGTTACGCCGACGCTAAGCTTCGACACAGATCTGGATGACTCAAAGTCACAAACCGGATACGTGTATATGTTGAATGGTGGAGCAGAAGCTGGTGCAGTAGCTGCAAGCGAGCGCCGTGGCGGGATCTACATGTGAAGCGGAGTACATGGCAGCCTCGGAGGCAGCGCATGAAGCAATTTGGGTGAAGGAGTTCATCACCGACCTAGGAGTCATACCCAATGCGTCGGGGCCGATCAAACTCTTCTGTGACAACACCGGAGCTATTGCCCTTGCCAAGGAGCCCAGGTTTCACAAGAAGACCGAGCACATCAAGCGTCGCTCAACTCCATCCGTGAAAATGTTCAAGATGGAGACATAGAAATTTGTAAAGTGCACACGGATCTGAATGTCGCAGATCCGCTGACTAAACCTCTCTCTCATGGGCAAAACATGATCAACACCGAACTCTATGGGTGTTCGATTCATCACAATGTAACTAGATTATTGACTCTAGTGCAAGTGGGAGACTGTTGGAAATATGCCCTAGAGGCAATAATAAAAGCATTATTATTATTATATTCCTTGTTCATGATAATTGTCTTTTATTCATGCTACAAGCTGTATTATCCGGAAATCGTAATACGCGTGTGAATACATAGACTACAATACGTCCCTAGTAAGCCTCTAGTTGACTAGCTCGTTGGTCAGAGATAGTCATGGTTTCGACTATGGACATCGATGTCATTGACAACGGATCACGCCATTAGGAGAATGACGTGATGGACAAGACCCAATCCTAAGCATATCACAAAGATCGTGTAGTTCGTTTTGCTAGAGCTTTTCCAATGTCAAGTATCTCTTCCTTAGACCGTGAGATCGTGGCGGAGAGGTATCACTGGGCCCACTCGGTAATGCATCATCATAATGAGCTCAAAGTGATCAAGTGTCCGTCACGGGATCATGCATTACTGCACAGTAAAGTGACTTGCGATAACGATACTAAACGAGGTATTGGGATACCGACGATCGAGTCTCGTACCGTCGACAAAGGAATAGAATACGGGTTGCTTGAAACCTAGACATCGTGGTTCATCCGATGACATCATCGAGGAGCATGTAGGAGCCAACATGGGTATCCAGATCCCGCTGTTGGTTATTGACCGAGAGCGTCGGTCATGTCCGCATGTCTCCGAACCCGTAGGGTCTACACACTTAAGGTTCGGTGACGCTAGGGTTAATAGGAAGACTTGTATGTGATTACCGAATGTTGTTCGAGTCCGGATGAGATCCCGGACGTCACGAGGAGTTCGAAATGGTCCGGAGGTAAAGATTTATATATGGGAAGTCGTCAAACGGACACCGAAAAGTTTCGGTCATATCGGTATTATGGAGGGTCCACCGAAAAGGTTCCGGAGGACCACCGGGAGGGATCACCCCTTTCGGGGGGCCACTTGGGCTGCATGGGATGCAGCCAGCCCCTAGTGGGCTGGGCGCACCCCCTCCCCTTGGCCCATGCGCCTAGGGTTGAGGGGGAACCCAAGGGGGCCTTGCTTGGGGGCAAGCCCCCTTGCTGATGCATCTAGAGGGGCGGCCCCTCCTCCTTCCCTATAAATAGAGGGGTGGAGGGAGGGCTGCACACACCATTGAAGGCGCAGCCCCTTCCCTCCCAACACCTCTCCTCCTCCGCATAAGCTTGGCGGCCCTGCCGGAGAACAGTCCTCCATCCGCATCACGCCGTGTGCCATTGGAGTTGTCTTCCTCAACCTCTCCTTCCTCCTTGCTGGATCAAGGAAGGAGACGCCGTCTCCGTCACGGAGGTGCTGTCCGTCAGCACTTGGTCATCGGTGATCGGAATCACGTTGGGAACGTCTTCATCATCACCACTCCTCGAACGCTTCCGTACTCGATCTACAAGTGGTATGTAGATGCAAACTCTCTCTCATGACTCATTGCTTAGTAAAACTCATAGATGGATCTTGGTGAAACCGTAGGAAAATTTTTAATTTTCTGCAACGTTCCCCAACATGGAGCATATGAGATGTTCCAGGAGTTGAAGTTAATATTTCAAGAAAATGCCCGGATTGAGAGATATGAAGTCTCCAATAAGTTCTATGGCTGCAAGATGGAGGAGAATAGTTCTGTCAGTGAACATATACTCAAAATGTCTGGGTATAATAATCACTTGATTCAACTGGGAGTTACTCTTCCGGATGATAGTGTCATTGATGAATTCTCCAATCACGCCACCAAGCTACAAGAGCTTCGTGATGAACTATAATATGCAAGGGATGACTAAGACAATTCCCGAGCTCTTCGCAATGCTAAAAGTCATGGAGGTAGAAATCAAGAAAGAGCATCAAGTGTTGATGGTCAACAAGACCACTAGTTTCAAGAAAAGGGCAAAGGAAATAAGAAGGAACTTCAAAAGAACAGCAAGAAAGTTGCTGCTCAAGAGAAGAAACCCAAGTCTGGACCTAAGCCTGAAACAGAGTGTTTTACCGCAAGCAAACCGACACCGAAGCGGAACTGCCCCAAGTATTTGGCGGATAAGAAGGATGGCAAGGTGATCAAAGGTATATGTGATATACATGTTATTGATGTGTACCTTACTAATACTCGCAGTAGTACCTGGTATTTGATACTGGTTCTGCTGCTAATATTTGCAACTCAAACAGAACTACGGATTAAGCGAAGATTGGCTAAGGACGAGGTGACGATCGCGCGGGAAATGGTTCCAAAGTCGATGTGATCGCGGGTCGGCACGCTACCTCTACATCTACCATCGGGATTAGTTTTAGACCTAAATAATTGTTATTTGGTGCCGCCGTTAAGCATGAACATTATATCTGGATCTTGTTTGATGCGAGACGGTTATTCATTTAAGACAGAGAATAATGGTTGTTCTATTTATATGAATAATATCTTTATGGTCATGCACCCTTGAAGAGTGGTCTATTTTTATTGAATCTCGATAGTAGTAATACACATATTCATAGTGTTGAAACCAAAAGATACAGAGTTGATAATGATAATGCAACTTATTTGTGGCAATCGCCGCTTGGGTCATATCGTGTAAAACGATGAAGAAACTCCATACTGATGGACTTTTGGAATCACTTGATTATGAATCACTTAGTACTTGCGAACCGTGCCTCATGGGCAAGATGACTAAAACGCCGTTCTCCGGAACTATGGAGCAAGCAACTGATTTGTTGGAAATCATACATACTGATGTTTGTGGTCCAATGAATGTTGAGGCACGCGGCGGGTATCGTTATTTTCTCACCTTCACAGATGATTTGAGCAGATATGGTTATATCTACTTAATGAAACACAAATCTGAAACATTTGAAAAGTTCAAAGAATTTCAGAGTGAAGTGGAAAATCATCGTAACAAGAAAATAAAATTTCTACGATCTGATCGTGGAGGAGAATATTTGAGTTACGAGTTTGGTTTACATTTGAAACAATGCGGAATAGTTTCGCAACTCACGCCACCCGGAACACCACAGAGGAATGGTGTGTCCGAACGTCGTAATCGTACTTTACTTGATATGGTGCGATCTATGATGTCTCTTACTGATTTACCGCTATCGTTTTGGGGATATGCTTTAGAGACGGCCGCATTCACGTTAAATAGGGCACCATCAAAATCCGTTGAGACGACACCTTATGAACTGTGGTTTGGCAAGAAACCAAAGTTGTCGTTTCTTAAAGTTTGGGGCTGCGATGCTTATGTGAAGAAACTTCAACCAGATAAGCTCGAACCCAAATCGGAAAAATGTGTCTTCATAGGATACCCAAAGGAGACTGTTGGGTACACCTTCTATCACAGATCTGAAGGCAAGATTTTCGTTGCTAAATTCGGATCCTTTCTAGAAAAGGAGTTTCTCTCGAAAGAAGTGAGTGGGAGGAAAGTAGAACTTGATGAGATAACTGTATCTGCTCCCTTTTTGGAAAGTAGTTCATCACAAGAAACGGTTCATGTGACAACTACACCAATTAGTGAGGAAACTAATGATATTGATCATGAAACTTCAGATCAAGTTACTACTGAACTTCGTAGGTCAACCAGAGTAAAATACGCACCAGAGTGGTACGGTAATCCTATTCTGGAAGTCATGTTACTTGACCATGGCGAACCTACAAACTATGAAGAAGCGATGGTGAGCCCAGATTCCGCAAAATGGCTGGAAGCCATGAAATCTGAGATGGGATCCATGTATGAGAACAAAGTATGGACTTTGGTTGACTTGCCCGATGATCGGCAAGCCATTGAGAATAAATGGATCTTTAAGAAGAAGTCTGACGCTGATGGTAATGTAACTGTCTATAAAGCTCAACTTGTTGCGAAAGGTTTTCGACAAGTTCAAGGGGTTGACTACGATGAGACTTTCTCACCCGTAGCGATGCTTAAGTCTGTCCGAATCATGTTAGCAATTACCACATTTTATGATTATGAAATTTGGCAAATGGATGTAAAAACTGCATTCTTGAATGGATTTCTAGAAGAAGAGTTGTATATGATGCAACCAGAAGGTTTTGTTGATCCAAAGGGTGCTAACAAAGTGTGCAAGCTCCAGCGATCAATTTATGGTCCGCAAGCCTCTCGAGTTGAATAAACGCTTTGATAGTGTGATCAAAGCATATGGTTTTATACAGACTTTTGGAGAAGCTCAGTATTTACAAGGAAGTGAGTGGGAGCTCAGTAGCATTTCGATATTATATGTGGACGACATATTATTGATTGGAAATGATATAGAATTTCTGGATAGCATAAAAGGATACTTGAATAAAAGTTTTTCAATGAAAGACCTCGTGAAGCTGCTTACATATTGGGCATCAAGATCTATAGAGATAGATCAAGACGCTTAATTGACTTTCACAAAGCACATACCTTGATAAAGTTTTGAAAAGTTCAAAATGGATCAGGCAAAGAAAAGTTTTTACCAGATTATAAGGTGTGAGATTGAGTCGACTCAATGCTCGACCACAGCAGAAGATAGAGAGAAATGAAAGATGTTCCTATGCTTCAGCCATAGGCTCTATCATGTATGCAATGCTGTGTACCAGACCGACGTATGCTTAGCAATAAGCTTGGCAGGAAGGTACCAAAGTAATCCAGAGTGGATCATCGGACAGCGGTCAAGAACATCCCTAAATACCGAAAAGGACTAAGGATATGTTTCTCGATATGGAGGTGACAAAGAGCTAGTCGTAAATGGTTACGCCGATGTAAGCTTTGACACCGATCCGGACGATTCTAAATCGCAAACCGGATACGTGTTTTTATTAAACGGTGGAGCTGTCGGTTGGTGCAGTTCTAAACAAAGCGCCGTGGCGGGATCTACATGTGAAGTGGAGTACATAGCTGCTTCGAAGCAGCAAATGAAGGAGTCTGGATGAAAGAGTTCATTTCCGATCTAGGTGTCATACCTAGTGCATCGGGACCAATGAAGATCTTCTGTGACAATACTGGTGCAATTGCCTTGGCAAAGGAATCCAGATTTCACAAGAGGACCAAACATATCAAGAGACGCCTAATTCCATTCGGGACCAAGTCCAAGTGGGAGACATAGAGATTTGCAAGATACATACGGATCTGAATGTTGCGAATCTGCTGACTAAGCCTCTTCCACGAGCAAAACATGATCAGCACCAAGACTCCATGGGTGTTAGAATCATTACTGTAATCTAGATTATTGACTCTAGTGCAAGTGGGAGACTGAAGGAAATATGCCCTAGAGGCAATAATAAAGTTATTATTTATTTCCTTATATCATGATAAATGTTTATTATTCATGCTAGAATTGTATTAACCGAAACATAATACATGTGTGAATACATAGACAAACATATAGTCACTAGTATGCCTCTACTAGACTAGCTCATTAATCAAAGATGGTTATGTTTCCTAACCATAGACATGTGTTGTCATTTGATTAATGGGATCACATCATTAGGAGAATGATGTGATTGACATGACCCATTAAAATTCTTTTGTGAATTCATAAACTCTTTAACACTACTCTCAAATTCAGAGGGAATCTTATTAAAATTTCCATAAGAATTGTTGTAGGAATTTCCATAATTATTAGAAGGATTACTAGGATAAGGCCTAGGATTAAAATTCCCTCTATACGCGTTGTTACCAAAATTATTCCTACCAACAAAATTCACATCCATAGATTCATTATTATTCTAAATCAAAGTAGACAAAGGCATATCATTAGGATCAGAAGAAACACTCTTAGTAGCAAATAATTTCATAAGTTCATCCATCTTTCCGCTCAAAACATTGATTTCTTCTATAGCATGCACTTTTTTATTAGTAGATCTTTCAGTATGCCATTGAGAATAATTAATCATAATATTATCTAGGAGTTTAGTAGCATCTCCTAAAGTGATTTCCATAAAAGTGCCTCCCATGCCAATCTAAAAGATTTCTAGAAGCAAAATTCAATCCAGCATAAAATTTTTGTATAATCATCTACAAGTTCAAACCATGAGTAGGACAATTACGTATCATTAATTTCATTCTTTCACAAGCTTGTGCAACATGTTCATGATCAAGTTGCTTAAAATTCTAATATCGTTCCTAAGAGAGATAATCTTAGCGGGAGGAAAATACTTAGAGATAAAAGCATCTTTGCACTTGTTCCAAGAATCAATACTATTTTTAGGCAAAGATGAAAACCACGCTTTAGCACGATCTCTAAGCGAAAAAGGAAATAGCTTCAATATAACGACATCATTATCGACATCTTTTTTTTGCATATCACATAAATCAACGAAACTATTCAGATGAGTAGCGGCATCTTCACTAGGAAGGCCGGCGAATTGATCTTTCATAACAAGATTCAACAAAGCAGTATTGATTTCACAAGATTCAGTATTGGCAAGAGGAGCAATCGGAGTGCTAAAGAAATCATTATTATTGGTATTGGTGAAGTCACACAATTTGGTAGCATCGTGAGCCATCGCGACAAACAAGCAATCCAACACACGAGCAACAAAAGGCAAAGGGAAAAAGATGAGGAGATTGGGAAAGAGAGGGCGAAAAAAACGGCAAGGGTGAAGTGGGGGAGAGGTAAATGAGAGGCAAATGGCAAATAATGTAATGCGAGAGATAGGGATTGTGATGGGTACTTGGTATGTTGACTTTTGCGTAGACTCCCCAGCAACGGCGCCAGAAATTCTTCTTGCTACGTCTTGAGCTTGCGTTGGTTTTCCCCGAAGAGGAGAGGATGATGCAGCACAATAGCGTAAGTATTTCCCTCAGTTTTTGAGAACCAAGGTATCAATCCAGTAGGAGGCCACGCACAAGTCCCTCGTACCTGCATAAAACGATAGCTACTCGCAACCAACGCGATTAGGGGTTGTCAATCCCTTCACGGTCATTTACGAGAGTGAGATCTGATAGAGATAATATTTTTGGTATTTTTGGTATAAAGATGCAAAGTGAAAGGTAAAATCAAAGTAAAAACAAAGCAAGTATAAAAGTGATGGAGATTGATATGATGAGAATAGACCCGGGGGCCATAAGTTTCACTAGTGACTTCTCTCAAGAGCATAAGTATTCTACGGTGGGTGAACAAATTACTGTTGAGCAATTGACAGAATTGAGCATAGTTATGAGGTTATCTAGGTATGATCATGTATATAGGCATCACGTCCGAGACAAGGAGACCAAACGATTCTCAGATCTACTACTATTACTCCACTCATCGACCGCTATCTAGCATGCATCTAGAGTATTAAGTTAAAAACAGAGTAACGCCTTAAGCAAGATGACATGATGTAGAGGAATAAATTCATGCAATATGATAAATACCCCATCTTGTTATCCTCGATGGCAACAATACAATACGTGCATTGCAACCCTTTCTGTCACTGGGTAAGGACACCGCAAGATTGAACCCAAAGCCATGCACTTCTCCCATTGCAAGAACTACCAATCTAGTTGGCCAAACCAAACGGATAATTCGAAGAGACTTGCAAAGATAACTCAATCATACATAAAAGAATTCAGGGAAGATTCAAATATTATTCATAGATAAGCTGGATCATAAACCCACAATTCATCGGTCTCAACAAACACACCGCAAAAAGAAGATTACATCGAATAGATCTCCATGAGAGAGGGGGAGAACATTGTATTGAGATCCAAAAAGAGAGAAGAAGCCATCTAGCTACTAGCTATGGACCCGAAGGTTTGAAATAAACTACTCACACTTCATCGGAGAGGCTATGGTGTTGATGTAGAAGCCTCCATGGTGGATGCCCCTCTCCGTGGAGCTCCTAACAGGCCCCAAGATGGAATCTCGTGGATACAGTGAAGTTGCGGCAAGGTGGAATTAGGTTTTGGCCCTGTTCTGATCGCTTGGGGGTGCGTAGGTATATATAGGAGGAAGGAGTACGTCGGTGGAGCTCGAGGGGCCCACGAGGCAGGGCGCGCCTAGGGGCGCCCCACCCTGTGACCGCCTCGCTCGTGCCTTGGCGTGAGGGTCCAAGTCTCCGGATCACGCTCGTGAGAAAATCACGCTCAAGGTTTCATTCCGCTTGGACTTCGCTCGATATTCTGCTTTCTTCAAACACCGAAAAAGGCAAAACAACAATTCTGGTTGGGCCTCCAGCTAATAGGTTAGTCCCAAAAGTAATATAAAAGTGGAAAATAAAGCCCATTATAGTCCAAAACAATAGATAAAGTAGCATGGAGCAATAAAAATTATAGATACGTTGGAGACGACAAGATTCTCCCCTCCTTCCGTCCCTCCTCTCTCCTCCTCGCACATCCTCCTCCGCTGCCTGCCGCCCCTCCCCTCCGCCACCGCCTCCTCCTCCACTGGCCGCCCCTCCTCCTCCTCCGGCAGCTCTCCTCCCACCGCCTCGACCTCACCGCCACCCGAGCCCACCCAGCAGACTGCCGCCTCCCGATCCCGATCCCGCCTCGCCGCCTACCTCTCGTCCGCCCCCACCCCCTTTCTCTCTGCTTAGTTAGTACTAGATGTTTTTTTGTAGCAGCAGGTGTTAATTTAGGGTTCATAGATAATGATTTTTAGTAGTAGTAGATGTTAATTACTAGTAGTGATGGTACTAGTTAACTAGGGCAGTATGATTAATAGTAGTTGTAGTTGAACTACTTTAGTTGTAGTTGAACTAGTTTAGTAAGTAAATTTATAAACTAGTTGAACTAGTTGAATTAATATAACTAATGTATTTTTAGTAATATAATTAATATAACTAGTTGAACTACTTTATTTTTAGAAAGAACTGGTTTTTTTTGTATTTATAGTAAGTTTATATTTAGTAAGAACTAGTTGAATTAATAAAACTAGTTGAACATGTCATATTTGTTGTTATTTTTTAGTTTAAGCAATTATTCGGGATGTATTAGTGATAACTTATACGGTTTAGCTTTTGCAGAAATCAAGGAGCCCCTCCATCATCCCCGCCGTCATCCCCGTCACCAACCCCCTCCGACATCGAGGTGAGACCAGCCAAATATCCATGTATATCTTGTGTTGCTCAAATAGGATATGTGATTGCCCAAGTGGCCCTTCATGTTCAGTTTACACCTCGGAGTGGCCTATGTTTTGCCGGAGTGTTGATTAATTTCCGTTCCGGCAAATTTCAGGCGCTCGATATATCCTTTTTTAGCAAAGGTCATGCCGGATTTTTCCGTGAATTCTGGCATGACTTGTGCTAGAATATGTAGGAAATATTGAGTGGCCTGGATTTTCTCGAAAAATAATGATCTTTGAATTTTACAAGTTTAATCTTTGAATTATGAACGTAGGAAATGTCGTACTCGGACGACGACAGTCTCCCGGGGGAGTGCAGCTGGTGCCACGACGATCGAGGTATGTGCGACATGTTCGTTGAGCTGGACGAAGATCGATGCTTCAGCATTAAGCTCGAGGAGACCTTCGATGTTGAAACGGTACGCAACAACGACAAGAGTTTTTTTTCGTAATTAAGCATGACTGTAACTATTTCAACGTCTAATTTTTATCTTTTACAATTCAACTAGCTTATCCCATGCCATGCAAGACGCTATGTCTTGGAGAGGATGGGTTTTGAAGACCATGAAAATTTTGAAACAAAGAAAATACACCTAAGGACCCATCATGATATGGATTTTGAAGTAAATCTGTACAATGCTCAAAGCGTAACCCATTTTGGTTGCCAAAATTGGGAAGCACTTTGCAAAATGTATGGTTTTTATGAGGGTATGATTGTCACCATGGATCTTGGTGATCCTGACATCGAGCAAGACAATATGGACATTTGGGTCCTTGTTGATACGCTTCCGATTCTACCGCAATGTGAGTTTCTCAAACATAGTTATTAACTAATTTATATTGTTTATTTCAAAATAGTTGACAGCTCATTTCCATTGACAGCTTATTTTGAATCTTCAAACAATGTGTAGAAGATAGTAGACAAAACCCACTACACTGATGGCTCCGAATTAACTTATAAGGAGAAAAATCATCTGATTGCTTATTGTACTTATCTTGAGAATTACAACACCTATTATCGCACTCCTCCAAATTATGGTGAATATGTGCCACTAGTGCACGTGTTGAACCACTATAACTTCTATGGAGATACCCTGGTAAGATTTTTTACTATCATGACATCCGTGCATCTTTTGCATACTTCTAAAACTAGTACATCATTGCTAACTACGAAGTTATTACTATGTTTTTCAACAGAAAATCCTGATGGATTGTGTGCCTCATCTGATGTATCATAATGGTTGCCTTGCAGTTCTGAACATACAGCCAGGTCAATCTAAGGAGCTCACCTGTGCATATCGGATTTCTAAAACCGGTGAACACATGCTAATCAAAGAATGGAAAAAAATGTTTGGACATTCGCAAGGAGGTTCTTGGAAGTAACATTAAGCGAAATACAAGAATTGGAGACATGATAATCTCCATTCTCCATAATGGAGAGTCAGGGGCTATCTTGTTTTTTGCTATTTTACCTTAGAGAATATAGTAGGTCCTAAGAGAATGTAGTAGGTCCTATGAGGTACAATATGTTTATTATGTGATACAATGTGTTAGAGTTGATGATGAGGAGTACTTGTGATTACGACTAGTGACCTATTTGCTACATGATGTCTCATTGATGAAAACGATGATCTTGAGGAGGTGTTATATGACAATGATGTATTATGATGATAAGTTGTTAATGATATGATAATGATGATGATATTTATTATATTATTGGGTGAAAGAACCGCAGATTAGTTTCAAGTGGATGTCCATCCACTTGAAACTAGTCCACGATTCTTTCACCCCGTGATGTAATAACTCATTATGATGAAAAAACAATCTCTAAATTCCTTTTGTATGAAAACTTGTGTAAAGGTGTATGAAATACAACATGAAATAAAAAAGAAATAAAATACTAAATAATAGTAGTAGCGCTGGGCAAGGAGGAGCGCTACTACTAATTACCAGCAGCGCTGTTTGAAGAAGCGCTACTACTAGATCAATTTAGCAGAGTGCGGGTCCGTGCACGCCATCGCTAAGCTTTAGCTGTAGCGCCTTATCAAGAGCGCCCCGTCAGGCCATCGACACGCCTAAAACCCGCGCTGCTGCTAGGCTTTTCCCTAGTAGTGCATCCTTGGTTAGACCTGAAGATACAAGCCGGGGCTCTCATTAGACAACCTTATCTCACATTGAAATCAATGTGGGGTCTAGTGATTGAAGTTTTGGGCATTTTTTTGTGTGGACACCTTCTATGCTGCTATAGACTCCATCACCACAAAGTTTGATCATCGATTTAATGAGATATCTTCAGAGCTACTCTAGAACATCTCTTGTCTTGACCCAAGAGACTCCTTTTCTAGGTTCAATGTGAACAAGTTTGCTCAACCCACAGAGATTTATCATGAGGATTTCTCTGCTTATGAATGTGAACATATAGAAGATAACCTTGAGCTATTCGTTATTCATATGAGAAGAATTGAAGACTTTAGGGCATCTCACGCTAACCCGCAAATTTCTTTGGTATACGTCTGTTTTTGTGTCCGGTGTGGTCCGCGGATAAGATGCAGGAGGGAGCCATCCGGTACTAATCACAAAGTATCCAATTGGGAGGAGAAAAGGTAGGTGGAGACCATGCATGTGGTGGGATATTTGTGATTTAGTGTCTGGTTGGGAGGAGAGAGAGGAGAGGGACCATGCATGTGCAGTTGCGAGGAGGGAGAGAAGAGGGGGGTCATGCATGTGATTGGTCAAGTGCATGTCCGACTCCAACAACCCCCCGGTTTGTCTCTTGGATACCAGAATCTGTACGTCCGAACTGCTAAGCAGACATATACAGGTCCCTGTTGGATGACAAAAGTGGTCCGGACACATAGTGTAGGTTTGAGGGTCCGCCTTGGAGGCCCTTAGAGCTTGTCATGACATTGCAAGCCTAGCTAAAAACATGGTTGAACTTGAAAGGCATGTCATGTTTCTTGATGTTTATCTCCTCATTGAGTTGGCATTGCTACTACTGGTAGTGACAACAATAGTTGAAAGGGACTTCTCATCAATGAAAACCATCAAGACTGAGTTGCGCATCAAGATGTCTTATGGCTGGCTTAATGACTTGACGGTGTGTTGCATTGAGCGAGGGATCTTCAGAACTCTTGATCTTGGTAAAACTAAGAAAGATTCTCAGAGTGAGGGTAGGGGTAGGGCACTGCCGTTGCCTGGGTCTTCTAGACGTCATTGAAAACTTCATTATCGGTAGGATTTAGATTGTCTTTCTATTGAAATGTGTATACATTTTATTCGGTTATTCATTTGTAGTGTGCATTATTAGTGTGTGTTGACTTTTTTTGGTTTTGCATAAAATAAATACTTTGCTTAAGACTTCACCCCACCTTAGAAATTTCCCGACCTCCGCTACTTGGCGCCACAACGATGTGGAAGATGACAACGAGGTGTCGGTGGCCTTAGAGGCTCAGAGGCCATGCCTAAAAGGTCACCGTCAGCTACTATGCATGGTTTAGTTTAGGTTAGGTTTGTTTCAAACTTTCTAAATTCATCCGATTTGCATGTAATATTTTGAACTTATCAAATTGTGTCTGAGTTTCATGTGGACATTTGGCGATCATGTTTGAATGGACTCCGGCCGGCCGGATAGATACCCGTGAACACAAAATTTAGTGATCCGCGTTAGAGATGCCCTTATAGAGAGTAACCGATTTTAAAGATTTATCATTAGAACTGAAGTGCAATTCCCTGGGAACTCGATCATACATAGGCTATTACACAAGTAGTAAAGTAGCTTGGTTTCAACACATACAAATTCAATTACTTACTGAACTTATAGGTAGCTGGCCAGGGCAGAGCTTGGCCAGAACATGCTCGCAATTAACCACAAAGCGGCGGGAATAGTGCGTTGCTACATACACCTTGATCACTAGTTTCCGGGGAAGACCTTGCGAGGCGCGGCACCGGCGGCGGCCGGTACGATGGGCGCCACGGCGGCGGCGAGGCCAGGGGAGCAGCACTCGGGTCTACCATCACAGCAGTTGAGGCGGCAGCAAGGGATTGGCATCACCTGGCCGTCGCTCGGGGTCAGCGCCAGGAGCACCAGCAAGATGGTCACGCCGAACATCTTGGGAGCCATCGACGTGGTCGTGGTACTGGTAGCCCTTTTGGCTATCTGTGGTCTCGTGTGTCGGTGTGTGGTAGGAGTAGTATGGCTGTGTGAGATGGGCTCGATCGTCCTGGTCCTTGGTCTTTATATAGGCCTGAGCAGAGCAGGGCTTGAGAGTTCCAGCTCCATCTTGCATGTCTCCGTTTAGAAGGGAAACCTAACCGCCGAGCTTTGGCAGGTCACATGGCCTTTGTTTTGCTCGTTGCAGGAAAGCATATGCTGCTCATGTCTTAGTCTGGTGCCTACCTCTTGATAGATGAAACGGCCGCTGAGCTCATAAGTATAGTGTCTCTTTGGTTGATTCGTCCACACTACTTTTGTGTAAACATAGGTGATGTTCAGGGCCTGTTTGGTTTCAAATAAGTCACCAACTTATAAGTCGAAAAATAAAAAAAGTGACTTATTTTGCCAAATAGACCTGACTTATAAGTCACCCAAACTTATAAGTCATAAGTTGCTTCACCCCAACTTAAAACTTATAAGTCACCCCTTTTACGTGGATCCTACCACCTGCATGATGTTGATTGATGTGGGAAGGTGTGTCGATGACTTATAAGTCGGTGACAACCAAACATGCAGGACTTATAAGTCATTGGTTTTAAGTCACCGACTTATAAGTCAGGTGACTTATTGGAACCAAACAGGCCCTCAGTGTGCAAGGACTATTTTTGTGTAAACAGATTTAGGGTGCCTGAAAATTTTCTTCGCGTCAGTCACTTTTTCTAGTTCATTCCGAGCTCACCGGAGAAAAGGCAATCCCACTATCTATCTTAGGGGGGTAGCCATTCCTCATTATCTATCTTTAAGGGTGAGGGCACTAGTAGAAAAAGGGCCTATAGTCCCGGTTGGTGAGGGCATTTAGTCCCGGTTCATGAACCAGGACTAAAGGGTCGGTACTAATGCCCGATTTTTAGTCCCGGTTCAATCCAGAACCGGGACAGATGGGCCTCCACGTGGCCTGTCCGCTGAGCTCAGTAGAGGGTTTGGTCCCGGTTGGTGGCACCAACCGGGACCAATAGGCATCCACGCCACAAAGATTTCTATGGCTGTGGTTTTTGTTTTTTAAAGGGGGGGTTTGGGGGTTTTGGGGGTTAATTTAGGTGTTTCATATATTGTGCTATAGCTAGCTAATTAATAGAGAAAAGTGTCCTCTTTGTCCGTGCTTGGTCGACGCTACGCACTATACATACGATAGGGAGGACTAGCTAGACACGCTAGCTAGCTAGTAATTACAAACAGAAGATCGCCATGAACATATATACATACAGAGAGAAGTGATATCGACCACCTCTCCTTCTCTCGATAGATTGGTCAACAACAAGTTCTCGATATCTATCCGACACTACCGCTACATATATACAATAATTATCTTTACAAATATATAATCTCCTAACATACGGACGCGTGGTCCACATAGTATTCTCCGCCTTCAGCGATCACGTGGTCAAGAAAGAATGCCGCCAATTCCTCTTGAATTGCTCAGATGCGATCTGGTGCTAGGAGTTCATCCCGCATCCGAAACATCTAATTTTAAGAAAGGGTCAATACATACATACATATATATGTATGTATATATATATATATATATATATATATATATATATATATATATATATATATATATATATATATATATATATATATATATGAATGAATGAAACTCAACACAAATGATGGTAATAAAATAAAATTGTGAATATTTTATTTACGCACTTCATATTGTTTGTCGGAGTAGCCCTCACACAGGTCGTGTGGCGGATGGACTCGCAAACGTAGTATCCACAGAAATCATTCCCTTGTTCCTGCCACAACCACTTTACAAGAAATAGAGGTCAATCAAACTGATAATTAGCAAGCATGCTAAATGGTATTGATGAAACTAGCGCTTGAAACACTAGGAGATGCGTGAAATATGCTACTATATAGTACTTACTTTCGGGTGTCTAAATTGCAGCTTCTTCGGTAGTCCCGGAGCTTTTTTGGTGAATTTTCTTCAAGCCCTGCCATACAAAGAAAACAATTACTTGATATCAGAAATGAACAAAGTTGCTGATATGGTGGATAATGATCGATTTAATTTACTTCTCGAGCATTTCAGTCATGTCCGCATACTCCTTGGGATCTTTTCGCTTGGAGTCTAAGACAGTTACTACTCCTTCTCAAGCTTAATCTCTAAGAGAATATAGTGGTAGCTACGCACATGCATAACTCATCAATATTACATTACTATAACCTGGACTAATAAGGAAACCGAATATGCCACAAGACAGTAACACTCACTTGAAGTTGTAAGGAAAGAGTATTATATCTTTGTGTTCATTTATTACCAACGATTGTAGCAAGTTGGCCTCGTATTTTCTTTTACGTAAATTCAACCTCAGTTTTATCTATGAGATATGTGTTAATGAACCCAATATCACCCACTTGTCTTTTCTTCAATTCGCGATCTTCAATCTGCATAATATAGTGAGGATAATTATAAATACATGCAATGAAAGGGCTGAGTTGTATAGAGAGACTTAATGACAGAAGTAGTACTACTTACATACAGTAGCAGGTGACCGTTGCTTTATCGAGGGCCAATTGATTGAAAAACTGATAGAACTCCTCAAATGGAATAGGCAACAGTTCAATTCCAAGGAGGTCATGCTCCTTTTAACTCTCACATACAAAGTACTCCTCCCTCGACTCTTTGCAGGTTTTCATGTACCAATCATGCAATCTTCGCATCATCGCTGATAGAGAACTTTCATCTTTGACGAGAGGCTTCCCTGATCAGTATCTTTGTATCTCGCACCTCCAAGAAATCATAATGTACATCGTCAAGGCAGGTAATCTGCAGGATTGCCATAACCGGCACCATCCTCGGATCGACGATGTCGCTAGCAGGCACCTTGAGCGGGGCACGATTGCTTGCTTGTTCGCCGAGCTGGGCAATTTGTTTCCAGCTCGTCGCTCTTTCATCCTTTGATCACCGACAGCATTTCCGACCTCTCCGCTTCGCAAATGCCTTCCAATAATGCGCCATAGTTGCCTTTCGCGGAGACTTGGGTGGTTTTGTCGTGGCAGCCAGAGTGCGCTTCGCTTTCACCGGATCTACCTTCTCCTCCGGAGGTGGATGTCTTTTGCTTTCAACACTTGAAACCAGTCATCCACTTCGGTCCGCGCGATCTTCGCTTTTCCTCCTCAATCCTCTCAGACGGTAACTTCTCCGAGTCTTCAGAGAAGGACCGAATCAGATCTCCTCCCGCCTTTGGCGGTACTGCTAGACGCCGCAGAGCAGACGGAGCGGGTGTCTTCTTTCCTTGCTTACGAGGCGGAGGAGAAGGACTACGACGCGTCGGAGCAGCCGGAGCGGCGGTGGGTCTCTTCCGCCCTTGCTGACGAGGCGGAGAAGGAGGAGGCTGGCTGCTCGGTGTCGGGGAGAACGGGTCGTGTCCCACGAGCACCTATGGGACCTGGGTCCCTTGTGGTTCGGAGGGGGGCGGAGATTGCACGAAGGGCGGATCGAGGCGATGCACACGAGCAGAGTTACCCAGCTTCGGAGCTCTCCGGAGAGATAATACTCCTACTGCTGCTTTGTGGATTATCTTGTGTTCTTGCTAGGGAGCAATGGGAGCTACAAGACCTAGCCTGAGTGTGGTTTCATATGAGTATGATCAACTAAGCCGGAGCTGGACCGAACCCTTTCTACGCTGCACTTGGGCCTCCTTTATAGGCACAAGGGGTCACCACATGTGGCAAGTAGACAAGGGTAAGATAGTAAAACATAGGTTGGTACACCGCACTATACAAAGGTACAGTAATCTATACCTAACTCGACGGCAAGGGACAAGAGTCATCAATGCCCGCCTCAGCCGCCTCAACAAGGTAACAGGGACCGCCCAAAGGCGTTCGCTTGCCACGATGGTAGCTTGTCACCGCTTATCGCTACTCCCCGCTGGCTGCACAGCCCGCCGACACGCTGCAGCTTGGGAGAGCCCCGGTGACACGCTGGCGGGTGAGCTGGAGCGAGATGAAGAGAGGTTGCCTGCCCCGCAAGCGCCTTTGCCGCTGCAGGAACCTTGTCGCGCTTGGGGGCTCGGGCGCCCACCAAGCCTTCCCCAGCAAGATCTCTTCCCGCAAGCTCCTCTTGCCGGGCCTTGTCTCTTCATCTTGAGTTCTCCTCTTGCCGGGTCTTGTTTTCTTTGTGCCCTGAGTGGCCTTCCCGACAAGCTCCTCTTGTCGGGGTCTTGACTACTTTGTTCTTGAATGGCTCCAAAGGAGCCGCTGAGGATCTTGGCGGTCATCAGGCCAGCCCCGCCGCTGGGTGCTACAACTGCCCGTGCACGAAGTTCAGATACTAGGGTACCCTACTCTAGTACTCGACAGGAGCCCCTGGCTCGGTTACACACGGCGCCGAGCTCATGGGCCAGGCCCAAAAGCAAGGCACGGGCACGCTGTGGTCTTGATTACGCCGTTATCCGCCTTGGACCCACCACGCCTCCCACTTAACGGCACACACCGGACGTGGCGTGTGGGGAGATCGTGGGGCTTTTAATGGGAAGTATCGAACGCCCGTCCCTCTCCCTTTATAAGCGGGGAACAGGGCAGGATGCCCAGCTGTTCCTTGCTGTCACATCGAAACCCCGCCGCTTCCCCTTTCTTCTCGAGCCCAAAGAGAGCGACGCCCGCCTCCATTGCCACCGTGCCACTAACGCGCCGGCTTCCTCCACCACCTCTCCTATGGCTCAAGGCCGATAAGGGAAAAGGCGGAATCGCCGAGGCGCAGCTGCTCATGGCGCTGCGGAAGGAGCGGCCCTCTTCGATCCCCTGCTCAACAGAAGGAGCTGCAGAGCTGTACTATCTCTTCGGTCGACGGTGACCCGGCGCACTGCAGCACGAGGGTCATCTCCGCCGCCACATCTGCTAAGGCCTCCATCGGGTACCCTTCTTCGCGATTTTTCTCGTGCGGGCTCGCCCACCCTTTTCTGAATTCTTCGCGATGTCATGAACACATATGGCCTCCGCCTCTTGACTTCACCCCCAACGCCATCCTCACCATGGCTGCTGACACACTCGCGAGAACTTCGCCGGGTCCATCCAAATGTCGCACTCTTCCGCCACTACTTCTCACCCCCAGAGAGAGGGAGAGCCGCTGTCGGAGGAATTGCATGGACCTCTAGGATCGGCAAGAAGGAAGCGATCTTGACGGAGAGTTGCGCAACAAGTGGGAGGAGTGAGAGCTGACCGGTGTTGGATCTTAGAGGAGGAACCACAGCCCTTCACTGCCTGCGCCAGACACCCATAGTTCAAGGGTAACGATTGGAGCAACTTGGCCCCAGAGGACGACAAGTTGAAGATTGCCACGACTAGATTTTATGCTCCGCAAGCAGGGCTTACCGTAGGAGCAGCGGGTGCGGACTTCCTTCGCCACCGCATTGCGCCTTGCAGAGAGAGGAGGCCTGCTTGGGAATTCCGTAACGCGGCGGATATCATGAGGCTGCGCCCAGGTCTGAATTGGAATTTCACTACCTTGGAGCTTGACGGCATGCTGCGGAGTTGTTCAAGCCTCAAGCGGATAACCCCGGTGGTGCATGTTACCGAGGGAGTTGTGCCTTGTGCAACAACTCGTCGCTTGACAAAGATCCGCTGATAATCGTTGCCAGCGATTCCCATGGAATCGCTCCAACTTGGCAGAACCCGCCGACGACATCGCGGCAGCAGTTCTTCGACAACTTGGTTGAAGTGCCGATCCGCGCCGACGAAAGCAGAGGCGGCTCACCCGCTGACACCATCGAACAGGAGATGGCGCGACGCCACGAGGTTGGAGGAGGCTGCAGAGGCTGCTGCCGCCGCATATTTGGATTCACCGCCGAGGAAGCGGAGACGGCCGAGGCGGCAAGCCTTGCCGACCGGGAAGAGTTCGTCGGCGAGGAGGAGCAGCTCGAGCCCGACAACGAACCGAAGCGAGCCTGCCGGGACGCCTTCCTCCGCCGCCAAGTAGCTTGCCGCAAGAGGGCCCGCTGGCCGCCAAGGAGATGCCTCCGCAAGATCGAGAAGTGGCGGGCGGCCTATGGTCCAACAGCCGCCTCGCCCGACGCGCTTCCACCGCTGCAAACACCGCGTTGCTGGAGCTTCATTCGCCACGGCGACGGGCGCAGGTCTTCGAGTCGCGCCTCAGTACTCCGCCAAGCGCCGAGGGAGTCTTCCCCAACTCCGTCGCCCGGAGCAGAGTTTGATCTCTCCGCCTCAGCCCGAGGAAGAAGAGGAAGAGTAAGATCTTGTCGCCGCTATTTGTAATCTTCCAATTTATTGCTTTATCTGATATCCGACTGGTTCCACTCAACCTTCTTCTTCAGACGTTAGCTCAGAGAGTGCCAAGAGGGCCAAGACGCCGGTGGTTGTCGCCTCGATGACTTCAGAGCAACAGGGGCACGTCCGGACTCCTTACCGGATCCGCAACCCTTCAACAGAAAGCAGCCCCAAAGACAGCCCCCAGCCGTAAGTGTTTGGTATGCTTCATGGTTAAGCGTGCTTGGGTGCTTTTCCGTCACTGATATCCGGTTTGTTGAATTTTTGTAGGAGCAGAGCAGCCACATCATGGAGCACCGGAGGCCACTCCTGAGGTCTAGCCTCATCAGGAGGCCCCGGAGGTCACTCCCGAAATTCTGCTTTCTTCAACTACGCCACCAAGGGAGAATTCTCCGCCAAGGAGCGCCTCCGCAAGGGAGGCCTCCGACAAGGGGAGCTTCGACAAGGGCTGGCGCCGACGACCTCCGGTGGTGGAGACCGCGCAATGACCCTACCGCAGGTAATATTCTTGTTTGATAGTTTCTTGGGTTCTTTTCTTCCGCTTTCCTCTTCAATATCTGCTGATTTGTGCTCTTCTTCCGACCATCGATCCATCTGCCGGAGATCCGATGGAGACCGAGGCTGCCGGCGAGGAAGACGCCATGGGCGACAATGTCGACGCCGCCAACATGGAGGAGGAGGCTGGCGCCGACGGGCCCGCCGCGCAGGAGGTTGCCGAGGCCCGGGCGCAGAGGCTGGGAGGAATTGGCGATCGACCGACGGCCCGGAGGTCGCAGGAGCGCCAGCGCTGCACCGACCGGCCGATCCTCCCGCCACCGATGCCGCACTGACCAAGAGCCCCAGCCCGCGCCACCAAGGCCGGCGAGGGTGTCTTCATCAAGCTCCCATGGGCATCAAGTTCTGTGGCACCGGCCAAGGGGAGACCTTCGGCGCGGAACTGCTTGCCTCCGCCGGGCTGTCGCTGGTTGATGCCCCGAGCAGCAGCAGGTGAGCCCGAGGAGGAGCAGCTGCTAAGGAGGTTGTTATCGCTTACCGCGCCTCGGCAAGCCAAACTGAGTCTGTGGAGGCGCTTGTCGCGAGGGCGGAGCTGATTTGGAGAACGTCGCGGAAGAGCTCCGACGCCCAACAAAGAGACTCTCCGGATATAGCGAGGCGCGGAGCAGCTTGTCGAGGAGCGCACGGCCTTCATCTTGGAGAAGGGCGAGGTTGAGGAGCAGCAGAGGCTTGCCGCCAGAAGCTCTCCGCCGAGAAGGTGAGATGGCGCAGCGGAAGATAAACCTCGACAGCTTTGAGGAAGATCTCGCCGGCGCGAGCAAATGATTGGCGGCCACTTCAGGAGGCAAAGATGTCGCGCGGCTGCCGAGGCCGCCAAGAGGGAATTGAGACGAGGGTGGCTCAGCTGGAGTCCACCCTCCGTAAGAGTGCCGAGGAGGTCGCCGGGTTGAAGCGCCGAAGCGTGAGAAGGACGCTTACACCTCGGCGAGCTACAAGGTCGCTTTGCCGAAAGATCAAAGAGCTCGATGCCGCCAAGGACTCCAAGGCGGATCTCGAGCTGAAATTGACCACCTTGACGGAGACGCTGAATGGCGCCAAGGAGCGGAAACGGGCCTGCCGGAAAAGATCAAGGCCACCGAGGAGTTGTGCCGAATGCTGTGACCGCCTGAATAATCTTCGAGACAGCATAATGCATTGGATGAGGGTCTTGTGGACACCGCCGCCGCATCCATAATGAGCTGATGGAGTTGGGGATGACAGATCTTGGATATTCCACCGACGAGAAGCTCCAACCCAGCGCCAAGCTCAGCCTATTCTTCAAAGGTGTGTTACGGGTATCCAGCGGCTCCGGAAGAGGTTCCAAAGCAACCATGGAGGAATCACGCCAAGTCTGCGCCGAGGCTCTCCGTAAGGTGTTGATGAAGGTGGCCTTCCGCAACCTGCATCGACTTCACCAAAGCCCTCAAGTCTCTCGCCTCCATCCGCCGATGTTGAAGCGCCAAAGCCCTTGTCGCACCCATTGTGGACAGGGTGAGCGGAGTTAAGAGGTTCGAGGGCGACAAGGGACTAGGCCGCCAAGTCTATCTCTTCTCTTGTCGCTGTAGATCATGTTTAGATAAAAAGTCTATTAGATCCGCGACATGTTATTATGTAATATACACTATCTTAGGCAATCGAATGCAATGTTATTTCCTTTACTCGATTTCTTCCTTTGTATGTTTATACCCTACGCTTCAGGGGAACTTGTCAACAAGAACACCCTTGTCATGAAGCGCCGAAAAGCGGAACTTCAGCAGCTTCGCCGGTGATGCCGCCTCCCGACAAGCAACCTTGTCGCAACTAGTTGCAGCACACTTAAGTTGTTGAGCGGACTCAAACAAAGTAAGGGCGTTAAGCTACCGCGAGTCGGTTCCTCCGCCGCAGGTTTTCCATACAAAGTACTATCGCTCGAGGAAGATAACTTAAAAATTTGAAACTGGTCGTTTAAACTTAGCAACTTAGCTTTTCTGTTGCCCATTTTCCGGCAAGGCGACAGTTCCTCGAGCGACGCTTGGCGGCCCACACCATTGTCTTCTCCTTCCTGGCGCGCCAAAGATGTCGGGGAGAACGGGTCGTGTCCCACGAGCACCTATGGGACCTGGGTCCCTTGTGGTTCGGACGGGGGCGGAGATTGCACGAAGAGCGGATCGAGGCGATGCACACGAGCAGAGTTACCCAGCTTCGGAGCTCTCCGGAGAGATAATACTCCTACTGCTGCTTTGTGGATTATCTTGTGTTCTTGCTAGGGAGCAATGGGAGCTACAAGACCTAGCCCGAGTGTGGTTTCGTATGAGTATGATCAACTAAGCCGAGCTGGACCGAACCCTTTCACGCTGCACTTGGGCCTCCTTTATAGGCACAAGGGGTCACCACATGTGGCAAGTAGACAAGGGTAAGATAGTAAAACATAGGTTGGTACACCGCACTATACCGTGTACAGAATCTATACCTAACTCGACGGCAAGGGACAAGAGTCATCAATGCCCGCCTCACGCCTGAACAGGTAATGTGGACCGCCCAAAGGCGGCTCCGCTTGCCACGATGGTAGCTTGTCACGCCGCTATCGCTACTCCCCGCTGGCTGCACAGCCCGCCGACACGCTGCTTGGGAGAGCCCCTGCAGACACGCTACGGGTGAGCTGAGCGGAGATGAAGAGAGGTTGCCTGCCCCGCAAGCGCTTTGTCACGCTTGGGGGCTCGGCGCCCACCAAGCCTTCCCGCAAGATCTCTTCCCTGCAAGCTCCTCTTGCCGGGCCTTGTCTCTTCATCTTGAGTTCTCCTCTTGCCGGGCCTTGTTTCTTTGTGCCCTGAGTGGCCTTCCCGACAAGCTCCTCTTGTCGGGTCTTGACTACTTTGTTCTTGAATGGCTCCAAAGGAGCCAGCCGAGGATCTTGGCGGTCATCGCCAGCCTCGCCTGCTGGGTGCTAACTGCCTGCACGAAGTTCGGGATACTAGGGTACCCCTACTCTAGTACTCCGACACTCGGGCGCGCCGTCGCAGGCGGAGAAGGAGGCGGAGTGCCGCCACGCACCGGAGAAGGAGCCGGCCGAGTGCCCTGATCGTCACTCACGGGAGGAGGATGCGGTGGAGGAGGCGGAGTGCCCCGACTCTCACGGGAGGAGGAGGAGGAGGCGGAGGCGCCCAGTTCGAAGGTTGATGAGATCCTTCCGCCATAGGCATGGAGTCTTCGAGCGTAACCCAGCCTATACTCCCTTCACCGGTAGGGTGGTCAAGCCGAGGTCCTCAAATCCTCGCTTATTTCATCGACCATCACCTTAGCTTATCCTTCTCGAATCGGCCGCAGTGAAAAGTTGAGTCGGGTTTAGTAGGATAAACAGAGCCAACAGCCGCTTTGACCTTCAAATTGCTCCATTGCGCCATAAGGTGGCAATTTTCAGCATCCGTGATAGCATCCACGGGATAGCTGGCAGGAGCCGCCAAGGCATGTTGCTCGGGCCGGCAGCTCGGTGGAAGCCACGCTGCTTCTCCGCCGAGATGGCGGGTAGCTTCGGGAAGCTTCGCAGGTCGCTTGTTGTGATCTGCTACTTCGCTCCTCTTCTCGCTCCTCTAGCCCCATTACCCTTTCGTGCAGCGCTTGCATTTGGCTCGCCCAGCTTTTCCTCCTCTCATGGGTTTTGTAACCCCTCGCTCGAAATCCAGCCTTCCACGAAACGGAGCCCGGCGTGCCTCATGTCCGCCCTGTGCTGCTCAGATTCCCGAGGGCCATTGTGAGCTCGCCCTTCTCCCCTGTCTCGAACGAATTCCCTTGCCGCTGCTTCGATATATTGTTGAAGCTTCTTGACTGGTATGTCCAATTGTTCGTCCGCCCAAATGCACTTCCCCGTTATAGGGTCCAAGGATCCGCCGCCTCAAGAACCAAGTCCGCAACGGTCTCGCCAGCTTCATTGTCTCGGTTCGATCCCTTTATCAAGCAGATCATTCTCAGCCTTGGCCCACTTAGGCCGGGCTATGAGGTAGCCACCGACCCTCGCATGATGGTGAAGCTTCTTCTTCGCAGCATTTCTCTTGTTTCTCGCCGACATCTTTTACTCTTTTTCCGATGTCTTGTAGGCCACAAATGCGGCCAGCCATCTCTCGATCTTCTCATATTAGCCCTTGAATTCTGGTGTCTCATTTTTTTGACATACGATTGAGTTCTTTCTTCCAATTCCTGAATAGGTCTGCCATCTTCTTAAGAGCAAAAGACTTGATTAATGGCTCTATTATCGCTTCTCCGGATCATCCTCTAGCGGTAGGGTAAAATTTGACTTCAGCTCAGTCCAAAGATCATTTTGTGCATATCATTGACATAAGAAACCTCGTGGTCTTCGCTTAGGCTTATACCATTGGTGGATGCTGATCGGGATCTTGTCCCTAACCGTAACCCCGTGACCGAGCAACAAATGCCTTCTTAGTCCCAGTAGGGTTCAATCGGTTGGTCGTCACGATTTGTATGATCTCAAACTTTTCATCCGAGCTCAACTTTTTCTTCGGCCTCGCCTCTTTACCGGGTTGTGCTCGATCCGAGGGCTAGAAAAAGAACAAAGACGAGTTAATTAATATGTGTACATACCAAAACAATGAATGCATCAATTAGCTAGTCAAGACAGCTTAACTAATATATATACCGGCCGGACTCGGTTTGGTGATCACCGAGCCGCCCTCACGGGTCTACTTCTTCACCTCTCCTTCTTGCAACGGCATTGGGTCATCGGAGCCATGTAAATCATAGCCACTGCTTCTTCATCCTCTCCTTCCGCACCATCGTTGTCGTTGAGAAACATCAACGAGCGTACGGCATCACTTCCTTGTGCTATTATGTCCCTCAACAACGCTTCTTGTGCTTCGCCTCGAGGGTGTCCATAGTTTCTACAAATATTTACAACATGGCAATTATTATTCAAACATGACAGATATGGATATATTAGTGGCAAACGAGAACTAGCTAGCTAATCACAATAAGGAATCATATTAGTGGCCTCGACGCTGCTTCTCTAGGGTTTGGGTGGCCTCACAACGCTTCAAGGGTTAGTGGCCTCGAGAACGCTTCAAGGAGGGGGTATATCGACCCCCACGTGTTGAAGCTATCGGGAGGGGTCGGCGCTGAACACTACATCTATGTCCCACAGTGACGTGGGCATCGACGCCTGCGGTAGGGTAGAGGGTCGGGATCGCCGAGCTGTCGAGGGTCAAGGGTCGAGGATCGCCGAGGGTCGGGAGGTTTAGTGTCAAAGGATTCAACAAACATGTTTCATCATTAGGCAGTATAGTGATGATGAAGCTCAAAGTTTTTGAACGGAGTTCAGATAGGATAATTGGCTTATACAAAGTTCAGCAAGAACCTTCCTAATATCGTTATTTGAAAGGCCTTTGCTGAAATTGCATAAAAAGGCAAATTATCCTATATGGGACTCCATTCCGTAATAACTTTGAGGACTTCACCATCATGCCATGGTTACTCCGCCAATGATGAAGCCATGGATTTCTTCAATACTTTGACACTATAGGAACCTCAACCCTCAAACCTTCGACCTTTGACCCCTTAACCACCCTCGACCCTCTCACCCTAGTTCCCACCCCAATTCTAACCCCACGGCCATCCTCGACACCCTCGTTATATCGACAACCACGCGACATACATATACATGGGAAAATAATGTTATCGGGAGGTATCGGCACTCCCCTCGTGTTGGAAGTTTCTTATTTCTCCTCATTCCTTTCTTTCTTCTTCTCCTCTTCTTTTCTTCTTATTCTCGAGAAAGGAAAAGAAGAAGAAGAAGAAGAAGAAGAAAGAAGGAGAAGAAGAAAAATAGAATTTTTTCATTTTTTCTTCTTCCTCTATTCCTTTCTTCTTCTCCTTCTTTTCTTCTTTTTTCCTCTCATTCTTTTCTTTCTTCTTCTTCCTTCTTCCTTCTTCCTCTTTTCTTCCTTTTCCTTATTTTACTTTTTCCTCTACACTAACCTAATTAAAATGCACTAACCTTTTCCTGCACTAACCTAATTAAAATTGTAACTTTCTATATATGAACAAAAACTAAACTAATAAAATAAAAACATATACATTATAGCCACATACACATATACATCACATATGAACAAAAAATAAACTAGTAAAATAAAAAAACATATTGCAACATATGAGCAGAGGCTCGACGGCGGCGGCTCATTAACGGGGCGGCTGGCGAGGGCGACGGCGGCGGCGACGACGGGCTCGGGCGGCAAGGGGGGCGACGAGGGCGGCGGGTTTCGGGCAGGCGACGACGGGCTCGGGCGGCAAGGGGGGCGACGAGGACGGCGGCTCGGGTGGCGACGGGACGGCGGGCTCAGGGTGGCGCAAGGGGGCGACAGCTGGGAGGCGACGACGCCAGCATGGCGCGGGCGACGACGGGGCGGCGATGACGCATGCTGGGCGACGACGATAAGGAGCAGGGCCGGGCAGAGGGCGGCGCTCATGGGATGAGGAACTGAATGAAATTTTCGCAAGTCCTCAGATATATAGAGTGATTGGTCCCGGTTCGTGGCACAAACCGACTAATGTTATTTTTAGTCCCGTTGGTGTCACCAACCGACCAAAGGCCTGTTTTCAGCAGAGCCCAAAGGGCGGAGCGGCGTTTTTTGTCTCGAAGCAGGTACCAACCGACTAAAGTGGGGCATTAGTCTCGGTTTGTTCCATGAACTGACCAATGCCCTTTAGTCCCGGCAGGTGCCACTCAACCGGGCCAAAGGCCTGTATGCCTCGAACCCAAATATTTAGTCCCACTCATAGTTGAGAGGAGGCGACTGCTTATAAGGTGCGCGCCTTCCTCTCGAACTCCTCTCTAAAGCAGTGCTGGCCTAAACCTGCAATCAGCAGCCAGTATTCACTGGGTTTCCCATGGCCTGAATCCTGGCCTTGTAGGGTTTCTAGTCGTATTCAGCTGTGGGGCCCAAAGAGGTGGCACTTTTTTATTTTTTGTTTTTTTTGTTGCTTTATTTATTTTATTTTGTTTCTACTTACAACAAAATACTTATTGTTGCTATTTTATTTTTTCCAGTTTTTTGTTTTGCTTTCTCGCATTATTTATTTTTTGTTGTTTTTTGCTTTATTTTTAAATTTTTTGCTTTTAGTTTTAGAAAAATTATAAACTTTCTGTTAGTCCCATTAGTTTTCAAATTTGAAAACACTTTTTTGTTTTCTTTGTTGCTTTATTTATTTTATTTTGTTTCTACTTACAACAAAATACTTATTGTTCCTATTTTTATTTTTTTTTAAGTTTTTTGTTTTGTTTTCTGCATTATTTATTTTCTTTTGGTTTTTTGCTTTATTTTTAATTCTTTTTGTTTTAGGTCAGCAAAATTATAAACTTTCTATTTGTGCCATTAGTTTTCAAATTTGAATTTTTGAAATTTGTGTGAATCACAAGTTTGTGAGCTCAACAAGGCGTGTAGAGGGACGGGCTTATAAACCGGTGTGAGCGCCTTCTTCGTTATGAGGTTTTCAAATTCATAGTTTTCAAATGAACTTTGAAAAGTTGGCATAGCATGTGCATGTACAAAACGGACAATGGTATCATACTCATCATATAAAGTTGGCATGGTATCATCATAATAGTTATGGAGAAAGTCTTCACTTTTCTTCGCTTGTGTCGCTTTGCTTATTGCGCCAGAACCATGGATAATCTTCATCGCTTATCATGATGCTTGGGTCAGCCTTGACTTTGAAGGGGGAATTTCATGAAACTTTTCATACTCTTCGCACATGTCTGTCCCGCCCTCCACTCCTGTGGATGTCCTTTTTCCCGAAAGAACTATGTGGCGCTTTGGCTCATTGTATGATGTATTCGCTCTTATCTTTTCTTTTCTCGGTCCGTAGACATGTCCTTCACATAGATAACCTGTGCCACATCATTGGCTAGGATGAACGGTTCGCCGCTGTACCCAAGATTTTCAGACCATCGCTGTCATTTCAGATCGTGGGTCTACTGCACCTCCGCCTCCCGACAGATTGACCCACTTGCACTTAAACAAAGGGACCTTAAAATCTACTCCGAGTCAAGTTCCCATATGTCTACTATGTAACCATAATATGTGTCATTTCCCTTGTCGGTTGTTGCATCAAAGCGACACCGCTGTTTTGGTTGGTGCTCTTTTAATCTTGGTCAATCGTAAAATGTATTCCCATTTATCTCAGATCCTTTCCAAATCATTACAAGTAAGATGGTCCCCGACAACAAGTACAGCTCATCACAAACAGTGCTGTCACCTCCGAGACGTGTTTCCAACCAACTGCTGAAAGTCCCGATGTTCACATAATCCAATCCGTCAGACCGCTCCCGTGTTTGGAGCGCAGATCGTTCTTGTGTTCATCGACATACGGGTCACCAAGGTAGAGTTCTCAGAGAACTGTAGTGTGCTTGAGACCAAGAATATCCGCCCCTGCATATTATTGAGTCCTTCCAAGCGTGTTTTTCCAAATAGCCTCCTCATACCGCGATTTAGGGAGACCTATCTTCTTAAGGCCAAGAATGAAGTCAACACAAAACCCGATGACATCCTCTCGCTTGATGGCCCATGGAGATGCTTCCTTCGCCTAGCGCGTTACGAACATATTTATTTAGGACTCCCATGAACCTCTCAAAGGGTTACATATTGTGTAGAAATACGGGCCCCGTAATGACAATCTCTGGCCGACTAGATGAACTAGGACGCAAGGCCATGATATTGAAGAAGGATGGTGGGAACAACAGCTCGAAACCGACAAGACATTGCGCCACATCACTCCTTAGCGCTGGTACGATTTTTGATCGATCACCTTCCGAGATATTGCATCAGGAATGCACATAGCTTCACAATGGCTAATCGGACGCTTTCCGTAGAAGTTCCCTCAATGCAACCGGAAGCAGTTGCATCATAATCACGCGGGCAGCCACTTAGACTTTAGGTTCTGGAACTTTTTCTCGCATATTTATTATTCCCTTTATATTCGATTTAGAAGCTGGCCGACCTTCATACTGAGAGCAGGCATTGAAAGAATATTTCTTTCTTCTTCGCCGAGAGCGAAGCTCGCAGGACCTTCATACCGCTTCGGAGGCATGCCCTTTTTCGTAAGCGCTGGTGTCCCTCTCGTGCCTCGTGTATCTTTTGAAAGGATCGATATGGTTGACTAGAGGGGGGGTGAATAGGCAACCAACAATTTTAAGCTTTTCTTAGCTAATTTAAACTTTGCAATAATAAAGGTTGTCTAGATGTGCAACTAGGTGGACAACCTATATGATGCAACAACACTAGCACACGAGCAAGCAAGGATAAGAACACAAATAAGCTTGCACAAGTAAAGGGATGAGATAACCAAGAGTGGAGCCGGTGGAGACGAGGATGTGTTACAAGTTCCTTCCTTTGAGGGGAAGTACGCCTCATAGAGCGTGTGGAGGCACAATGCTCCCCAAGAAGCCACTAGGGCCACCAGATTCTCCTCACGCCTCACACAATGCGAGATGCCGTGATTCCACTATTGGTGCCCTTGAAGGCGGCGAATCAACCTTTATAAGCAAGGTTGGGGCAACCCACAACAACCGGAGGCTCCCAACAACAACAACACCACCACGAAGCTTCACCACAATGGAGTATGGCTTCGAGGTGACCTCAACCGCCTAGGGTGCTCAACACCCAAGAGTAACAAGATCCGCAAGGGATAAGTGGGGAATCAAATTTCTTGGTGGAAGTGTAGATCGGGCCTTTCAATCAATCCCGAGCAAATCAACAAGTTTGATTGGCTAGGAGAGAGATCGGGCAAAATGGAGCTTTGAGCAACAATGGAGCTTGGGGGAAAGAGGTAGGTCAACAAGGAAGAAGACGACCCTTTATATAGTGGGGAACACATCCAACCGCTACTCCCACTAAACAGCTCTCAAGACAGAGCGGTATCTATCGCTATGGAAGGGCGGTACTACCGCTGAGGGCGGTACTACCGCTTCCTACCTAGCGGTACTACCGCTAAAGAGAGAGGCAGGCCATCGCCACAGAGCGGCATTATCATGGAGTAGAGCGGCATTACCGCCGAGCGGTACTACCGCCCTATCGCCGCAACTAGTGCCGCAAAACCCGACACGAGAAAACATCGCCTCAATCGAGCGGTAGTAGGCGCGGTATTACCGAGGTAGTATAGCCGAAGCTCGCTGAGCGGTATTATCATTAGCGGAGCGGTATTATCATTCGTGAGCGGTACTACCGCTAGGGCTTCGCGGTACTATCACTGTAGGTCGCGGTACTATCACCGCACACAGTATGCTAAACCGAACGAAAGAGAGAGGGCAGCTCCAAAGATGCGAAGGAAGACGACGGTGTGATAAGGATGTGTACGTGTTGATTCCACCCTAGCCTTACCAAAGCGGATCCTCTTAATAGTACGGTGACTCCTACAAAACTAGTCCACCAACAACGAACCGCAGGAGCTACACCGCCTTGAATAAAAACACCGAGGGAGGAAATCGCCTCGTGCCAATGGATGATCTTCCGAAAGAACTTAACGCACACGATTAGTCCGCAAAAGCATTGTCATCAATCACCAAAACCACTAGGGAATAAATATGCCCTTACAATCTCCCCTTTGGTGGATTGATGACAATACGGATTTGCATAAACACGATATATAGTAAGCATACAAACCCGACGGTCCTAACATGTAGTTGGCCCCTCGATGTGTGCTATTTAGATAAGTGCTTTGGACTGCACAGACACATACTGGATCAAAGCTCCCTACATTTTAGAGACCAAAAATCTAAGCATGGTGTATGAGAGCAGATAGATGATGTAACAAGAAAAGCACGCAACTCATGAGCTAGATAGACATAGATAAAGATATCAAGGGTAGGGTAGCATATGTCTCACACCATATGACTCAACTTACGAACTTAGGTCTCACGGACAAACCAACCAAAGCAAGCCAACTAAAACACAAATAAGACAAGACACACGAACGAAAGAGACACAACTCAAGAACTTTGCTTCTCCCTTTGGCATCGAGACACCAAAAGGAGAGGGAGCGCCACGGCCCTGTGTGAGAGCAAATGAGGAACACACGATCGAGCCCAGCAGAATCATCGCACCACCGCTGCTGGCCCGAAGTGCTCGGTCTCAGAATCGGTCCATGGGCAAGGTCGCTGAATCCACTCCTCCTCCTCAAGAAGCTGGTCCTCGATCCACTCGACGGTAGCGCCTAACCGACGATGAGCTCCTTGTGACGACTCTCGGCCTTCTTCTCTCCCACGTGAGCCATGTAATCGACCGTGAGACTCCATGCAAGAGCTTTACCTTGGCCTTGAGCTTCGGCCCAAGATGGCTCTGTCCCCAGAGGGCACGAGTCATCATCCTCATCCTCAGCCTCAGCCTCCTCTTCAAGATCCATAGCAGCAGCAGATGACTGAACACCAGCCTTAGGGGCTTGAGTGCCCCGCTTATCCTTCTTCCTCGACGCTGACATCGTGAGAGACCAAGTCTCCAAGCTCCAAAGGCCTCCTTGGGATAGACATGATCCTGTGCCTTCTCAATGAGCAAGATAATGAACGGACCATAAATCGGGCATTTATACCGGAGATGGCGTAAACCAGCTGCACTACATAACATGAGAGATATCCAAGGTCTCCGTGCTCGCCCTTCTCCCACCGATGTAAGATAAGCATGTCCACAAGATAAGAGTGAACCTGGTCCAGATTCCCGATGCGAGGGAAAAGAGTTTCTCCAAGATACGGTGAAGTATATCCAGATAGGCAGGCAGCTCATAGGTCTCCTTCTTTGTCTCAAGGTTGATCTTCAGAGGCAAGAGGGCCACGAGCTTGCTTGTGAGTGGCAAGGGCTCAAGGTGGGGGCGAAGCCACACAGACTCAAGTCCAAGGTCTTCCACCCCAATCAACTGCATGAAAGCTTTCCACTTGATCGACAGAACTTGCCATTTGTCATCCAGTGTCGAGTCCTGTCCTCATCAGTCCCAAGGTGAACCGTGGCATAGAATCGGGCACAACAACAGCAGGATCATAGTCCTTGTTGAATTGCATGATCCCGAGAATGTTCAGCTGAGTGCACATCTCAAGAGCTTCACCAAAGTAGTCGATCACTCTTCATATGCTCGATGTCGATGGAGTGCACGTTGACATAGAGATTCTTCTTGGCCTTGAGAACATCAAAATAGATGGCAAACTGGAACCTGTTCCAGAACGGACGGTTGACCAAAGTGGGATCTTGGGCCCTCATACGGGTTGCGCCGGCGCCTTGCCTGTAACTCCTTGGGCTGCATCTCCGCACAGTTTTGCCCGGCTTTGACTTGACCCCAGTCCTCTTCTCTCGATTTGGGGAGGAGGTGGAGCACTAGAAGATCCTCCGCAGGCTCAAGCAGCGGTAGCGCTTGGACGAGCACGACCGGGTTGACACGACGAGCTTGAGGCTCAGAACCTCATCACCGGAACCACACACACAAAACACGCAAACAACCGTAAGAAACGAGGATAAGCCACAAGAACGAACAAAGAGGATCACAAAGAGGTAGGAGTAAGATGGATTTTGGTAGAGGGCGGTAGTACTGCGACCTCAAGCGGTAGTACTGGCCTGCGGTAGTACCGGCTCCCGAGAGCGGTAGTACCGCCCAAGCGGCAGTAGACGCCGGGCGGGAAACAGTCATTTCCTACTACCGTGGTCGATCCGCATTCCGCCCTACCAAATTCAAAAATACTCCAACCAAACACTAATCCAAACTGCCTAGAAGCCTTCTCCATCCTACTCAAGCCTAGATTTGGCTAAAATCTAGGATGCAACCGCTAATGCCCCTAAGAAGCTAGATTGAAAACCTAGACAAAAAGAACAAGAGAACGGGGCAATACCGCATCCATGGCAAGAGGACGAGGTGGGATCGACTCCACCAAGGGAATGGAGAGAGACGGCCCGAGAGGGAGATCCGCGGAGCCTCTCAAGGCGCCGGTTGTCGGAGAGAGACAAAGCGAGAGGGCGAGCGACGGGTATGGGGAGAAGAAACCCCCGCCTCGAAATAACCCCCGCCCACGCCTCCCAGCGGTAGTACACATACTGAGAGCGGTAGTACCGCTTGGAGCGGTAGTATCACTACCAAAGAGCGGTAGTACCGCCAAAGAACCAAAAGAGAGGCCTCCTAGGCAAACAAAATGAAGAAAAATACACCAAAGGAACAGAAGGCGATGACAAGATAGAGACCATCAAAACAAAACACACGAAACATGAACCGAACCCACTCCTTCAAAGCAAACAACACAAAAGGAGCAAGCTCAGCCTTTCTCGAGAGAGGCGGTGGCCGGAGCCACCTATGTTTGAGTCAATTGGTATGGCACCGCAAGAATTATCCTTGGGTCCATGACCAAAACTCCTCTTTGAAGCTACAACGCCCATCAACAATGGCTAAAGTGAAAGAGTTGATCGCTTTATGCATAAAGGGGAGGAGAGTTCATTAATAGAACAACACTCCCCTATGTCCATGCCTACACCTAAACTAGACATTACATTGAGTGTGGTGGAGTTGCACGGTTCAAGTCACATTGCTCAAATCAATGATATTTAGCTCATGCCTTAACTCACAAATCTTGCTTCATCCAAGGGCTTCGTGAAGATATCTGCAAGGTTATCATGAGTGTTGACATACTTGAGCTCGATCTCCCTCGCCTAATGTGATCCCGGATGAAGTGATACCGAATCTCAATGTGCTTCGCCTTGAAGTGTTGCACCGGGTTGAGAGAAATCTTGATGGCACTTTCATTATCACACCAAAGAGGCACTTTGTCACAATTGACACTGCATTCTTTAAAGTTTGCCTCATCCATAGGAGTTGAGCACAACAACTACCCGCCACATACTCCGCCTCGGTGGACGAGAGAGACACACAACTTTGCTTTTGGAAGACCAACTTACCAAAGAGCAACCAAGAAATTGGCACCTCCGAAGTGGACTTCCTATCCACTTTGTCTCCGCCTAATCGAACTCAGAAATCCTTCAAGCTTGAAGTTTGCTCCTCTTGGGTACCATAAGCCAAAGTTTGGGGTATGAGCCAAATATCGAAGATTCGCTTGACCGCCACATAGTGACTTTCCTTCGTGCGCTTGAAACCGCACACATACCCACACTCAACATGATATCCGTCTAGATGCACAAAGGTAAAGCAAGAGATCCAATCATGGAGCGATATACCTTTTGATCCACCGCTTACCATTGGGATCAATGTCAAGTTGGCACTTAGTAGGCATTGGTGTAGTAGCCGCTTGACATCACTTAGCTTGAATCTTTTGAGCATGTCTTGAGTGTATTTGGCTTGGTTGATGAAGGTTCCTTCTTCTTTGTTTGATGTCGAAACCAAGGAAGAACTTCAACTCTCCCATCAAGACATCTTGAACTTGGAGGTCATGAGAGCGGAAATTCTCATTGAAAGCTTTGTTAGAGAACCAAAGATAATATCATCAACATATAGTTGGCATACAAACAACTCCCCATCGACCTTCTTAGTAAAAAGAGGGATCGATTTGCCCCACTTCAAAGCCACGATCTTGTAGCAACTCGGTAAGGTGGTCATACCACGCACGGGGGCTTGTTTAAGGCCATAGAGTGCCTTATCGAGTTGATACACATGATCCGGAAAGTAGGGGTCCTCGAACCCGGGGTTGCTTGACATAGACCAACTCATTAATGGGACCATTAAGAAAAGCACTTTTCACATCCATTTGTTGCAACTTAAAGTTGTGATGGGAAGCATAAGCAATCAACAAACGAATGGATTCAAGACGAGCAACGGAGCAAAGGTTTCACCGTAGTCGATACCTCGACTTGGGAGTAGCCTTGTGCTACCAATCTTGCCTTGTTGCGTAATGATGTTCCCATGAGCATCTTGCTTGTTCTTGAAAATCCACTTGGTCCCAATGACGCTGTGGTTCTCCGATGGCCTTGGCACCAATCTCCACACCTTGTTGTACTCAAAGTTGTTGAGTTCTTCATGCATAGCATTGAGCCAATCCGAGTCTTCAAGCGCCTCATAGACCTTTTGTGGTTCAACACAAGAGACAAACGCTGATGTTCACAATAGTTTGCCAATTGTCTACGAGTGCTTACCCTTTTCTTAGGCTTCCAACCACATTCTCCATGAGATGGCCTTTGTTGTGAGTTTGAAGCAATCTTGGCGGCACGACGCCTAATTCCTCCTGAGGTGAGATGAGGAGGGTCACTTGATCATCTTGAGCGCTGCCTTGAGCATGAACTTCATCTTGAGCATGCTCGGGGAGAGAACTTGACCTTGGGCATCATTTGAGGTGATATCATCGCCTTGAGCACGATCTTGCCCTTGGTCTTGTTCTTGAGGTTGAGGGCCTTCACTTTGTTCTTTGGAAGCGCAGGGCCTTGTTGGTGATGGCTCCACTTGAGTGGAGCATTGTCCTTCTCCTTCGCCACAAGGGGTTCCTCAATGGGTAGGATGAAGCCAACTCCCATTCTTCTTATGGCTTGAGGAGGAATTTCATCACCTACATCACAAGTGCCACTTTGCTCCACTTGGGAGCCGTTATTCTCATCAAACTCCACGTTACACGCCTCCTCAATAAGTCCCGTGGATTTATTGAGGACACGGTAAGCATGAGAGTTTGTAGCATAACCAACAAATATGCCCTCATGAGCTCTAGCTTCAAATTTAGACAAACGAACACCTTTCTTGAGAATGAAACACTTACACCCAACACCCGAAGTACTTAAGGTTGGGCTTGTTGTCGTGAGTATCTCATAAGGAGTCTTGTTCAAGCCTTTATGGAGATAGAGCCGATTGATGCATGACAAGCGGTGTTGATGGCTTCGCCCAAAAGTTGTATGGAGACTTGAACTCCGCCATCATGGTCCTCGCCGCATCCATCAACGTCCGGTTCTTTCTCTCCGCCACACCATTTTGTTGAGGGGTATATGGTGCAGAATATTGATGCTTGATTCCTCATCACTAAGAAACTCATCCAAGGTGTAGTTCTTGAACTCGTGCCGCTTGTCACTTATAGTCAAGATCTTTGCATTATGTTGACGTTGAGCTTCATTTGCAAAGTCGATGACGGTTTGTTGGGTCTCACTCTTCCTCTTGAAGAAATATACCCAAGTGTATCTTGAATAGTCATCCACCATCACCAAGCAATACTTTCTTCCTCCAAGACTATCAATGATGGTGGCCCAAAGAGATCCATGTGAAGGAGCTCCAAGGGTCTCTTTGAGTATATGATAGTTGTGGAGGGTGAGCCTTCTCATGAAGCTTTCCTTCAATACAAGCACTGCAAGCACGGTCTTTGGCAAAACTAACATTTGTTAGTCCACTAACATGGTCCCCTTGAGAAGACTTTGCAAAGATCTCATATTGACATGGGCTAAACGGCGATGCCAAAGCCATCCCACGCCAACTTTAGCCATTAGGCATGTCGCGGTCTTAGTGGGTCGCTCCAAAAGTTAATCACATAGAGACCGCTTTCGACATGCCCAACAAAGGCTACTTTAAGAGTCTTGCTCCACAAGAGGGCCACGTATCAATGTCAAAGAAAGTAGCAAAACCCATGACTGCAAGTTGACGAACGGAAAGCAAATTGTATGCAAGGGACTCAACAAGCATGACTTTCTCGATCGAAGATCATGAGAAATGACAACCTTGCCGAGACCCAATACCTTAGAATGTGATGCATCACCCCACTCGACATCGGTGGGCATAGATGGAATCTCTTGCACGCCCACCACCATGTCCTTGCTTCCGGTCATATGATTTGTTGCTCCACTATCAAGCAACCATGATCCCCACCGAAGCAAACCCCTACAAGAGATCAATGCTTGGTTTTAGGTACCCATTTGGTAATGGGTCCTTTGATGTTAGTAACGAGGGTCTTAGGAACCCAAATAGACCATTCAATGTACTCATAAGAAGAACCAACAAATTTAGCATAAACATGCCCATCACTAGCACGGCACAACACATAAGAGGGGTTAAAGTCGCCGCTATGTTCGTGGGAATGACGTTGTCCTTCTTGACATTGCCACCCTTTGCACGGTTCTTCTTCTTCTTGAACACCTCTCCTCCCTCACAAAAGTTTGCTTGAGAGGGGAGGTTGCTTGGTCTTGTCATTCTTCTTCTTGTTCTTGGGCTTGGGCGCCAACCCAATCCCTCCTTGTTACAACTTCCTTTTGATTACTCAAAAGGTCGTTAAGGTTCTTCTCACCTTGAATGCATGTGACAAGGCCCTTTCAAGTTGCTCCTTCAACTTAGCATTCTCTCAACAAGATGCACATGCTCACAACAAGGGTTAGTAGCATTTGCATTATCAATCAATATCATATGAGGAAAGGTGGCTTTCTCCTTGGTTAGCTTCACTTGGAGTTGATCATGAGACTCTTTGAGACTAGCATGAGCACCCTTCAAGACTTTAGAGCCTTGTCGAGAGTGTCAAAGTCCTCGTTGAGTCTAGCAAGATCAACTCCAAGCTTTGCCTTCTCGAACTAAGCACACGAGACACAACAAGAGCATGATCAAGGTCTTTCTTTAATTTAGCGTGATCATCGCTAGTGACTCCTCAAGAGCCAAACGAAGGCCACGCCTTCCTCAAGAGCATTGAAAGATCCGAATCTCATCGGCATAGTCACGACTATGCCCTTCCATCTTAGAGATGGTTTCTTCATGAGTCTCGATCATGACATTGGCTTCACTAAGTTGTTCCAAGAGAGCAACGGCGTTCTTGGATTTGCCCTTGAGTTTACTCATAAAGATCTCAAATTCATTTTCCTCTACATTAGTCCTCATGTTCATCAATGCAATCCACAAAGAAGAATGATTGATGATGGTAGTTTTGATGTTGGGGTTACCTTGTTGGTGGCTTTAGCCATGAGGCACTTGGCGGTGATGTTTTCATTGGGTGAACCAAGAGAGACACCCGAGGAGTCATTGCAATGGCCACGGAGGCCATGGCAACCGGTTCACCATCCTCATCATCATCATCATCCTCATTGTACTCTTCTTGAACCACCAAGGCTTTGTGAGGAGTCTTTGAAAGTTGCTCTTGTTGGGGAAAGACTTGACCTTGTCCTTACGGATGAGCTTGCCACCATTGTCTTCCCTCTTCTCATATGGGCATTCCGCAACAAAGTGACTCACATTGCCACAATTGAAACACGCCCTCACACGCTGCTTTGCCCTTAGAGCCACTTGAATTGCTCTTGTTGAAGTTGGGTCTTGAGTTCTTCTTGCTCCAAAATTGTCTTGAAGCAAGGGCCATGTGTTCATGATAATCATACTTAGTATCTTCGAGGTTGCTCTCTTCTTCTTCCTCCTCTCCATCTTCTTCGACACAAATCTTGGCCTTCAAAGCGAGGTTGGGCTTTTTGCTTTTGAGAGCGGCACCGCATTGTCGGCGGTCTTGTCCAATATGCTCATAGCCACAAACTCATCCAACACATCACTTGAGGACAAGGTGTGGAAGTCCGGTCGCTGACGGATGACGGAGGACATGGCTTTGTGGTATGGCATCATTGCCTTTGAGAAATTTGGCGCTTGATCCAGCTTGTCATCGTGTCCTTATTTCCATGATCCCGGAGGAGACGGCAAGCTTGGTTACTCTCCGATAGAGCTCACGAGGTTCTTCTTCTTCCTTCATTGCAAACTCATCGGCTTCGCCTTGACCACTTCATAATTGAACGCTGAATGCTTGCGCTTCTCGATACATGGAAACCACCTTGAGCCAAGCATCTTTGGCACGGATGTAAGGCCGAGATGAGGGAGGTCTTCGAAGGATTGCTTCTTGATGATGAAGAGAGCATTCTCATTGAATTGATGGTCCACGACCTCTTGGAGAAAAGTTGCTCGGATCATGCGGATAGAAACCTTCTTCAATGATTCTCCAAAGGTTAGTGTTCACATGATTTAAATGACGCTTAAAACGATAAACCCAAGAATCAAAATCCTCCTTTTATCAACCTTAGGTGGTGGACCGCATGATTCAAATGAGTGGAAGGAATCGCCCACCATAAACGGAGGTTGCACATGGGCAAAGATGCCGTGCCATTCTTACCACTAGACGAGGGGCTTTCTCACCGTAGCTTCCCCTTATCGAGTTAGCATCCGCCTCCCGGTGTTGGCGGATCACCCACTTTCACGGCAAGTGTGGAAAGTTTAAGCCCTTCTAGGAAATCCTAAACATGTCCTTGACTCGCCATTATGGAGGTTTTCAATGTGTCCAACGCCACATTGAATTCCTCACGAGATCGAGGTATCTTATCTTCGTGAGATGATGTCGGATTCAAGACCGGAGTGCTCCCCACATCATCTACGACGCCAACCATACTCTTCGGACGGTAAAGTCCTTAAAAGAGACGAGGCTCTGATACCAATTGAAAGGATCGATATGGTTGACTAGAGGGGGGTGAATAGGCAACCAACAATTTTAAGCTTTTCTTACTAATTTAAACTTTGCAATAATAAAGGTTGTCTAGATGTGCAACTAGGTGGACAACCTATATGATGCAACAACACTAGCACACGAGCAAGCAAGGATAAGAACACAAATAAGCTTGCACAAGTAAAGGGATGAGATAACCAAGAGTGGAGCCGGTGGAGACGAGGATGTGTTACCAAGTTCCTTCCTTTGAGGGGAAGTACGCCTCATAGAGCGGTGTGGAGGCACAATGCTCCCCAAGAAGCCACTAGGGCCATCAGATTCTCCTCACGCCTCACACAATGCGAGATGCCGTGATTCCACTATTGGTGCCCTTGAAGGCGGCGATCAACCTTTATAAGCAAGGTTGGGGCAACCCACAACAACCGGAGGCTCCCAACAACAACAACAACACCAATAAGCTTCACCACAATGGAGTATGGCTTCGAGGTGACCTCAACCGCCTAGGGTGCTCAACACCCAAGAGTAACAAGATCCGCAAGGGATAAGTGGGGAATCAAATTTCTTGGTGGAAGTGTAGATCGGGCCTTCAATCAATCCCGAGCAAATCAACAAGTTTGATTGGCTAGAGAGAGATCGGCAAAATGGAGCTTTGAGCAACAATGGAGCTTGGGGGAAAGAGGTAGGTCAACAAGGAAGAAGATTACCTTTATATAGTGGGGAACACATCCAACCGCTACCCCACTAAACAGCCTCAAGACAGAGCGGTACTACCGCTAAGGAAGGGCGGTATTATCACCGAGGGCGGTATTACCGCCTCCTACCTAGCGGTACTACCGCTGCAAGAGAGAGGCAGGCCATCGCCACAGAGCGGTATTATCATGGGAGTAGAGCGGTATTACCGCCGAGCGGTACTACCGCCTCCCATCGCCGCAACTAGTGCCGCAAAACCCGACACGAGAAAACATCGCCTCGAATCGAAGCGGTAGTAGGCGCGGTATTATCGAGGTAGTATAGTCGAAACATGAGCGGTATTACTGACCAGCAGAGCGGTATTATTACCGGGAGCGGTACTACCGCTAGGGCTTCGGCGGTACTATCATTGTAGGTCGCGGTACTATCACCGCACAGGCAAAACCGAACAAAAGAGAGAGGGGCAGCTCCAAAGATGCGAAGGGAAGACGACGGGTGTGATAAGGATGTGTACGTGTTGATTCCACCCTAGCCTTACCAAAGCGGATCCCCTCTTAATAGTACGGTGACTCCTACGAAACTAGTCCACCAACAACGAACCGCAGGAGCTACACCGTCTTGAATAAAAACACCGAGGGGAGGAAATCGCCTCGTACAATGGATGATCTTCCTAAAGAACTTAACGCACACGATTAGTCCGCAAAAGCATTGTCATCAATCACCAAAACCACTAGGGAATAAATATGCCCTTACACTTTTGTCTTCCCATACACGCCCAAGAAGCCCAGCAGTGTTCACGCAGCGTTCTTCGCCACGCATCACGTCGATCAAGAGCCGACCTCTAGGTCTTTCCAAAGAGGGTAGGTCCCAAAATATAGGTTTCTTCTTCCACATGGGTGCGTGATTCTCAGCGCCATTCGAACAGCTAGTCCGCCGACCCTTTCCAAAGATTACGGTAAATCATTGACCATAGCAAGTACGTGATCACCGTACACATGGCGTGGCTTCTTCCGGGTGATCTGCCTCGCTTTTGAAATGCTTGCCTTTCTTCGACATTGATGGTTGGTCGAAGAAACCGACGATGGCCCAGGCACACATTCTTCCCGCAGCTTCCTGCAGTATATACCATCGGGTGTCAAGTAAACAAAGCGTGCATGCGTGGTATCCCTTGTTTGTCCGTCCCGAAGGTTACCGAGAGCGGGCCAATCGCTGATGGTCACGCAACAGCAACGCCTTTTAGGTCAAATTCTCCTTTTGTGCTCATCCCACGACGCATAACCGCTTCCATTCCACAGCTGTAAAAGTTCTTCAACTAATGGCCTTATGTACACATCAATGTCGCTGCCGGGTTGCTTAGGGCCTGGATGAGAACTGGCTGTTGGGGAACGAGTAATTTCAAAAAATTCCACGCACACGCAAGATCATGGTGATGCATAGCAACGAGAGGGGAGAGTGTTGTCTACGCACTCAGAGACCAAGCGGAAGCGATCACAACGTAGAGGAAGTAGTCGACGCTCTCCTCACGATCCAACCGATCCTGCAGCCAAGCATTCGGGCGCCCCCAGTTCTTGACACACGACAGCTCGGTGACGCCTCAGTTCGATCCAGCAAAGCTCCGGGAGAGAGAGTTCCATCAAGCACGACGGGCGGCAGGACGATCTTGATGTTCTATCGACGCAGGCTTCGCCAAGCACCGCCACGATATGACTCGAGGTGGAATATGGTGGAGGGGGCACCGACACGGCTAAGGAACGATCTCAAGGATCAACTTGTGTGTTTAGGGTGCCCCCGCCTGTAGATATAAAGGAGCAAGGGGAGGCCGGCTGCCCTAGGAGGCGCGCCAGGAGGGGGAGTCCTCCTCCTAGTGGGAGTAGGACTCCTTTCCTAGTCCAACTAGGAAGGAGGAAGGGGAAGGAAAGAGAGGAGAGGAGAGGGGGCCGCCTCTCCTTGTCCTATTCGATTCCCCATGGGGGCGCGCGCCACCTCCTGGTGCGGCCCTCTTCCCTCTCTGGCCCAATAAGGCCCATTACTTCCGGGGTTCCGCAACCTCCAGCATTCGCTTTTCTCCTAAACTTCCGAACCTTTTGGTGTCCGAATATAGCCGCCAATATATCAATCTTTATGTCTCAACCATTTCGAGACTCCTCGCATGTCCGTGATCACATCCGGACTAACTCCTTCGGTACATCAAAATACACAAACTCATAATATAACCGCCATCGAAACCTTAAGCGCATGGATCTTACGGTTCGAGAACAATGTAGACATGACCGAGACACGCTCCGGTCAATAACCAATAGCGGGACCTGGATGCCCATATTGGTCCTTACATATTCTACGTAAGATCTTTATCGGTCAGATCAAGATAACAACATACGCTGTTCCCTTTGTCATCGGTATATATTGCCCGAGATTCGATCGTCGTATCCAATACCTAGTTCAATCTCACATCGGCAAGTCTTTACTCGCTCCGTAATACATCATCTCACAGCTAACTCATTAGTTGTAATGCTTGCAAGGCTTAGTGATGTGCATTACCGAGAGGGCCCAGAGATACCTCTCCGATAATCGGAGTGACAAATCCTAATCTCAAATACGCCAACCCAACATCTGCCTTTGGAGACACCTGAGTACTCCTTTATAATCACCCAATATTGCCAGGACGTTTGGTAGTACCCAAAGTGTTCCTCCGGTAAACGGGAGTTGCATAATCTCATAGTTATAGGAACATGTATAAGTCATGGATAAAAGCAATAGCAACATACTAAACGATCGGGTGCTAAGCTAATGGAATGGGTCATGTCAATCAGATCATTCAACTAATGATGTGACCTTGTTAATCAAATGACAACTCCTTTGTCTATGGTTAGGAAACTTAACCATCTTTGATTAACAAGCTAGTCTAGTAGAGGCATACTAATGACACTTTGTTTGTCTATGTATTCACACATGTATTATGTTTCCGTTAATACAATTCTAGCATGAATAATAAACATTTATCATGATATAAGGAAATAAATAATAACTTTATTATTGCCTCTAGGCATATTTCCTTCAGCCTCCCACTTGCACTAGAGTCAATAATCTAGTTCACATCGCCATGTGATTTAACATCAATAGTTCACATCTATATGTGGTTAACACCCATAGTTCACATCGACATGTGACCAACACCCAAAGGGTTTACTAGAGTCAGTAATCTAGTTCACATCGCTATGTGATTAATACCCAAAGAGTACTAAGGTGTGATCATGTTTTGCTTGTGAGATAATTTTAGTCAACGGTCTGCTACATCTCAGAGCCGTAAGTATTTTGCAAATTTCTATGTCTACAATGCTCGCATCGGAGCTACTCTAGCTAATTGCTCCCACTTTCAATATGTATCCAGATTGAGACTCGAGTCATCTAGATTAGTGTTAAACTTGCATCGACGTAACCCTTTACTTACCTAACCTTTTTCACTTCCATAATCGAGAAACATATCCTTATTCTACTAAGGATAATTTTGACCGCTGTCCATTGATCTACTCCTAGATCACTATTGCACTCCCTTGCAAGCTTAGTGGTAGGGTATGCAATAGATCCGTACACAACATGACATACTTTATAGAACCTATGGCTGATGCATAGGAATGACTTTCATTCTCTTTCTATCTTCCGCCGTGGTCGGGTTTTGAGTCTTACTCAATCTCACACCTTGTAACACAGGCAAGAACTCTTTCTTTGATCGCTCCATTTTGAACTACTTCAAACACCGCTTACCATTGGGATCAATGTCAAGTTGGCACTTGTAGGCATTGGTGTAGTAGCCGCTTGACATCACTTAGCTTGAATTTTGAGCATGTCTTGAGTGTATTTGGCTTGGTTGATGAAGGTTCCTTCTTCTTTGTTTGATGTCGAAACCAAGGAAGAACTTCAACTCTCCCATCGAAGACATCTTGAACTTGGAGGTCATGAGAGCGAAATTCTCATTGAAAGCTTTGTTAGGAGAACCAAAGATAATATCATCAACATATAGTTGGCATACAAACAACCCCATCGACCTTCTTAGTAAAAAAGAGGGATCGATTTCCTACTTCAAAGCCACGATCTTGTAGCAACTCTAAGGTGGTCATACCACGACGCGGGGCTTGTTTAAGGCCATAGAGTGCCTTATCGAGTTGATACACATGATCCGGAAAGGGGTCCTCAACCCGGGGTTGCTTGACATAGACCAACTCATTAATGGGACCATTAAGAAAAGCACTTTTCACATCCATTTGTTGCAACTTAAAGTTGTGATGGGAAGCATAAGCAATCAACAAACTAATGGATTCAAGACGAGCAACGGAGCAAAGGTTTCACCGTAGTCGATACCTCGACTTGGGAGTAGCCTTGTGCTACCAATCTTGCCTTGTTGCTAATGATGTTCCCATGAGCATCTTGCTTGTTCTTGAAAATCCACTTGGTCCCAATGATGTGGTTCTCCGATGGCCTTGGCACCAATCTCCACACCTTGTTGTACTCAAAGTTGTTGAGTTCTTCATGCATGGCATTGAGCCAATCCGAGTCTTCAAGCGCTCATAGACCTTTTGTGGTTCAACACAAGAGACAAACGTGATGTTCACAATAGTTTGCCAATTGTCTACGAAAGCTTACCCTTTTCTTAGGCTTCCAACCACATTCTCCATGAGATGGCCTTTTGTTGTGAGTTTGAAGCAATCATGCACGACGCCTAATTCTCCTCGAGGTGAGATGAGGAGGGGTCACTTGATCATCTTGAGCCGCCTTGAGCATGAACTTCATCTTGAGCATGCTCGGGAGAGAACTTGACCTTGGGCATCATTTGAGGTGATATCATCTTGAGCACGATCTTGCCCTTGGTCTTGTTCTGAGGTTGAGGGCCTTCACTTTGTTCTTCTGGAAGCGCAGGGCCTTGTTGGTGATGGCTCCACTTGAGTGGAGCATTGTCCCTTCCTTCGGCCAAGGGGTTCCTCAATGGTAGGATGAAGCCAACTCCCATTCTTCTTATGGCTTGAGGAGGAATTTCATCACCTACATCACAAGTGCCACTTTGCTCCACTTGGGAGCCAAGATTCTCATCAAACTCCACGTTACACGCCTCCTCAATAAGTCTCGTGGATTTATTGAGGACACGGTAAGCATGAGAGTTTGTAGCATAACCAACAAATATGCCCTCATGAGCTCTAGCTTCAAATTTAGACAAACTAACACCTTTCTTGAGAATGAAACACTTACACCAACAATCTGAAGTACTTGAGGTTGGGCTTGTTGTCGGTGAGTATCTCATAAGGAGTCTTGTTCAAGCCATGGAGATAGAGCCGATTGGATGCATGACGCGGTGTTGATGGCTTCGCCCAAAAGTTGTATGGAGACTTGAACTCCGCCATCATGGTCCTCACGCATCCATCAACGTCCGGTTCTTTTCTCTCCGCCACACCATTTTGTTGAGGGGTATGTGCAGAATATTGATGCTTGATTCCCTCATCACTAAGAAACTCATCCAAGGTGTAGTTCTTGAACTCGTGCCGTTGTCACTTATAGTCAAGATCTTTGCATTATGTTGACGTTGAGCTTCATTTGCAAAGTCGATGACGGTTTGTTGGGTCTCACTCTTTCTCTTGAAGAAATATACCCAAGTGTATCTTGAATAGTCATCCACCATCACAAGCAATACTTTCTTCCTCCAAGACTATCAAATGATGGTGGCCCAAAGAGATCCATGTGAAGGAGCTCCAAGGGTCTCTTTGAGTATATGATAGTTGTGGAGGGTGAGCCTTCTCATGAAGCTTCAATACAAGCACTGCAAGCAGTCTTTGGCAAAACTAACATTTGTTAGTCCACAACATGGTCCCCTTGAGAAGACTTTGCAAAGATCTCATATTGACATGGGCTAAACGGCGATGCCAAAGCCATCCCACGCCAACTTTAGCCATTAGGCATGTCGCGGTCTTAGTGGGTCGTCCAAAAGTTAATCACATAGAGACCGTTTGACATGCCCAACAAAGGCTACTTTAAGAGTCTTGCTCCACAAGAGGGCCACGTATCAATGTCAAAGAAAGTAGCAAAACCCATGACTGCAAGTTGACGAACGGAAAGCAAATTGTATGTAAGGGACTCAATAGCATGACTTTCTCGATCGTGAAGATCATGAGAAATGACAACCTTGCCGAGACCCAATACCTTAGAATGTGATGCATCACCACCTCGACATCGGTGGGCATAGATGGAATCTCTGCACGCCCACCACCATGTCCTTGCTTCCGGTCATATGATTTGTTGCTCCACTCATCGCAACCATGATCCCCACCGAAGCAAAACCCTACAAGAGATCAATGCTTGGTTTTAGGTACCCATTTGGTAATGGGTCCTTTGATGTTAGTAACGAGGGTCTTAGGAACCCAAATAGACCATTCAATGTACTATAAGAAGAACCAACAAATTTAGCATAAACATGCCCATCACTAGCACGGCACAACACATAAGAGGGTTAAAGTCGCCGCTATGTTCGGGAATGACGTTGTCCTTCTTGACATTGCCACCCTTTGCACGTTCTTCTTCTTCTTGAACACCTCTCCCTCTCACAAAAGTTTGCTTGAGAGGGGAGGTTGCTTGGTCTTGTCATTCTTCTTCTTGTTCTTGGCTTGCCAACCCAATCCTCCTTGTTACAACTTCCTTTTGATTACTCAAAAGGTCGAAGGTTCTTCTCACCTTGAATGCATGTGACAAGGCCCTTTCAAGTTGCTCCTTCAACTTAGCATTCTCTCAACAAGATGCACATGCTCACAACAAGGGTTAGTAGCATTTGCATTATCAATCAATATCATATGAGGAAAGGTGGCTTTCTCCTTGGTTATTCACTTGAGAGTTGATCATGAGACTTTGAGACTAGCATGAGCACCTTCAAGACTTTAGAGCCTTGTCGAGAGTGTCAAAGTCCTCTGAGTCTAGCAAGATCAACTCCAAGCTTTGCCTTCTGAACTAAGCACACGAGACACAACAAGAGCATGATCAAGGTCTTCTTTAATTTAGCGTGATCATCGCAGTGTGACTCCTCAAGAGCCAACGAAGGCCACGCCTTCCTCAAGAGCATTGAAAGATCCGAATCTCATCGGCATAGTCACGACTATGCCCTTCCATCTTAGAGATGGTTCTTCATGAGTCTCGATCATGGCATTGGCTTCACTAAGTTGTTCCAAGAGAGCAACGGCGTTTTGGATTTGCCCTTGAGTTTACTCATAAAGATCTCAAATTCATTTTCCTCTACATTAGTCCCTCATGTTCATCAATGCAATCCGTCAAAGAAGAATGATTGATGATGGTAGTTTTGATGTTGGGGTTACCTTGTTGGTGGCTTTTATGAGGCACTTGGCGTGATGTTTTCATTGGGTGAACCAAGAGACACCCGAGGAGTCATTGCAATGGCCACGGAGGCCATGGCAACCGTTCACCATCCTCATCATCATCATCATCCTCATTGTACTCTTCTTGAACCACCAAGGCTTTGGAGGAGTCTTTGAAAGTTGCTCTTGTTGGGGAAAGATTTGACCTTGTCCTTACGGATGAGCTTGCCACCATTGTCTTCCTCTTCTATGGGCATTCCCAACAAAGTGACTCACATTGCCACAATTGAAACACGCCCTCACACTGCTTTGCCCTTAGAGCCACTTGAATTGCTCTTGTTGAAGTTGGTCTTGAGTTCTTCTTGCTCCAAAATCTTGAAGCAAGGGCCATGTGTTCATGATAATCATACTTAGTATCTTCGAGGTTGCTCTCTCTTCTTCCTCCTCTCCATCTTCTTCGACACAAATCTTGGCCTTCAAAGCGAGGTTGGGCTTTTTGCTTTTTGAGGCAACCGCATTGTCGGCGGTCTTGTCCAATATGCTCATAGCCACAAACTCATCCAACACATCACTTGAGGACAGGGTGGAAGTCCGTTGACGGATGATTGAGGACATGGCTTTGTGGTGGCATCATTGCTTTGAGAAATTTGCGCTTGATCCAGTTGTCATCAATTCCACTTCCATGATCCCGGAGGAGACGGCAAGCTTGGTTACTCTCCGATAGAGCTCACGAGGTTCTTCTTCTTCCTTCATTGCAAACTCATCGGCTTCGCCTTGGACCACTTCATAATTGAACGCTGAATGCTTGCGCCTCGATACATGGAAACCATTTTGAGCCAAGCATATTTGGCACGGATGTAAGGCCGAGATGAGGGAGGTCTTGAAGGATTGCTTGATGATGAAGAGAGCATTCTCATTGAATTGATGGTCCACGACTTCTCTTGAGAAAAGTTGTTTGATCATGCGGATAGAAACCTTCTTCAATGATTCTCCAAAGGTTAGTGTTCACATGATTTAAATGACGCTTAAAACGATAAACCCAAGAATCAAAATCCTCCTTTATCAACCTTAGGTGGACCGCATGATTCAAATGAGTGGAAGGAATCGTCCACCATAAACGGGAGGTTGCACATGGGCAAAGATGCCGTGCCATTCTTACCACTAGACGAGGGGCTTTCTCACCGTAGCTTCCCCTTATCGAGTTAGCATCCGCCCCTGTTGGCGGATCACCCACTTTCACGGGTGCGTGGAAAGTTTAAGCCCTTCTAGGAAATCCTAAACATGTCCTTGACTCGCTCATTGGAGGTTTTCAATGTGTCCAACGCCACATTGAATTCCTCACGAGATCGAGGTACTTCCATCTTTCTAGATGATGCCGGATTCAAGACTGAGTGCCCCCACATCATCTACGACGCCAACCATACTCTTCGGACTAAAGTCCTTAAAAGAGACGAGGCTCCATACCAATTGAAAGGATCGATATGGTTGACTAGAGGGGGGTGAATAGGCAACCAACATTTTTAAGCTTTTCTTACTAATTTAAACTTTGCAATAATAAAGGTTGTCTAGATGTGCAACTAGGTGGACAACCTATATGATGCAACAACAAGCACACGAGCAAGCAAGGATAAGAACACAAATAAGCTTGCACAAGTAAAGGGATGAGATCAAGAGTGGAGCCGGTGGAGACGAGGATGTTACCAAGTTTCCTTTTTGAGGGGAAGTACGCCTCATAGAGCGGTGTGAGGCACAATGTCCCCCAAGAAGCCACTAGGCCATCAGATTCTCCTCACGCCTCACACAATGCGAGATGTCGTGATTCCACTATTGGTGCCCTTGAAGGCGGCGATCAACCTTTATAAGCAAGGTTGGGGCAACCCACAACAACCGGAGGCTCCCTAACAATAACAACAACACCAATAAGCTTCACCACAATGGAGTATGGCTTCGAGGTGACCTCAACCGCCTAGGGTGCTCAACACCCAAGAGTAACAAGATCCGCAAGGGATAAGTGGGGAATCAAATTCTCTTGGTGGAAGTGTAGATCGCCTTTCTAATCCCGAGCAAATCAACAAGTTTGATTATTAGGAGAGAGATCGGCAAAATGGAGCTTTGAGCAACAATGGAGCTTGGGGAAAGAGGTAGGTCAACAAGGAAGAAGATTACCTTTATATAGTGGGGAACACATCCAACCGTACCCCACTAAACAGCTCAGATGAGCGGTACTACCGCTAAGGAAGGGCGGTACTATCACGAGGGCGGTACTACCGCCCTTACCTAGCGGTACTACTGCTGCAAGAGAGAGGCAAACATCACACAGAGCGGTACTGCGGGAGTAGAGTTGCACTACCAGAGCGGTACCACCTTCTACTGCCGCAACTAGTGCCGCAAAACCCGACACGAAAACATCGCCTCGAATCGAGGCGGTAGTAGGCGCGGTACTACGAGGTATAGCCGAGTTCATGAGCGGTACTATCAACAGCGTGAGCGGTATTTCATTGGCTGGGAGCGGTATTACCGCCAGGGCTTTCGCACTACTTGTAGGTCGCGGTACTACCACGGCACAGGCAAAATCGGAACAAAAGAGAGAGGCAGCTCCAAAGATGCGAAGGGAAGACGACTGTGATAAGGATGTACGCGGATGATTCCACCCTAGCTTACCAAAGCGGATCCTCTTAATAGTACGGTGACTCCTTTAAACTAGTCCACCAACAACGAACCGCAGGAGCTACACCGCCTTGAATAAGAACACCGAGGGGAGGAAATCGCCTCGTACAATGGATGATCTTCCTAAAGAACTTAACGCACACGATTAGTCCGCAAAAGCATTGTCATCAATCACCAAAACCACTAGGGAATAAATATGCCCTTACAATTTTGTCTTCCCATACACGCCCACAGTTTCAGCAATTGGGGAACGTAGTAATTTCAAAAAAAATCCTGCGCACACGCAAGGTCATGGTGATGCATAGCAACGAGAGGGGAGAGTGTTGTCCACGTACCCTCTTAGACCGTAAGAGGAAGCGTTATGACAACGCGGTTGATGTAGTCGTACGTCTTCACGATCCGATCGATCCAAGCACCGAACGTACGGCACCTCCGAGTTCAGCACACGTTCAGCTCGATGACGATCCCCGGACTCCGATCCAGCAGGGTGTCGGGGATGAGTTCCGTCAGCACGACGGTGTGGTGACGATGATGATGTTCTACCGACGCAGGGCTTCGCCTAAGCACCGCTACGATATGACCGAGGTGGAATATGGTGGAGGGGGGCACCACACACGGCTAAGGAACGATCACGAAGATCAACTTGTCTGTTCTAGGGTGCCCCCCTGCCCCCATATATAAAGGAGCAAGGGGGTAGGCCGACCGGCCCTTGGGGGCGCGCCAAGGAGGAGGAGTCCTCCTCCTAGTAGGAGTAGGACTCCTCTTTCCTACTCCTACTAGGAGGGGAAAGGAAGGGGAGAGGAGAGGGGAAAGAGGGTGCCCCCCCTCTCTAGTCCAATTCGGACCAGAGGGGAGGGCGCGGCCCATCCCGCTGCCCTCTCTCTCCACTAAATCCCATAAGGCCCATTACTTCTCCCGGGGGGTTCCGGTAACCCTCCGGCACTCCGGTTTTCTCCGAAATCACCCGGAACACTTCTGGTGTCTGAATATAGTCGTCCAATATATCAATCTTTATGTCTCGACCATTTCAAGACTCCTCGTCATGTCCGTGATCATATCCGGGACTCCGAACAACCTTCGGTACATCAAAACTTATAAACTCATAATAAAACTGTCATCATAACGTTAAGCGTGCGGACCCTACGGGTTCGAGAACTATGTAGACATGACCGAGACTCGTTTCCGGTCAATAACCAATAGCGGAACCTGGATGCTCATATTGGCTCCTACATATTCTACGAAGATCTTTATCGGTCAAACCGCATAACAACATACGTTGTTCCCTTTGTCATCGGTATGTTACTTGCCCGAGATTCGATCGTCGGTATCTCAATACCTAGTTCAATCTCGTTACCGGCAAGTCTCTTTACTTGTTACGTAATGCATCATCCCGTAACTAACTCATTAGTTACATTGCTTGCAAGGCTTATAGTGATGTGCATTACCGAGAGGGCCCAGAGATACCTCTCCGACAATCGGAGTGACAAATCCTAATCTCGAAATACACCAACTCAACATGTACCTTTGGAGACACCTGTAGAGCTCCTTTATAATCACCCAGTTACGTTGTGACGTTTGGTAGCACACAAAGTGTTCCTCCGATGGCGGAGTTGCATAATCTCATAGTCATAGGAACATGTATAAGTCATGAAGAAAGCAATAGCAACATACTAAACGATCAAGTGCTAAGCTAAAGGAATGGGTCAAGTCAATCACATCATTCTCCTAATGATGTGATCCCGTTAATCAAATGACAACTCATGTCTATGGTTAGGAAACATAACCATCTTTAATTAACGAGCTAGTCAAGTAGAGGCATACTAGTGACACTCTGTTTGTCTATGTATTCACACATGTATTATGTTTCCGGTTAATACAATTCTAGCATGAATAATAAACATTTATCATGAAATAAGGAAATAAATAATAACTTTATTATTGCCTCTAGGGCATATTTCCTTCAGTCTCCCACTTGCACTAGAGTCAATAATCTAGTTCACATCACCATGTGATTTAACACCAATAGTTCACATCACCATGTGATTAACACCCATAGTTCACATTGTCATGTGATCAACACCCAAAGGGTTTACTAGAGTCAATAATCTAGTTCACATCGCTATGTGATTAACACCCAAAGAGTACTAAGGTATGATCGTGTTTTGCTTGTGAGAGAAGTTTAGTCAACGGGTCTGTCACATTCAGAGCCGTATGTATTTTGCAAATATTCTATGTCTACAATGCTCTACACGGAGCTACTCTAGCTAATTGCTCCCACTTTCAATATGTATCCAGATTAAGACTTAGAGTCATCTGGATCAGTGCCAAAACTTGTATCCACGTAACCCTTTACGACGAACCTTTTGTCACCTCCATAATCGAGAAACATATCCTTATTCCACTAAGGATAATTTTGACCGATGTCCAGTGATCTACTCCTAGATCACTATTGTAATCCCTTGCTAAAAACAGTGTAGGGTATACAATAGAACTGGTACACAGCATCGCATACTTTATAGAACCTATAGCTGAGGCATAGGGAATGACTTTCATTCTCTTTTTATCTTCTGCCGTGGTCGGGCTTTGAGTCTTACTCAATTTCACACCTTGTAATACAGGTAAGAACTCTTTCTTTAACTGTTCCATTTTGAACTACTTCAAAATCTTGTCAAGGTATGTACTCATTGAAAAAACTTATCAAGCGTTTTGATGTATCTCTATAGATCTTGATGCTCAATATGTAAGCAGCTTCACCGAGGTCTTTCTTTGAGAAACTCCTTTCAAACACTCCTTTATGCTTTTGTAGAATAATTCTACATTATTTCCGATCAACAATATGTCATTCACATATACTTATCAGAAATGTTGTAGTGCTCCCACTCACTTTCTTGTAAATACAGGCTTCACCGCAAGTCTGTATAAAACTATATGCTTTGATCAACTTGTCAAAGCGTATATTCCAACTCCGAGATGCTTGCACCAGTCCATAGATAGATCACTGGAGCTTGCATATTTTGTTAGCACCTTTAGGATTGACAAAACCTTCTGGTTGCATCATATACAACTATTCTTTAGTAAATCCATTAAGGAATGCAGTTTTGTTTATCCATTTGCCAGATTTCATAAAATGCGGCAATTGCTAACATGATTCGGACAGACTTAAGCATAGATACGAGTGAGAAACTCTCATCGTAGTCAACACCTTGAACTTGTCAAAAACCTTTTGCGACAATTCTAGCTTTGCAGATAGTAACACTACTATCAACGTTTGTCTTCCTCTTGAAGATCCATTTATTCTTAATGACTCACCGATCATCGGGCAAGTCAATCAAAGTCCACACTTTGTTCTCATACATGGATCCTATCTCAGATTTCATGGCCTCAAGCCATTTCGCGGAATCTGGGCTCATCATCGCTTCCTCATAGTTCATAGGTTTATCATGGTCTAGTAGCATGACTTCCAGAATAGGATTACCGTACCACTCTAGTGCGGATCTCACTCTGGTTGATCTACGAAGTTCTGTAGTAACTTGATCTGAAGTTTCATGATCATCATCATTAACTTCCTCTCTAGTTGGTGTAGACATCACTGGAACTGATTTCTGTGATGAACTATTTTCCAATTCGGGAGAAGGTACAATTACCTTATCAAGTTCCACTTTCCTCCCACTCACTTCTTTCGAGAGAAACTCCTTCTCTAGAAAGGATCCATTCTTAGCAACGAATGTTTTGCCTTCGGATCTGTGATAGAAGATGTACCCAACAGTTTCCTTTGGGTATTCTATGAAGATGCACTTTTCCGATTTGGGTTCGAGCTTATCAGGTTGAAAACCTTTTTCATATAAGCATCGTAACTCCAAACTTTAAGAAACGACAGCTTAGGTTTACTGCTAAACCGTAGTTCATACGGTGTCGTCTCAACAGATTTAGATGGTGCCCTATTTAAACGTGAATGCAACTGTCTCTAATACATAACCCCAAAACTATAGTGGTAAACCGATAAGAGACATCATAGATCGCACCATATCTAGTAAAGCACGATTACGACGTTCAGACACACCATTACATTGTGGTGTCCCAGGTGGCGTGAGCTATGAAACTATTTCACATTGTTTAAATGAAGGCCAAACTCGTAACTCAAATATTCTTTTCTACGATCAGATTGTAGAAACTTTTTTTTCTTGTTGCGATGATTCTCCACTTCACTCTGAAATTCTTTGAACTTTTCAAATGTTTCAGACTTGTGCTTCATTAAGTAGATATACGCATATCTGCTCAAATCATTTGTGAAGGTCAGAAAATAACGATACCCGCCACGAGCATCAACACTCATTGGACCGCATACATCTGTATGTATTATTTCCAACAAGTTAGTAGCTCGTTCCATTGTTCCGGAGAACGGAGTTTTAGTCATCTTGCCCAAAAGGCACGGTTCGCAAGCATCAAATGATTCATAACCAAGTGATTCCGAAAATCCATCTTTATGGAGTTTCTTCATGCGCTTTACACCAATATGACCCAAACGGCAGTGCCACAAATAAATTGCACTATCATTATTAACTTTACATCTTTTGGTATCAACATTATGAATATGTGTATTACTATGATCAAGATTCAATAAACCATCACCATTGGGTGTATGACCATAGAAGGTTTTATTCATGTAAACAGAATAACAATTTATTCTCTATCTTAGATGAATAATCGTATCACAATAAACATGATCTTATCATATTTATGCTCAACGCAAACACAAAATAACATTTATTTAGGTTGAACAATAATCTCGAAAATATAGGGAGTGTGTGATGATGATCATATCAATCTTGGAACTACTTCCAACACTCATCGTCACTTCCCCCTCAACTAGTTTATGTTTATTCTGTAACTCCTGTTTCGAGTTACTAATCTTAGCAACCGAACAAGTATCAAATACTCAGGGGCTACTATAAACACTAGTAAGGCACACATCAATAACCTGTATATCAAATATACCCTTGTTCACTTTGCCATCCTTCTTATCCACCAAAAATTCAGGGTATTTCCGCTTCCAGTGACCATTTCCTTTGCAGTGTAAGCACTCAGTTTCAGGCTTTGGTCCAGCTTTGGGCTTCTTCGCGGGAGTGACAACTTGCTTGTCATTCTACTTGAAGTTCCCTTTCTTTCCCTTTGCCCTTTTCTTGAAACTAGTGGTCTTGTCAATCATCAACACTTGATGCTCTTTCTTAATTTCTACCTTCGTCGATTTCAACATCACGAAGAGCTCGGGAATCGTTTTCGTCATCCCTTGCATACTATAGTTCATCACGAAGTTCTACTAACTTGGTGATGGTGACTAGAGAACTCTGTCAATCACTATCTTATCTGGAAGATTAACTCCCACTTGATTCAAGCGATTGTAGTAGCCAGACAATCTGAGCACATGCTCACTAGTTGAGCGATTCTCCTCCATCTTTTAGCTATAGAACTTGTTGGAGATTTCCTATCTCTCAACTCGGGTATTTGCTTGAAATATTAACTTCAATTCTTGAAACATCTCATATGGTCCATGACGTTCAAAACGTCTTTGAAGTCCCGATTCTAAGCCGTTAAGCATGGTGCACTAAACTATCAAGTAGTAATCATATTGAGCTAGCCAAACGTTCATAACGTCTGAATCTGCTCCTGCAATAGGTCTGTCACCTAGCGATGCATTAAGGACATAATTCTTCTGTGCAGCAATGAGGATAAACCTCAGATCACGGATCCAATCCGCATCATTGCTACTAACATCTTTCAACATAATTTTCTCTAGGAACATATCAAAATAAACATATGAAAGCAACAACGTGAGCTATTGATCTACAACATAATTTGCAAAATACTACCAGGACTAAGTTCATGATAAATTTAAGTTCAATTAATCATATTACTTAAGAACTCCCACTTAGACAGACATCTCTCTAGTCATCTAAGTGATCACGTGATCCAAATCAACTAAACCATAACCGATCATCACGTGATATGGAGTAGTTTTCAATGGTGAACATCACTATGTTGGTCATATCTACTATATGATTCACGCTCGACCTTTCGGTCTCCGTGTTCCGAGGCCATATCTGCATATCCTAGGCTCGTCAAGTTTAACCTGAGTATTCCGCGTGTGCAAAACTGGCTTGCACCCATTGTAGATGGACGTAGAGCTTATCACACCCGATCATCACGTGGTGTCTGGGCACGACGAACTTTGGCAACGGTGCATACTCAGGGAGAACACTTCTTGATAATTAGTGAGAGATCATCTTAACATGCTACCGTCAATCAAAGCAAGATAAGATGCATAAAGGATAAACATCACATGCAATCAATATAAGTGATATGATATGGCCATCATCATCTTGTGCTTGTGATCTCCATCTCCAAGCACCGCCATGATCACCATCGTCACCGGCGCGACACCTTGATCTCCATCGTAGCATCGTTGTCGTATCGCCAACTATTGCTTCTCGACTATCGCTACCGCTTAGTGATAAAGTAAAGCAATTACATGGCGTTGCATTTCATACAATAAGCGACAACCATATGGCTCCTGCCATTGCCGATAACTCGGTTACAAAACATGATCATCTCATACAATAAAATATAGCATCACATCTTGACCATATCACATCACAACATGCCCTGCAAAAACAAGTTAGACGTCCTCTACTTTGTTGTTGCAAGTTTTACGTGGCTGCTACGGGCTGAGCAAGAACCGTTCTTACCTACGCATCAAAACCACAACGATAGTTCGTCAAGTTAGTGCTGTTTTAACCTTCGCAAGGACCGGGCGTAGCCACACTCGGTTCAACTAAAGTTGGAGAAACTGACACCCGCCAGCCACCTGTGTGCAAAGCATGTGGTAGAACCAGTCTCGCGTAAGCGTACGCGTAATGTCGGTCCGGGCCGCTTCATCCAACAATACCGCCGAACCAAAGTATGACATGCTAGTAAGCAGTATGACTTGTATCGCCCACAACTCACTTGTGTTCTACTCGTGCATATAACATCAACGCAAAAAACCTGGCTTGGATGCCACTGTTGGGGAACGTAGTAATTTCAAAAAAAATTCCTATGCACACGCAAGATCATGGTGATGCATAGCAATGAGAGGGGAGAGTGTTGTCCACGTACCCTCGTAGACCGTAAGCGGAAGCGTTATGACAACGTGGTTGATGTAGTCGTACGTCTTCACGATCCGACCGATCCAAGCACCGAACGTACGGCACCTCCGAGTTCAGCACACGTTCAGCTCGATGACGATCCCCGGACTCCGATCCAGCAGGGTGTCGGGGATGAGTTCCGTCAGCACGACGGCGTGGTGACGATGATGATGTTCTACCGAAGCAGGGCTTCGCCTAAGCACTGCTACGATATGACCGAGGTGGAATATGGTGGAGGGGGCACCGCACGGCTAAGGAACGATCACGAAGATCAACTTGTCATTCTAGGGTGCCCCTGCCCCGTATATAAAGGAGCAAGGGGGGAGGCCGGCCGGCCCTTGCTAGGCGCGCCAGGAGGAGGAGTCCTCCTCCTAGTAGGAGTAGGACTCCCCTCTTTCCTACTCCTACTAGGAGGGGGAAAGGAAGGGGAGAGGGAGAGGGAAAGGGGGGTGCCGCCCCCCCTCTCCTAGTCCAATTCGGACCAAAGGGGGAGGGGGCGCGCGGCCCATCCTGGCTGCCCCTCTCTCTCTCTCCACTAAAGCCTATAAGGCCCATTACTTCTCCCAGGGGGGTTCCGGTAACCCTCCGGCACTCCGGTTTTCTCCGAAATCACCCGGAACACTTCCGGTGTCCGAATATAGTCGTCCAATATATCAATCTTTATGTCTCGACCATTTCGAGACTCCTCGTCATGTCCGTGATCATATCCGGGACTCTGAACAACCTTCGGTACATCAAAACTTATAAACTCATAATAAAACTGTCATCGTAACGTTAAGCGTGCGGACCCTACGGGTTCGAGAACTATGTAGACATGACTGAGACTCGTTTCCGGTCAATAACCAATAGCGGAACCTAGATGCTCATATTGGCTCCTACATATTCTACGAAGATCTTTATCGGTCAAACCGCATAACAACATACGTTGTTCCCTTTGTCATCGGTATGTTACTTGCCCGAGATTCGATCGTCAGTATCTCAATACCTAGTTCAATCTCGTTACCGGCAAGTCTCTTTACTCGTTACGTAATGCATCATCCCGTAAATAACTCATTAGTTACATTGCTTGCAAGGCTTATAGTGATGTGCATTATCGAGAGGGCCTAGAGATACCTCTCCGACAATCGGAGTGACAAATCCTAATCTCGGAATACGCCAACTCAACATGTACCTTTGGAGACACCTGTAGAGCTCCTTTATAATCACCCAGTTACGTTGTGACGTTTGGTAGCACACAAAGTGTTCCTCCAGTAAACGGGAGTTGCATAATCGCATAGTCATAGGAACATGTATAAGTCATGAAGAAAGCAATAGCAACATACTAAACGATCAAGTGCTAAGCTAACTGAATGGGTCAAGTCAATCACATCATTCTCCTAATGATGTGATCCCGTTAATAAAATGACAACTCATGTCTATGGTTAGGAAACATAACCATCTTTAATTAACGAGCTAGTCAAGTAGAGGCATACTAGTGACACTCTGTTTGTCTATGTATTCACACATGTATTATGTTTCCGGTTAATACAATTCTAGCATGAATAATAAACATTTATCATGAAATAAGGAAATAAATAATAACTTTATTATTGCCTCTAGGGCATATTTCCTTCAAAACCTAGAAGCGAAAGAACGAACAAAAGAGAAAGGGATTTGGGGAGAAACCTTTTTCCATGGCAAGAGGAAGTGGTGGGGAACGATCCCACCGGTCGGAATCTGAGGAGAGCGGCCGGAGACAGAGATCCGGCGAGGGTCTCCGGCGCCGTTCTTGAGCGAGAGAGAGAGAGAGAACGCGGGGAGAGAAGAGGACGAATGGGTATGGGGGAGTTGGAACTCCCCCTGCCCGCTCTTAACCCCACGCCTCGGCACAGTGTAGTACCGCCACGCCATCATGATAGTACCGCCTGGGCGGAAGTACTGCTTGGCGGTAGTACCGCTCCCCCGGGTGGCAGTAAAAAATTACTGCCGCGCTGGGTGCGGAAGTACCGTGCGCTCCTCACGCGGTAGTACCGTGAGCTCAAGAAGGGGAAAACAAAGTCTTTGCAAGGCAACCTTCACGCGAACGGACACACAAAAACGCAGACACACGAAACAGCTCAAACAAGATCGACAGGACGAAAGGAAGACAAGAGACAACAAGGACTAAGACACTCGACACACCCTCTCTAAAGAGAGGGCGGTGGCCGGAGCCACCTATGTTTAAGTCAATTGGTATGGCACCGCGAAGAATTATCCTTGGGCCCATGACCAAAACTCGCCTTTGAAGCACAAGTACCATAAAAATGGCTAATGTGAAAGAGTTGATCAATTTATGCATAATGGGGGGAGGGAGAGTTCATTGAGAGAACAACACTTCCCCTATGTCCATGCCTACACCTAAACAAGATAAAAAGTTGAGTATGGTAGGATGTGCAAGGGTTCAAGCAACATTGCTCGAATCAATGATATTTAGCTCATGCCTTAACTGTCTTGCTTCATCCAAGGGCTTCGGAAAATATCTGCAAGGTTATCATGAGTGTTGGCGTAGTTGAGCTCGATCTCCCTCGCCTAATGTGATCCCGGATGAAGTGATACGAATCTCAATATGCTTCGTCTTGAAGTGTTGCACCGGGTTGAGAGAAATCTTGATGGCACTTTCATTGTCAAACCAAAGAGGCACTTTGTCACAAATGACACTGTAATCCTTTAAAGTTTGCCTCATCCATAGGAGTTGTGCACAACAACTACCGGCCACCACATACTCCGCTTCGGTGGATGAGAGAGACACACAACTTTGCTTCTTAGAAGACCAACTTAACAAAGAGCAACCAAGGAATTGGCACCCTCCGGAAGTGGACTTCCTATCCACTTTGTCTCCCACCCAATCCGAGTCCGAATAACCTACAAGCTTGAAGTTTTCTCCTCTTGGGTACCATAGGCCAAAGTTTGGGGTATGAGCCAAATATCGAAAGATTCGCTTGACCGCCACAAAGTGGCTTTCCTTAGGTGCGGCTTGAAACCGTGCACAGATTCCCACACTCAACATGGTATCCGGTCTAGATGCACAAAGGTAAAGCAAGGAGCCAATCATGGAGCGATATACCTTTTGATCCACCGCTTTACCATTGGGATCAATGTCAAGTTGGCACTTGGTGGGCATTGGAGTGGAAGCCGGCTTGACATCACTTATCTTGAATCTCTTGAGCATGTCTTGAGTGTATTTGGCTTGGTTGATGAAGGTTCCTTCTCTTCTTTGCTTCACTTCGAACCCGAAAAAGAACTTCCACTCTCCAATGGAAGACATATTGAACTTTGAGGTCATGAGTGCAAATTCCTCAATGAAAGCTTTGTTAGGGGAACCAAAGATAATATCATCAACATATAGTTGGCACACAAACAACTCCCCTTTGACCTTCTTAGTAAAAAGAGTGGGGTCGATTAGCCCAACTTCAAATCCACGGTCTTGTAACAACTCGGTAAGGTGGTAATACCACGCACGTGGGGCTTGTTTAAGGCCATAGAGTGCCTTATCGAGTTGATACACATGATCGGGAAAGTATGGATCCTTGAACCCGGGGGGTTGCTTGACACATACCAACTCATTAATAGGACCATTAAGAAAAGCACTCTTCACATCCATTTGTTGCAACTTAAAGTTGTGATGAGAAGGATAAGCAATCAACAAATGAATGGATTCAAGGCGAGCAACGGGAGCAAAGGTTTCACCGTAGTCGATACCCTCGACTTGGGAGTAGCCTTGTGCCACCAATCTTGCCTTGTTGCGAATGATGGTCCCATGAGCATCTTGCTTGTTCTTGAATATCCACTTGGTTCCAATGACATTGTGGTTCCCCGTTGGCCTTGGCACCAATCTCCACACCTTGTTGTACTCGAAGTTGTTGAGTTCTTCATGCATGGTATTAAGCCAATCCGGATCTTCGAGCGCCTCATATACCTTTTGGGGTTCAACACAAGAGACAAACGCGTGATGTTCACAATAGTTTGCCAATTGTCTACGAGTGCTTACCCCTTTCTTAGGCTTCCAACCACATTCTCCATGAGATTACCTTTGGTTGTGAGTTTGAAGCAATCTTGGCGGCACGATGCTCTAATTCCTCCTCGGGGTGAGATGAGGAGGGGTCACTTGATCATCTTGAGCGTCATATTGAGCATGTTCATGATCTCGAGGAAGCTCTTGATCTTGAACTTTCTCGGAGGAGAGAACTTGACCTTGGGCATCACTTGATGTTTCAACACCATCTTGAGATTGACCTTGCCCTTGGTCTTGTTCTTGAGGTTGAGGGCCTTCACTTTGTTCTTCGGAAGCGTGTGGGCCTTGGGTTGGTGATGGCTCCACTTGAGTGGAGCATTGTCCCTCTCCTTCGGCCACAAGGGGTTCCTCAATGGGTAGGATAAAACCAACACCCATTCTTCTTATGGCTTGAGGAGGAATTTCATCAACTACATCACAAGTGCCACTTTGCTCCACTTGGGAGCCGTTATTGTCATCAAACTCCACATTACACGTCTCCTCAATAAGCCCCGTGGACTTATTGAGGACACGTTAAGCATGAGAGTTTGTAGCATAACCAACAAATATGCCCTCATAAGCTCTAGCCTCAAATTTAGACAAACGAATACCTTTCTTGAGAATGAAACACTTACACCTGAACAACCGGAATTACTTGACGTTGGGCTTGTTACCGGTGAGTATCTCATATGGAGTCTTGTTCAAGCCCTTGCGGAGATAGAGACGATTTGAAGCATGTCACGCGGTGTTGATGGCTTCGGCCCAAAATTTGAATGGAGACTTGAACTCCGCCTTCATGGTCCTTGCCGCATCCATCAACGTACGGTTCTTCCTCTCTGCTACACCATTTTGTTGAGGGGTGTAAGGAGCAGAATATTGATGCTTGATCTCCTCATCACTAAGAAACTCATCCAAGGTGTAGTTCTTGAACTCGGTGCTGTTGTCACTTCTTATTGTCAAGATCTTTGCATTGTGTTGACGTTGGGCTTCATTTGCAAAGTCAATGACGGTTTGTTGGGTCTCGCTCTTCCTCTTGAAGAAATATACCCAAGTGTATCTTGAATAGTCATCCACAATCACCAAGCAATACTTTCTTCCTCCAAGACTATCAAAGGATGGTGGCCCAAAGAGATCCATGTGAAGGAGCTCCAAGGGTCTCTTTGAGTATATGATAGTTGTGGGAGGGTGAGCCTTCTCATGAAGCTTTCCTTCAATACAAGCACCGCAAGCACGGTCTTTGGCAAAACTAACATTTGTTAGTCCACGGACATGGTCCCCTTGAGAAGACTTTGCAAAGATCTCATATTGACATGGGCTAAACGGCGATGCCAAAGCCATCCCACGTCAACTTTAGCCATTAGGCATGTCGCGGTCTTAGTGGGTCGCTCCAAAAGTTAATCACATAGAGACCGTTCTCGACATGCCCAACAAAGGCTACTTTAAGAGTCTTGCTCCACAAGAGGGCCACGGTATCAATGTCAAAGAAAGTAGCAAATCCCATGAGTGCAAGTTGTCGAACGGAAAGCAAATTGTATGCAAGGGACTCAACAAGCATGACTTTCTCGATCGTGAGATCATGAGAAATGACAACCTTGCCAAGACCCAATACCTTAGAATGTGATGCATCACCCCACTCGACATTGGTGGGCATAGATGGAATCTCTTGCACATCCACCACCATGTCCTTGCTTCCGTCATATGATTTGTTGCTCCACTATCAAGCAACCATGATCCCCACCGAAGCAAACCCCTACAAGAGATCAATGCTTGGTTTTAGGTACCCATTTGGTAATGGGTCCTTTGATGTTAGTAACAAGGGTCTTAGGAACCCAAATAGACCATTCAATGTACTCATAAGAAGAACCAACAAATTTAGCATAAACATGCCCACCACTAGCACGGCATAACACATAAGAGGGGTTAAAGTCGCCGCTTTGTTGGGAAGAGACGTTGTCCTTCTTGACATTGCCACCCTTCACGGTTTTCTTCTTCTTCTTGAAGCACCCTCTCCCTCCCTCACAAAAGTTTGCTTGAGAGGGGGAGGTTGCTTGGTCTTGTCATTCTTCTTCTTGTTCTTGGACTTGGCGCGAACCCAATCCCTTCCTTTGCAACAACTTCCTTTTGATTACTCAAAAGGTCGTTGAGGTTCTTCTCACCTTGAATGCATGACACAAGGCCCTTTTCAAGTTGCTCCTTCAACTTAGCATTCTCTCAACAAGATGCACATGCTCACAACAAGGGTTAGTAGCATTTGCATTATCAATCAATATGATATGAGGAAAGGTGGCTTTCTCCTTGGTTAGCTTCACTTGTAGTTGATCATGAGACTCTTTGAGACTAGCATGAGCACCCTTCAAGACTTTGTGAGCCTTGTCGAGAGTGTCAAAGTCCTCGTTGAGTCTAGCAAGATCAACTCCAAGCTTTGCCTTCTCGGAACTAAGCACACGAGACACAACAAGAGCATGATCAAGGTCTTTCTTTAATTTAGCGTGATCATCGCTGTGTGACTCCTCAAGAGCCAAACGAAGGCCACGCCTTCCTCAAGAGCATTGAAAGATCCGAATCTCATCGGCATAGTCAGGACTATGCCCTTCCATCTTAGAGATGGTTTCTTCATGAGTCTCGATCAAGGCATTGGCTTCACTAAGTTGTTCCAAGAGAGCAACGGCGCTTCTTGGATTTGCCCTTGAGTTTACTCATAAAGATCTCAAATTCATTTTCCTCTACATTAGTCCCCTCATGTTCATCAATGCAATCCGTCAAAGAAGAATGATTGATGATGGTAGTTTTGATGTTGGGGGTTACCTTGTTGGTGGCTTTAGCCATGAGGCACTTGGCGGTGATGTTTTCATTGGGTGAACCGAAGAGAGACACCCGAGGAGTCATTGCAATGGCCACGGAGGCCATGGCAGCCGGTTCACCATCCTCATCATCATCATCATCCTCATTGTACTCTTCTTGAACCACCAAGGCTTTGTGAGGAGTCTTCTTTGAAAGTTGCTCTTGTTGGGGAAAGACTTGACCTTGTCCTTACGGATGAGCTTGCCACCATTGTCTTCCCTCTTCTCATATGGGCATTCCGCAACAAAGTGACTCACATTGCCACAATTGAAACACGTCCTCACACGTTGCTTGCCCTTAGAGACACTTGAATTGCTCTTGTTGAAGTTGGGTCTTGAGTTCTTCTTGCTCCAAAATTGTCTTGAAGCAAGGGCCATGTGTTCATGATAATCATACTTAGTATCTTCGAGGTTGCTCTCTTCTTCTTCCTCCTCTACATCTTCTTCGACACAAATCTTGGCATTCAAAGCGAGGTTGGGCTTCTTTGCTCTTTGAGAGCGAAGCACCGCATTGTCGGCGGTCTTGTCCAATATGCTCATAGCCACAAACTCATCCAACACATCACTTGAGGACAAGGTGTGGAAGTCCGTCGCTGACGGATGACGGAGGACATGGCTTTGTGGTATGGCATCATTGCCTTGAGAAATTTGGCGCTTGATCCAGTTGTCATCGGTGTCCTTACTTCCATGATCCCGGAGGAGACGGCAAGCTTGGTTACTCTCGATAGAGCTCACGAGGTTCTTCTTCTTCCTTCATTGCAAACTCATCGGCTTCGCCTTGGACCACTTCATAATTGGACCGTTGAATGCTTGCGCTTCCTCGATACATGGAAACCACCTTGAGCCAAGCATATTTGGCACGGATGTAAGGCCGAGATGAGGGAGGTCTTCGAAGGATTGCTTCTTGGATGATGAAGAGAGCATTCTCATTGAATTGATGGTCCACGACCTCTCTTGGAGAAAAGTTGCTCGGATCATGCGGATAGAAACCTTCTTCAATGATTCTCCAAAGGTTAGTGTTCACATGATTTAAATGACGCTTAAAACGATAAACCCAAGAATCAAAATCCTCCTTTTATCAACCTTAGGTGGTGGACCGGCATGATTCAAATGAGTGGAAGGAATCGCCCACCATAAACGGGAGGTTGCACATGGGCAAAGATGCCGTGCCATTCTTACCACTAGACGAGGGGCTTTCTCACTCGTAGCTTCCCCTTATCGGAGTTAGCATCCGCTCCCGTGTTGGCGGATCACCCACTTTCACGGGTGCGGTGGAAAGTTTAAGCCCTTCTAGGAAATCCTTAAACATGTCCTTGACTCGCTTCGTCATGGAGGTTTTCAATGTGTCCAACGCCACATTGAATTCCTCACGAGATCGAGGTACTCTATCTCGTAGATGATGTCGGATTCGACCGGAGTGCTCCCCACATCATCTACGACGCCAACTATACTCTTCGGACGGTAAAGTCCTTAAAAGAGACGAGGCTCGATACCAATTGAAAGGATCGATATGGTTGACTAGAGGGGGGTGAATAGGCAACTAACATTTTGAGCTTTTCTTAGCCAATTTAAACTTTGCAATAA
>CM038677.1:776663696-776855559 GCA_021605205.1 Aegilops longissima | reverse complement strand
TGGCCAGTACCGCGAGTGGGTCAGCGCGCCTCCCGTCCACTTCGCCGCCACGCCGAAGGAGGAGGCGGCCCACCTCGAGCGATGGAAGGAGCACTGGCTCCGCCAGGAGCAGGCCGGCGGCGAGGAGCAGATGCGCTAGGACGCCATGCTCGAACGCGACGCGGAGGCGCTCCGGCTCGAGGAGGAGGAGGAGGAGCGCGCGCGGCTTGCCGCAATGCCGCCGCCCCAGCAGACGTTGGAGGAGGCTGTCCTGGCAGCGTACCAGGCGGCGTTCGGGTGGGCTGGCCCTGCTCCGGTCTTCATCGACCTCACCGACGACGGCGGCGTCGAGGGCAAGGGCAAGGGCAAGGCCGACGACGTCTAGGGCAGCGTGCGGGGCGGCAGCAGGTGGGCGTAGACTTTTTTTAATGTTTTATTTAATGTTTATTAGATTTAGGTGGACTTTGGCCGGCGTTTGACCAGCCACTTTATGTTTATTTATGTTTATTTCATGCAAACTTATTTTTTTTTCACGCCGGCACATTTGGGTCGGCCTCCCCGTTGGGCGGTCAAGCCGACCCATTTTAAAATGCGGACGCGCATGTCCGCCTGGCCGACCCAAACGGACAAAAAGCGGACAAAGCGCACGTCTGTTTGAGTCGCCCGTTGGAGTTGCTCTAAAAGAGAGTTTTTATATTTCCCTAGGATCAGAGTTGTAGTCAGCTGACAAAAAGCTCAGCGATAAAAAGTAGACAATTTTAAAGCGAGCAATACTACACCTAGGTAGCTATCATACGTAAACTAATGTAATAGCTTTGGTGGCCTTTTTTAATTGAAGAAATTAGGGAGGGAGCCCCACCCACTTGAAATTGGGGGGTAGAGGATTAGTTAGGAAAGTTAAGTAAGATTAAGTAGGATTTATATGTAAGTGTAGCATTTTTTATTTTAAAGCCAACAAGTCGTGCTACACTCTAATCTTTCATAGTTTGCCAGCCGATCTGCCACTTTGTTTTGATTCTAGAAATTTTCAAAAAACTCTCTACCAACTAATAGATGGTTAACCTCCCAGACTAAATGACCATATATCCAGAGCATATGAAGAATCGGACTGGATTGTCACTGGTAGGTTTGATCGCTCCAAGGTGATCGCGAGATCCGCTCTTAAGCGGGGCCGCACTGGGCCTCTCTGGCCGAGCTCATGCTGGTGTACAGAGATATCTCCTCCGTCTAGGTGGGGAATGGATGGACCACCGCCTTCTGGCTTGACGCTTGGCTCCCCGGGGGCGCTCTCGTGTGGGGCGGTTGCCGTCGCTCTTTTCCCACACCACCGTGCCGGAGGCCTCCGTGGCCCAAGTCTTCTGCTGCGGCATCGACGGGGTGCTTGTCCCCCGGTTGAACCATGCCGGGGCTCGCGACCGTGCCATCCTTCTCCGGGCCTTGGAGGGGGTGGCCCTCTCGGAGTCGCCCGACGAGTGGTTTCTCCGCCCGGGCTGCATCAAGGGCAAGCTCCTCTCGTCGACCGGCGTGTACCAGCTGTGCCACTTTGGGGGGCTGCGGGTGCCTTTCGAGGCTTTCATCTAGCGGAACTATGCCCCGAGTCGTGTCCGTTTCTTCGCCTGGCTACTGGTTCAGGCCCGGGTTCATACGCGGGACGTCCTCCTCCGCAAGCACGTTGTTGAAGCCGTGGGCGCTGGTTGCCCCCTATGTTCTTCACCCCTTGAGACGGTGGATCACCTCATCTTCGGGTATGCGTTCGCACGCCGCTTCTGGCAGGTGGTTGGCAAGACCTCCTTCGAAGCCACCTCCGTTCGCCAGCTACACGTGCTCACTCCTCCGCCTCAGGTGCCCGCTGCGTCGGGCTCCACCTTCATGTTGCTCTGCTGCTGGCAGCTTTGGAAGCACTGAAATGCGGTGGTCTTCCAAGGGATGCCTCCGTCGCTAACCAGGCTGCTCAGAGCTTGCAGGGAAGACACGATGCTCTGGCGTGTGCGGCTTCCCCGCCTGTTGAAACATGCGGTTGAAGCATTGGTTGGATTTTCTGTCCGACACCAACTGAGCCCTCCCCTCTGGGCTAAGCTCCCCCGCCCACCCACCCCCTCTCTCCCTCTCGATTTGTATGTGAGACTGCTGTATCCTCAGGGTTTTAGGGGCTATACATCTATAAAAGATTCAGGTGGGGAGAACTCCCCCCGGTGAAAATTCAAAAAAAAAAGATCCGCTCTTTAAGGCATGTAGTTCCGCTTCAAGAGCACCGTTACAAAAGAAAAGATATAAGTAGGCTACAATGGGTAGGGGATGGGTGGGTACAACCCTCTTCTGCCCATCCCATACACACGAAAACTTTCTATGCCCTCCCATTTCAATACTCATAGGCACAAATTAACATCCATCGTATTCGAGAAACAAATTAACATCCATGTAGCATTTACATTTTGGAAAAGTAGATAAATGAGTCTAAAATTTAAGTCATGATGGACGATTAGTCTAGCATCGACGTAGCCTCCTTCGGCGACTGGCCTATTGGAGGTGGCAAGGGAGTGCGATAAGCAGTTGGTGGAAGCCCGACACAGAGGGAGGCAGCAGTGGGAACTGACGATCATTGATCCGAAGTTGAACAAGAGTGTAGGTGAATAGTCAAGATTTCATTATTTGAGGAGTCACATAGGACGAGGAGTGGTGAGCTAGTGACTGTAGAGCTATGAGCTATGGCTGATTTAGGGAATAAAGGATTAAGGGTCGGGCATAAGAATCGGATGTTGACCCCACATGTCATAGGAGCTATTTCCATTTATTAATCTTATCTAGGCATCCATTGGATTACCCATGGATGCAATTTCATACACATGCCCTACCCATATATTTTATGGGTATGGATATTCATTACCCATGGATACAAAATCTTGTCATGTCTTGTCCATTCCCACTGTTCTGGGTAGGGTACCCGTAGGTCCATACCTATGGGCAAAATTGTCATCCCAAATCAAAAATTACCAACTCCCAAGACCTGATTCCCCACCAGGCCCCCACCAATTGGAAAACACCCGTTTCCAACCCAACCGTGCGCATCCATGATAAACTCAATTATAGCCGCTCCGAGAGGGCCACGGCCGTGTGGTTACATTCGGTTCCACCTTGTATCGAGGACTTATGGCCTTTTGATTGTAACATTGTGAACTTGCAATAAAAACTTCCTTTACCTCGCAAAAAAAAGAGAAAAGAAGAAGATAAACCCATTGAGCAAAGTTCAGTGTCAACCAGGAACTGGTGCCCGTTTTTATTCGTTTGGAGGCCTACTAATAATTTTTCTGCAGTGAAAAGGCAGCCAAAAAATCAGCACAAATGTACCAGTACTTCGCATGAATGGATCCGTATGGATGCCACCAACCTATGTGTCAGTAGCCGTATATACGTGACCACCAGAAATTACACCCTGCATCTGATACATATATACATACCTGGACCATCACGATGGACGACGATCACTTGATTGCTTGATCGTTTGGTCTGTTTCTAGCTACTGCGTGCACATCTGTCCATGGATGGTCGTGGCTCCATTCAGGACTATTGCGACATCGAATTTAAAAGGTTTGCGGTCCTCCTCGCCTCCTCCTAGCTAGGCTCGTAGCGTATAATGTGGTAAGTGTACACAGTACAGTATGATCGATGCGCGGATGCGGTTTCCATTGGCTCATCGGTCACAGCTTATCAAGGCATGCACGCATGATTCCATCACCGGCCGGCCCGGGCCCGGGGAAGCAGCGTGGGTGGTGACTGGTGACTGGTGAGTACGTGCTGCAACAGTATAGAATCTCCATGGGCGCTCATAGATTCATTCAGAACACTGGTCACTGGTCAGAATACCCAGCCTAGCATGCGTTGCTGGAGGCACAATGGTCCAAACAATACAGCAGGCTTGCACAACAATAGGTAGAAATTATGTATGTAAGACAATCGGTAGATGGTAACATGGTAGAACCATGCATCCCTAGCCAGCAAAAAGAAGAGCATGCTATAGCTTCCTCCTACGAACCAGCAGGCATGGCGACGAAATGAACAATCAAACAGTACAGGCTGGCCGTTAAATTCACGGTAACCGACCACACGAGAGATTCTGAGCTACCCGGACATCGTATTCAATTCATTCACCCAATGCAGATGTCATATGTTCGATTCCTATATATAGACGGCCAAGCACGACGAATCGTGGGCGTGATAATACTACTCTACTTATTAAGCTGGGTGCAGATAATCTGCACGGTTGCATGAATGCACTGCTGCAGACTGCAGAAAGAACAAAAGTTCCTATTTGACAATGCAGTGTACACTATTAGCTTAAGTTATCCTGTTGGTAATCAAACATGCAGGAAAGATTCGTCAGCTAAGCCATTGCGACTTGATTAATAGGATGGCAAACACATCGCTCCTTTCCAATGGGAATAGATTTAACTTTTAACACATGGGAGAATCTGAATACTCTAGTCTATAGATAACATAACAAAGTCGAGTTACTGACAACATTTTGAGAGCACACTGTATCTGCATAATCAGCCTTTGGTAACCTATTTTTTCTCAATATGCAAGCAAGTCACCTCATCATGCCACATGCATGGCAAAATAAACCACCTGAACATTTGAACATGCATAGAAAAAAGCTCACCTCAACATGCAAGAGAATTTTCATTCTATTATGTTATTTATATATAATAAATATTTTACAGCTATAGAATAATAAAACATGTGTATTTCAGTTTTAGTTCTCATATTATTACTACAAATAACCGTGTTCCGATATCATTGTAATATCTTGCATAACATCTCCACAACAATGTGCGGGGTATCTCTAGTTAGAACAACACCAACCACAAGGTATTAAACTAAGTAAGATAAAGTTTCTGCTAAATTTCATTGTTTTTAGTATATTTTGGCTCAATTTCATATTCGGATTCAGTGCAAGAAAAAAGTATTATTTTGATTATAGCCGTATGAGCCAAAGACATAATCGCTATAATCCAGCCCCTAAGAGCATCTCCAACAGATGACACAAAATAGGGTAGCTTCCCAAAACCCATTTTTAGATCATTGCGTCAAGTAGTCATTGTTTTGAATGAGGCGAGGGAACGAAGGTAAGATGGGCTGACCGGTCCCCCCCTTTTTTTTTTCTTTTGCTTTGCAGGTTTATTTTGGGTTTTACTTTCCTTTATCTTTCTTTTTTTCCACAAAATGGGCAAACTTTTCAAAAATTGTTTGTGAAATTTCTAAAAAAGTGTTCATGTTTTTAAAAAAGTTCTCTTTTTAAATAAAATTGATATTTAAAAAATGTTCGTAATTTTGAAAAAATGCTCGTGTTTTTAAAAATGTCTTCATTTTTTAACAATGTTAGTTTTTAAAAATATGTTCACATTTAAAAAAAAGTAATCTTTTTGAAAACAAGTTCATGATTTTCAAAAGGGGGAGCTCTATGTGTTGACCAGTGATAATATGAAAAGACCAACCCCCTACTTAACCGTTGAATGGTTCCCCGAACAATCGTTTGATCTCTCCATGTGAGCGCCAACATTTGCAACAAGGCTCGCGTTGAGTTTGTCCTTTGCAACATGAGCATTATTGCGCTCCCTGCCAAACAATTTTTTTTTGCTTTGAAACAAGGCTTGTGTTTCAGAAACATAAACAATGATGCAACCCATCAAGCGGCTCCAATGTTCCCCTCACTGGCATTGCAACATTGACTATGTTTTAGAAACATCCTCGATGTTACAATCCATCAAGTAGCTCCCCTTGCCTCACACATTGCAACATTGGTTAGGTTTCAAAAACATCATCAACATTACAAATCCATCAAACAGCTCCCCTTGCCTAACGCATTGCAATATTGGTTACGTTTCAGAAACATCATCAACGTTGCAATCCATTAAACCCCAATTGCAACACCTACGAATTGGGTGGTCGTCATGTCGAAGGAGCTTAGAACACACACACACACACGCGCGCGCGCACACACACAGGGAGAGAGAGAGGAGCACTATGTGGATAAGGTCGAGACTTGTGTGAGGGAGAGGATAAGGCGAGTGGCGGTGGAGTAGTGGGACCCAGCAGAGCATGTGCACGTGATCAACCCTAATTTGACGACCCCACGCCCTGCGGACGCAGTAACAAAATCGGTCGGGTGATTTAAGCGTTTCCATTTCCAGAAATGTTCACAAATTTGAAAAAATAGTCTTGTTTTCAGAAAACATTATTGTTTAAAATATGGTAAACGCTAATGCTCTGTCGGCTGATCACGCGGATAGTTCGGCCACCCGCGCAGCCGTTCGATCGCCCTTGATCCACGTGTACGTACATACGCTCGCACATATTCGTTATTTCTCTTGCCGCCCACATGCCCCATTTATCTTATCTTGCGACTGCAGTGGTGTTGCAAACCATAGCGGCGAACGACGACTGCAACTTAGACAAGCTTCCACAACATTAGCTCTGTTGCAAAAAAAAAAAAATCTGCAACAAGAACTCTGTTGCAAAAAAAATCCCGCGACAAAACCTATGTTTTAAAAGAATACAACTTAACCTCTATTCCAAATGTTTCTGCAATAAGATACCTGTTGCGAAATAGGGGAAGACATCGAGCCGGTAGATTGTGGCACATCCAATGACTCACGGGGCGGCTGATCTTTTTAAAAGATCCGCAGGCCGACGCGTAGCAACCCACTTATATATATGTCCATTTTCAAAAGAAAAAAATTATGTAAAAATGTTGGCAAATTGGATGGAAAAATCGTGTTTGTTTCATCCAGGAGCCCACCACTGATTGGAAAGCACACTTCCCCACCATGCATCCATGACATGATAAACTCATCAAGCAAAGTTCAGTGTCAACAAGGAGCTGCAGCCAATTAGATCTATTGCTGGGAGCCTTCCCTGCTCTAGCCGCCGCCTCCTCCTCCTCCACAAAAAAAGTTAGGGTTTCTGCCTCCCGCCGGCGCCACCGCAGATCCGCTCCTCTCTGGTGGCCCTAGGGCCATGGGGTGCGATGGATCTCGGCAAGGGCCGGCGGGAGGGCTTCATTTTTAGTCGTTTCTTTCAGTTTTGCTAGGGTTTGTGTCCTGCTCAGGAAGACGAGACGGCGGCGGTTCCCTGAAGATAGAATAAAGGTCTCCCCGCCTAGACCCTATTCCGGTGGTGCGTCTAGCACCGTTGGTGGGCTTGTGGAGGTGTGTCTCCAGCGGATTTATCTTTGATGGATTTGCTCAGATCTCGTCGTTGTTTGTCTATGTTCATGTGTCTTCGAGTTGGATCCTTCTGATCTACACTATTCTTCATCTGCGGCGGTTGTTGTTCTGGTGCGTTGGTCCTATGAGGCCTTAGCACGACGACTTCCCGACTGTCTACTACAACAAGTTGTGCCCAACTCCGGCGATGGTGGGGCGATGATGGCGGCGTGCCTTCGGCTCGCTTCAGTGCTTGTAGTCATCGCTAGGTGGTCTACGGATCTGGATGTAATTTTTATTATTTCTGGTATTCGGTTTACTGCCATAATTGAAGATGAATAGATCAGAAATTTTCTCGCAAAAAAAAATGAAAAAAAAAAACAAGGAGCTGCAGCCAGAGGCCCAAATGCTTTATTTTGCAAAAAAGAAAAAAGAAAGGCCTAAATGGTTTGTTTGCGCCTTTACGGTGAAAGGACGGCAAAACAAAATCAGTATAGAAAAACGTATTACTAACTTGTATGTGTGGCCGTACATGCGTGACCACCGGAAAGAAATGCTACTCCCTGATGCATCTGGCGCATACAATATACCTGGACCAGCCAGCACCGCATCGCGGTAGACGACGACCACTTGATGTCTTGATTGATCTTCTGTGTTCTACCTCCTGGGACGCAGGTCTGCCAATGGACGGACGTAATTTCATTTGGGACTATAGCGAGTTGGCGACATCAAATTTATAAGGTCTGCGGTCCTCCAGGGTCCTGGCCTCTTCTGATCCTAGGCTCGTAGCGTATAATGCGCCCTACCTAGCGGGAAATACCCTTTTGTTCTTGTGTGTATACACCCTATATGAGATTTTCTTTAATAATTATAATAAAAGTCAAAAAAGTTTAGAAGTTTTTTGAAATAAACTTGACTTCATTTTGCACTAGTATATAAATTTTCATGAACAAATACCCAGCGTTGACTTCATGATTTATTTATTTTTGCTATTGTAGGTAAACTTTATTTGAAATAAATCAGATTTTACTGACTTTTTATTTAGTTACTATGTTTTGACCAAAAGTTCCCCTTCCCTATACCTAGCTAATAAGTATAGTAGTACTCCCTCCGTTTCGAATTACTCGTCGTAGAAATGGATGTATCTTGATGTATTTTAGTTCTACATACATCCATTTCTGCGACGAGTAATTTGGAATGGAGGGAGCATGATCGGTGCGAGGATGTGGTTTCCATTGGCTCATCGGAGCTTATCAGGGCATGCACGCATGATTAGCACACTCGCCGTCGCCGACCCAGGGCAACACTGTGGGTGAGTCAACTGAGTACACGTACGTGCTACTCCCTCCGTTTTTAAATAATTGTCTTTCTAGAGATTTCAACAAGTGACTACATACGGAGCAAAATGAGTGAATCTACATTCTAAAACATGTCTATATACATTCGTATGTTGTAGTCCATTTGAGATGGCTAGAAAGACAATTATTTAGGAACGGAGGGAGTACAACATAGTACACGTACGTGCTACAACAGTATGGACTAGTATACACATAGCGGGAGTGCAGGACCAGTGCTGCATGATGTTGCTGCCGTAGCTTAATTGGAATCTCCTTGTACCGTGTTGCAATCAGGTTGGCCCTGGCTAGATTACCCAGCCTAAAATGTGTTCGTCAGTTGGTGCGTGCCCGCGGGCGGCACAATGGTCCAAAGAGTACATACTTGCACACCAATAGCTAAATTTTGTCAGGCAGACATAGATCGATAGGTAAGGCCATAGTACTGTGATACTTGTATTGTGCTAGCTGGTGGTAACATGCCTGGTAGAACCATGACTAGTCAGGAAAAAAAAGGTAATCATCCTTTAAAAATCACAAGCTATGTCGTAGCTTCCTCCTATGAGCCTGCGTACGCATGCGTGCATGGCGACGAAATGAACAATCAAACACGACAGACTGGCCATTAATTCATGTTAACCAACCACACGAGAGATTCTGAACTACCGGGACGTCGATCGTATTCAATTCATCCATCCAACGCAGATGTCATATGTTAGACTCTCAATACAGATGTTCTGACGGCCAAGCAAGGCGAATCGTGGGCGTGATAAAACTGATAAAACTTTTTTAAAACCTGCACAGCTGCATGCAGGCTGCAGAACGACAAAACGTTCATATTTGACAATGCAATGTACTCTGTTAGGCTAAGTGATCCTGTTGGTAATCAAGCATGCACGAAAGATTCGTCAGCTAAACTATTGTGAGTTGATTAATGGGATGGCATATACATCGCTCCTTACCAACGGGAATAGTTTTAACACATGGGAAAATATGAATACTCTAGTCCAGATAACATAACAAAGTCCAGCAACTGACAACATTTCGAGGGCGACACTGCAGTCTTTCATTCATATTTGCAAGGTATATATTATGTTGTGTAAGATTAAATTTCGGCTCAATTTCAAATAATCAAATCAGTGCTTTTCCTTTGCTTTTTTTTATTGCGGCTTTACTTTGCTTGTCCTACTGGAAACAATGTTATGCATTAACTCAATCAAGTATTACCAAACCATTGGTCTTGCATTAACTCATCAAAATCAAATCTTAACAAAACACCAAACGAGTCAAAACTTTCCTTATCTTCCCCCACCTATACCAAAAGCAAATCAAATCTTATCAAAATCTCAACTAAATCAAACATTCATTGTCTTCCCCTGCGCACACACAAATCAAATCAAATGTTACCAAAATATAGAATATGGTGTGTAAAGTATATGTCAGACACGATTGAAGTTGAACCACTAGAAGGTGTATTCCCCATTTGCAATGCATGGCAATTAGCTAGTTATATTTAAAATATGGCCTTCATTTTTATACAAAAAATGATAATTCATATTCGGATTAGACTTGTCCCCAAAAATTGTTTACATTAGAGCCGCATCGGCTAAGGATACAATCTAGTGCCTAAAGAAGGAAAATGCTATTTACGCGTGTAAAGTCAACGAGTCAGCCTAACACACAGGGGAGCACGTCCTGGGTTGGCCCATCAACTGATTTTTCAACACTTTGTTTCCAGTTAGTAGTTTTATTTTCCGTTCAGAATTTTATGCCCAAATTTTCCTTCTATTTTTCTTTTCAAGTACTGTTTTTTATTTGTTTTCCCAGTCTTTCTTGTTTTTCATGTTTTGTCGGTAATCCATTTTATTTATTTTATTTTTACTGTCTCTATTTTTATCCTTTTTAATTACCTATTGGCTTTCTACTTCTTTCCATTTGGTTGTTTCCTTCTTGTTATTGATTTTTATTTTATATAAGTATAATCTTTTATGATGAACATTTTTAAATATGCAGTCAACATATTTCAAATATGATAACATTTCAAAATAAATGATCTCTTTTTAAAATACATGATGTTAATTTTGTATGCATGATTGATATATTTATAATACATGATTAGAATTTCCATATACATAATGAACATTCTTTAATAAAATGTTAAAATTTAAACACAGCAAATATTTTTCAAATACAACACGAACATTTTTAACACATCACGAACATTTTTCAAATGCATGGTGAATATTTTTAAATATAATGTGAATACTTTTCAATATACGGTGATCATTTTTCACATGCATTTTCAATTTTTTGTAATTTCTATTCTTAAACTCGTTTTAATAAAAATTAATAAATTTAATTATAATAAATATTATTTAGTCTACTTTTCCGGTTTTCCTTTTTGTTGTCAGTGTCTATGATTTGAGTTCCTATATATCCTTTATTTTTCCTCTCTATTTCCCCTTTTACTACTCATTTTATCTTTCCCATTTGGTTTTTCTTTCATGTTGTATTTTTATTTTCTATAAATACAATATTTTATACATGAACAATGCTAAATACATAGTGATTCTTTTCAAATATGATAAAAAATACATGATTTGTTTTTCAAATACATGATGTTTCGTATTTCTTAAATACATGGTAAACATTTTGTTTATACATGGTTAGGAAATTAATAGTTGAATTTTTAAATACACAACAAATAATTGACAAATAAAAGACGAATATTTTTCCACATGATGCACATTTTTAAATGAATGGTGGACATTTTTTTAATACAAGGCGAATATATGTGTGATAATTTTTCTGTGAAATACATATAAAAATCATAGTTTCTACTCTTCACTTGTTTAACAATGTTTTAAAGATTTGTTTTTGGAAAAACTATACATAATCTGTCTTTTTCATGTTTTCATTGTATTTGTTCTTTTAGTCTTTCTTGTATTGTGAATGTTTCATTTTTTACTCTCTATTTTTCCTTTTAGTTTTCAACTGGTTTTCTCTTTTCATTTTTTCAATTCTTTATATTCTATAACGATAATCTTTTATACATTACATTTTTAAATACATAATGAACATTCTACAAATATGAATATTTTTAAAAATACATGTTTTTCTCAAAAATAAGAAGTTCATTGTGTATATACATGATGGATATTTTTAAAGACACAGTGAACATTTTCCATATACGTGATTAACATTCTTTACAGAAACTTCAAATAATTTTCAGATACACAATGATTACTCTTCATATACACGATGAATATATTTTAATACATGATGAATTTTCCATATGCACAGTGGGCATTTTCCGAATGCAAGGTGAATATCTTTTTATGCAGGAAGACCATATTTTCAAAAAAAAATCATAGTTTTATACTCTTAAACTTGGTTTAACAATGGTTTCTAGGAAACTATTTTTAACAGACTTTATTTAATCTATATTTCATGTTCTTTTTTTATTTGTTTCTATGTCTTTCCTATTTTTTCCTGATTTGTAGGTGTTCTGTTTTTTATTTTCCCCTCGTTTTTGCGCTCTATTTTTTTCTTTTTGCTTTCGGCTGGTTTCCTTCATTTTCCTATTTTATTTTCTATAAATATAATCTTTCATACATGAACACTCATAACTACAAAGTGAACATTTTTAGAATATGATAAATATTTTAAAATACATGACATCATTTTTCAAATATAGGGTTTTCATTTTGTATTAGCACTGTGATTTTTTTTAAAATATATTTGTTTTCCATGATGTATTATTGAAAAGCATGACTAGGCCCGGCCAAACTAGCCCAATTGCTAGCGGCCACCTTTCTACATATTCGAGGGGAACCCAAACCGAGCAGAGAAACCCCTTTCCCCCTTCCGCTCCTAGCAAGCTTTTGCATCCGAGTAATGCTACATCTACAAAAGGTTACTTTTTTTTACAAACAAGCTGATGTGAAGATTAAGATTATGACTGGTAATAGGGGATGGAGGGGCACATCCTGGTTCAATTCAAAGCGGGGGTGGGGAGGGGGGAGGATTAGTTTGAAAAGTTAAGTAAAACGTTTGTTGATTTTTGTAGGTAGCTGGCGCCTCTTGGTGTTCCTCTTCCGTCTCGGGCGTGAAAGGGATCGTGGAAGTCCACGTCCATGTCTACCTTACTAGCACTAGTAGAAAAAGGGGCTTTCGTTCGGGCCTGACCAGCCCATTAGTCCCGGTTCTTATACGAACCGGGACCAACGGGTGCATTCGTCCCGGTTCGTGAGCCCAGGTGGCCGGCCGAGGCCTCGCGGGCTTTGGTCCCGGTTCGTCTGTACCCATTTGTCCTGGTTCTAGGAACGAACCGGGACCAATGGGCCTCGCTCCTGGCCCATAACCATTGGTCCCGGTTCCAGCCACGAACCGGGACAAATGATTTGCCTATATATAGCCCATCGCCAGCGAGCAGAGCACTCCACCATGCTTTGTTTTTTGCTGGCCGGCGAGGGGAGGGCATTTGGGTGCTCTAGCTCACCTCCTATGCACATGAGGTGTTCGATGAAATGTCCGAGCCACACTAGTTAATATTTATTCTCTCGAAACTCGACCTCCGAGCTCCATTTTCCCCGAGATTTTTCTAGGTTTAGCGGTCCGTCACGTCCCGTCCCCGTCTTCACCGCCGTCGATCGCCCGCGCCGATCTCGTCGCCGGCACCACCGTGGTGAGCCTCTTGTTCTTATCTTCTTTTTGAAAGAAAGAAATTCTTACTTGAGATGGATACTTGTCTAATTTTCTTACTTTTATTATTCCTTGTTATTATATAGTGCGATGGTTCTGGTATCCGCCCCCGTCGGCCCTCGTCCTGTCTATGATTCAGATGTGGTATATATTATCTTTTTATAACTATTTGGTTCATTTATTGTTTATGACAATTATGCCGACCAACGTGACACGGAATTTTTTATGTAGGAGGTGGTTGAACCGGAAATTCCAACCGACCCTATTGTCGAGAGGTTAAATTTAGTCGAAGAAGAAAACAATTACTTGAAGGAAAAAATAAAAAAAATTGAGGAGGAGAAGATGATATTGGAGTTGTGTGTTGCGGATGTCGTCGATGATCACAAGATCAAAATGGATGCAATGCGGTTGAAGATTAGAAAGATTAGAAAATATGACATTCATACCGAGACTTGGTATCATTATGTCGTTGGATCAATTGTTACCTTAGTTGTGATTATGATCGCATTTGTTGTTGCATTGAAAGGATTTACATAGTTTCAATGTATGGTTTAACTAGATGCTCTGGAGGGCTATATGTTGTTCAATTTGAACTATGTATGTACTTTGGTTTTAATGATGATGAACTACTATTAATTTGGTCACTTATCTCTATCCAGCTGAAAAAAATTAGTAAATGCATGAAAAATAACAAATGAAGTCAGAAAGGGTTGAAAATTGATGATGTGGCTTTGAATGGTGCATTTTAAATATAGAAAAACTATGGAGTTCAAATAAGTTCAAAAAAAAATGAAATCGCTTCGTAACAGACGAGTTTCCGTATGAAACCCTGATACTTCGAAAGAGATTGTCCGTTTTGTACACGAAGTGCATCCAGTTTTTGCCGTAAGCCTCTCTAATTTCTTGCACATGATATGTGGGTGAAATGATGATACCATGCCAACTTTCAACCTTTTCAGAGTTCATTTGAAATGCTTCTTAATTTTAGGTTCTTATAGCTCAAAATAATCAGTAAATGCATGAAAAATGGTGCATGAAAAATAATAAATAAAATAAATAAGTAATTAGAAACAAATTAATATAAAATTTAATAAAATATATAAGTAGAAACAAAATAAAATAAACTTTAATAACACTTATGAAACTAAAATTAACAAAGTATTTTCTATTCAAAACATTATAAGTAACCTCTAGTATTATTGAAACTAAAATTATATAAAATTGATGCAACTAAAATTACCAAGTATTTTCTGTTCAAAATCCTAAAAAGCAAAAAGAATTTTCATAAAGAACTTTTTGTTAGAAACTTTAATAGCGAAAAGAATTATCATAAAATAAAATAAATAAATAATTAGAAACAAAATAAAATAAAATAAAACAAATAAGTTTTTTTGTTATAAGTAGAAACAAAATAAAATAAATAAAGCAAAAAAGAAAACAAAAAACAGTCAAAAAATTAAAAATATGCCACATACTGGGCTGCCACGGCCTGAATATGACTAGAAACCCATCGATGGGCCAGGATTCAGGCCCGCGGAAGGCCCAGTAGGCCCATCAGGCATAGCAGTGACATTTAGGCCCGTAAGCCTGCAATGGAGAGGAGCTCAGAGGGTGCGGCAAAGGCCTTAAAACCATCGCGCACCCTCTCAACTAGCGAGGTGGGACTAAACTTTCGACGCGGCGCGAAGACACATGACCTTTGGTCGGTTGCTAGCACCAACCGGGACTAAAGGAATGCATTGGTACCGGTTCGTGGCACGAACCGTACCAATGCATTCTTTAGTCCCGTTGGTGCCACTAACCGACCAAAGGCCGCCGCTTCCGCCCTTTGGCTGCCAAAATCGACCTTTGGTCAAGGTTGGTAGCACCAACCAGACTAAAGGATTGCATTGGTACCGGTTGGTGCCACGAACCGACCAATGCTCTTGGTATATCGCAGGACTTGTGAAAATTTCACTTCTCATCTCGCAGATTGCCGCCTCGGCGACGCCGATGGCATCGACGCCGCCAGCCGCCGCCCTGCCCGCCTCGCCGCCCCCTGCCCGACCTCGCCGCCGTCTCCGTCGTCTTCGTCGCCCCCTGCCTCGCCTCGCCGCACCTGCCCGACCTCGTCGCCGTCGCCCCTGCCACGACCTCATGGCCGTCGCCCCTGCCCTCGCCTCGCCGCCCCCTCGACCTGCCGCCATCTCCATCGTTGCCGTTGCCCCTGCCTCACCTCACCTCACCTGCCGACCTCGCCGCCGCTGCTGCAGCAGTGTGAGCCTCACCGCCGTTCCTCCTCCTCCCCCTTCCTCCCAGCGCCCAGCCCCCGCCCTACCTGACGCCAATTTACAAGCAGCCCCACTGCTCATATGCAAAAGTTAGGATTTTTGGTGATATTATTGTAGAATATGATGATGATATTGTAGAATATGCAAATGTTTGTATGTTTATATGCAAATAATTTTATTTTGTTCATAGATTTTTTTGTTCATAGAGTTTTTATTGTAATTTTGTTCATATGATTTTTTATTGTAATTTTGTTCATAGGATTTTTGGTCGTGTAATTTTGTTCATAGAATATTTATTTTGTTCATAGAATTTTATTGTTTTTTCTGTTGTAATTTTGTTCATAAAGTTTTAGGATGAAAAATAAGACGAAGAAATATAAAGGGAGGAGGAGAAGTTTCGTTTAGTTTTAGGATTATTTTAGTTTATGTTTAGTTTAGGAAGAAGGAAAAGAGAAAATGAAGAAGAGGAAAAAAAAGGAAAAAAAAGAGGATAGGAAGAAAGGAATAGAGGAGAAGAAGAAAAAAAAATAGAAATTCTATTTTTTCTTCTTCTTCTCTATTCCTTTCTTCTTCTCCTCTTTTCTTCTTCTTTTTTTCTTCTTCTTCCTTCTCTTATTTTTATCGGGTATGTCGTTGTCGATATAACCCCCTCTCGACCGTGATAACTTATACCACGGGAGCACCCCCGACCCTCTCGCTCGACCAAAACTCTCGAGGACACCCAAACCCTAAAAAAACGATGTCGGTCTCCTACCCCCTCCCGCCGCGCCCCTACCCGATCGACAAACTCTCTTGAGGCCACCCAAATTTACCAAGTTAAAAGAGCGTTGTCGTCGAGGCCACCCCGAACCCTTGAAGCGTTGTTGAGGCCACCCCAAACCCTTGAAGCGTTACCGAGGCCACCCCAAACCCTAGAGAAGCGTCGAGGCCATGCCACTAATATGATTCCTTATTGTGCTTAGCTAGCTAGTTCAATGTTTGCCACTAATATATCCATCTGTCATGTTTGAATAATAATTGCCATGTTGTAAATATTTGCAGAAACTATGGATCCGCACCCCCGAGACAAAGCAAAAGAAGCGGTGTTGGGGGAGATAATCGCACAAGGAAGTGATGCCGTCTTGTCGTTTCTCAACCACACATGCACCGATGGTCTAGAAAGACAGGATGAAGAAGCAGGCTACGACGATGATCAAACAATGGAGGAGGAAGGAGACCGTGATGACGGCTCCGGTGACTGAATGGAGGGGGAAGGACACTGTGATGACGGCTCCGGTGAGCGAATGGAGGGGGAAGGACACCGTGATGACGGCTCCGGTAACCGAACAGAGTCCGGCCAGGTATATATATTAATTAACTAAGCATGTGCTGACTATAGCTAATTGATGCATTAATTGTTTTTGGTATGTACACATATTAACTCTCTTCTTCTTCTTCTTTTCTAGCCCTCCGGATCGAGCAACACTTCGGTAACGAGACGAGGCCCGAAGAGAAAGTTGCGCGCGGATGAAAGGTACACGATCATCGAAATTGATCGCGCTGGCAACCGATTGAACCCCTCCGGACCAAGCAAAAATTTAATGCTCAGTTCAGGGTTCTAGTGAGGGACATGATCCCGATCAGCATCAAGCAATGGTTGAAGCCTAAGGAAAAAGACTCTCAGATGTCTTATGTCAGCGATAGGCAGAAAGCTGATCTTTGGACTGCGCTGCAGGAAAATTTCACCTTCCCGCCAGAGGAGGATCCGTAGAATCTAGTTAAAAAGCCAATGATCAAGGCTTATGCTCTTAATAAGATGGCTGAGCTATTCAGGAGGTGGAAGAATGAGCTGAAATCATCGTTTGTCGACCAAGACAAGACTCCAGAATTCATCGGCCGATTTGAGAAGATCAAAGATCAGTGGCCCGAATTTCTCACCAAAAAGATATCTAAGAGAGCAGCAAATATGTCAGCGATAAACAAGAAAAATGCTGCAAAGAAGAAGCATCACCATCGCACGGGGTCAGGTGGCTACCTGAAAGCCCGAACGTTGTGGGACAAGGCTGAGAATGACCTCATTGATAAAGGGATCGAACCAGAGACGCGACGCTGGCAAGACCGTTGCAGGACTTGGTTCTTCGGGGTTGGGGGAAAATTGGACCCTGTAACAGGGAAGTGCGTTTGGACCGATGAGCAGCTGAACACACCCATCGTGAAACTTTAGGAGTATATCAAAAAGGCGCAGCAGGGGACCTTCGTTCCGGACGGAGAGAACGATGAGCTCACAGAGGCCCTCGGGAATCCTGAGCACCCCGGAAGGACACGAGGTACGCCAGGCTCCCTTCCGTGGAAGGCTGGATTTCCCGACGTAGGCGGTTACAAACGCCGGGAGAGGAAGAAGAAAAAGGAATTCACCAAATACAGGCGCTACACGCAAGGGTACAAGCCCTAGAGGAACGAGAGGCAGTTTGCAGCACGCGACCTGCCGGAGCTACACCCGAAGCTACCCCGCCATCTCAGCGGAGAAGCAGCGTGGCTTCCACGGAGCTGCTTCAGGAGCCTGTCTTCACGGCTCCTGCTAGCTACCCCGTAGATGCTATCACGGAGTCTCATCATTGCCACCTTATGATGCAGTGGATGGAATTGAAAGTCAAGGCGGCTGTTGGCTCTGTTGCACCTCCTGAACCTAGCGCAACTTTTCACTGCCGGCCGATTCTAGAAGGATATGCTAGGGTGATGGTGGATGAAATCACATAAGGATTTGAGGACCTTCAGCTTGACCACTGAAAGGACATGCGGTGCCCCCATGTGTGGTTTTGGTAATTGATGACATTCTCTATGGACTAATGGTTGCATTGAGTTATATTTGAAGGATTTGTCCATAGGCATTTCTTGAAGTCCATGTGTTGGTTTCAAGGAGTTTATGTGTTGACCAAGGTGCTATTAAGGAATTATCCAAAGATTGGTCATGTGAGTGTTGAGCTTATTGCAAGCATGTCTTGAAGAAGAAGATTGTGTGATCACTCATGTTTACCTTCAAGACATCATCCAAACGAAGAGAGTTGGAAAGATTCAAGGTTGATCAAGAATAAGTCAAGAGTGAATCAAGTTGATCAACTCACAAAGCATAGAAGATGTACCGAGAGGGATCAAGTAATCCCATGGTATGGTAAGCATTGTCCATTACGCTTTGTGTACTAACCCATGGTCTTCGTGAGAGTTCTTTGTGGGGTTAGGTTGCGGTGTGCAAGTTCAAGTGATGCATCACGAAGAGATCAAGTGCTTGAAGCTTGCCGTCCATTTGGTGACAATGGACTTGTGAAGATGTCTTGGAAGAGTGGCTCACCCATAGTGGAGTATGGGGAGCAATCAACTAGTCTTCTTGAGCCAACGCAATCAAGAAAGGTGGTCCAACTTGAGGGAGTCAAGATCGTCATCATCTAGCTCAAGTGGACCATGTGCAAGGCAAAGGTTTGCCCTTGATAGGTTTTCTATTTTACCGGTCTCATGGTAGTTGTGGAAGACCGGGTTATAGGATCGATAGCCGTACTATCAAGGGGGGCTCTCAAGTGAGTAGCTTGATCGTATCGTTCGTCGAGAGCTCAAACCATTGCATACTTGCATCATCTTTATTGGTTCTTGTTTGGTTCTTCTCCTTGTGAGATTTGGAGCTTATGGTCATTTTTATGACAAGCTCGAGTTCATCAAAAACGGAGTTCTCATGCATCTTCTATGATGTTTTCGATGTTGGAGGGTATGCCGGTTCTTCTCGGTTGGAGGTTTCACTCCTTTGTTTGCTAAGCATACCTCCCCTGTTTTGATGCTACTCGTTGTCTTGTTTCAAACAAGCTTGAGTTTGCTCAATTCGGAGCTCATATGAAGGAGTTATGGCAGTTCTGGTTTTCCTTGGAGTATTCTGTGTTTTCAAGGTTGGTGCCACGGTAGTACCGTGACCTCAGCGGTAGTACCGCCGAAGCTCCCCAGCGGTAGTACCGCTCTCGGAGCGGTAGTACCGTTCCAAGCGGTAGTACCGCTCTCCGAACGGTAGTACCGCTTGGGAGTTTCGGCCGTAGTACCGCTGTGCGTCTGGGCTACTTCCGCCTCGATTCTCGAACGGTGTTTTCTCGTGTCGGGTTTTGCGGCACTAGGGCGGCAGTAGAAGCGGTAGTACCGCTCTGAGCGGTAGTACCGCTCTACTCCCGCGGTAGTACCGCTCTGGGGCCAGTGGCCTGTCTTTCTCTTCAGTAGTAGTAGTACATTGGATAGGAGCGGTAGTACCGCCCTCAGTGATAGTACCGCCCTTCCCTAGCGGTAGTACCGCTCTGTGCGGGGATTTTCAGTGGGGTAACGGTTGGATTTTCCCCCTCCTATAAAAGGGGGTCTTCTTCCCCATTGAACCTTATCCTTTGAGCTCGTGTTCTTCCCCCATTGTTGACCTTCTCCGAGCTTGCTATCTCTCAATCCCTCCATGGTTTCTTGCTAGTTTTTGGGGGAAAAGAGAGAGAGATCTAGATCCACATTTCCACCAATCACTTTCTCCTCTATGTGAGGGGAACCCCTTGGATCTAGTTCTTGGAGTTCTTGGTGTTCTCCTTCTTGTTCTTCCTCTCATTTTCCTCCCTAGCATTAGTTGTTTTGGTGGGATTTGAGAGAGAAGGACTTGGGCACTCCGTGTGCCCTTGCCATTGCATTTGGTGCATCGGTTTGAGTTCTCCACGGTGATACGTGGAAGTTACAAGTTGAGAATCTTATTACTCTTGGGTGCTTGGTGCCCTTGAGCTTGTTCCTCTTGGGTGCTTGGGCGCCCTAGGCAGTTAGTAGTGTTCGAGCTCAATCATTGTGGTGTAAAGCTCCGGCAAGCGTCGGGTCTCCAATTAGGTTGTGGAGATCGCCTGAGCAATTTGACGGGTTCCGTGACCGCCCCAAGGGTTGCCAAAGTGTCTGGGTTCGGTGACCGCCCCAAGGGTTGCCATTTGTGCGGGTTCGGTGACCGCCCTCAAGGGTCCCTTAGTGGAATCACGGCATCTTGCATTGTGCGAGGCGTGAGGAGATTACGGTGGCCCTAGTGGCTTCTTGGGAGCATTGTGCCTCCACACCGCTCCAAACGGAGATTAGCATCCGCAAGGGTGTGAACTTGGGATACATCGTCGTCTCCGCGTGCCTCGGTTATCTCTTACCGAGCCCCTTTACTTATGCACTTTACTTTGTGATAGCCATATTGTTCTTTGTCATATATCTTGCTATCTCATAGTTGCTTATCTTGCTTAGCATAAGTTGTTGGTGCACATAGGTGAGCCTAGTTGTTTTAGGTTTTGTGCTTGACAAATTAACCGTTAGGTTTATTCCGCATTTGTTCAAGCCTAAACCGTAATTATTTTAAAGCGCCTATTCACCCCCCCCTCTAGGCGACATCCTCGATCTTTCAACCACCCTACGGGTGAAGGGGAGACTGGGGTGGGTTCTTGTCTGAAGACTCCATGCCTATGGCGGAAGGAGCTCATCAATCTTCCGAACTGGATGCTTCCGCCTCCTCCTCCTCCTCCGGTGAGTCAGGGCACTCCGCCTCCTCCTCCAGCGAGTGACGATCAGGCACTCAGCCTCCTTCTCCGGCGCGTGGCGGCACTCCGCCTCCTTCTCTGCATGCGCCGGCGCGCCCGAGCAGCCACCAGCCTCCTCCTTCTCCGCCTCACCAACAAGGCGGAAGAGACCCGCCGTCGCCCCGGCTGCTCCGGCGCGTCGTAGTCCTTCTCCTCCGCCTCGTAAGCAAGCACGAAAGAAGACAGCCGCAGCCGCTCCGTCTGCTCCGGCGTCTAGCAGTACAGCCAGAGGCGGGAGGCAATACAGATACAGTCCACCTCTCAAGCCTCTAGAGAAGTTACCATACGAGAGGACCGTGGAAGAAAACAATAAGTTCGTGGAAAAAGAAGTGAAGGACTTCTTTGAAGGGGCGAAAGATGAGAGACATCCACCTCCAGAGGAGAAGGTAGATGCGGTGAAAGCAAAGCACACTATCGATGCCCTGAGGAAACCACCAAAGTCTCCACCGAAAACCAACTATGAGAGCGTGACTGAAAAGACATATCTCGAAGCGGAGCGGTCGGGAAGTACTGTCAGTGATCAAAGGTTAAAAGAACGACGAGCAGCTGGGAAAAAAATTGCCCAGCTCGGCGAACAAGCGAACCAATCGTGTGAAGGAAATATGCCCTAGAGGCAATAATAAAGTTATTATTTATTTCCTCATATCATGATAAATGTTTATTATTCATGCTAGAATTGTATTAACCGGAAACATAATACATGTGTGAATACATAGACAAACATACAGTCACTAGTATGCCTCTACTTGACTAGCTCATTAATCAAAGATGGTTATGTTTCCTAACCATAGACATGTGTTGTTATTTGATTAATGGGATCACATCATTAGGAGAATGATGTGATTGACATGACCCATTCCGTTAGCTTTGCACTTGATCGTTTAGTATATTGCTATTGCTTTCTTCATGACCTATACATGTTCCTGTAACTATGAGATTATGCAACTCCGTTTACGGAGGAACACTTTGGTGCTACCAAACGTCACAACGAATCGGGTGATTATAAAGGAGTACTACAGGTGTCTCCAAAGGTACATGTTGGGTTGGCGTATTCGAGATTAGGTTTTGTCACTCCGATTGTCTGGAGAGGTATCTCTAGGCCTTCTCGGTAATACACATCACATAAGCCTTGCAAGCATTGCAACTAATAAGTTAGTTGTGAGATGATGTATTACGGAACGAGTAAAGAGACTTGCCGGTAACGAGATTGAACTAGGTATTGGATACCGACGATCGAATCTCGGGTAAGTAACATACCGATGACAAAGGGAACAACGTATGTCGTTATGCGGTTTGACCGATAAAGATCTTCGAAGAATATGTAGGAACCAATATGGGCATCCAGGTTCCGCTATTGGTTATTGACCGAGAATAGTTCTAGGTCATGTCTACATAGTTCTCGAACACGTAGGGTCCGCACGCTTAACGTTACGATGACAGTTTATTATGAGTTTATAAGTTTTGATGTACGAAGTTTGTTCGAGTCCGGATATGATCACGGACATGACGAGGAGTCTCAAATGGTCGAGACATAAAGATTGATATATTGGAAGCCTAAGTTTGACTTGGAATAGTTCCGGTGAAATCGGATTTTACCGAACACCGGGGTTACGGAACCTCCGGGGTTAATGGGCCTTAGTGGGCCATAAGGGAGAAGAGGAGGGCGGCCAGGGCAGGCCGCGCCCCCCCCCTAGTCCGAATAGGACAAGGAGAGGGGGCGCCCCTTCCTCTTCCCTCCCCAAGTCCTAATCCAACTAGGAAGGGGGAGTCCTACTCCCGTGGGAGTAGGACTCCTCCGCGCCCTCCTCCTAGGGCCGGCCGCACCCCTTGCTCCTTTATATACGGGGCAGGGGCACCCCATGACACACAAGTTGATCTACGTGATCGCCCTTAGCCGTGTGCGGTGCCCCTCCACCATATTCCACCTCGGTCATATCGTCATGAGCTTAGGCGAAGCCCTGCGCCGTGGAGCATCATCATCGTCACCACGCCGTCCTGCCGACGGAACTTATCCCGACACTTTGCTGGATCGGAGTCCGGGATCGCCATCGAGCTGAACGTGTGCTGAACTCGGAGGTGCCGTATGTTCGGTACTTGGATCGGTCGGATCGTGAAGACGTCGACTACATCAACCGCGTTGTTATAATGCTTCCGCCACGGTCTCGAGGGTACGTGGACATACACTCTCCCTCTCGTTGCTATGCCATCACCATGATCTTGCGTGTGCGTAGGAATTTTTTGAAATTACTACGTTCCCCAACAAAGGCATCCGAGCCTGGTTTTATGCGTTGATGTCATATGCACGAGTAGAACACAAGTGAGTTGTGGGCGATATAAGTCATACCGCTTACCAAAGATGTCATACTTTGGTTCGGCGGTATTGTGAGATGAAGCGGCCCGGACCAACATTACGTGTACGCTTACGCGAGACTGGTTTCACCGCTTGAGCACTCGCTTGCTTAAAGGTGACCGGCGGGTGTCTGCTTCTCTCACTTTAGTTGAACCGAGTGTGGCTACGCCCGGTCCTTGCGAAGGTTAAAACAGCACCAACTTGACAAACTATCGTTGTGGTTTTGATGCGTAGGTAAGAACGGTTCTTGCTCAGCCCGTAGCAGCCACGTAAAACTTGCAACAACAAAGTAGAGGACGTCTAACTTGTTTTTGCAGGGCATGTTGTGATGTGATATGGTCAAGACGTGATGCTATATTTATTGTATGAGATGATCATGTTTTGTAACCGAGTTATCGGCAACTGGCAGGAGCCATATGGTTGTCGCTTTATTGTATGAAATGCAAACGCCATGTAAATGCTTTACTTTATCACTAAGCAGTAGCGATAGTCGTAGAAGCAATAGTGGGCGAGACGACAATGATGCTACGATGGAGATCAAGGTGTCGCGCCGGTGACGATGGTGATCATGACAGTGTTTCGGAGATGGAAATCACAAGCACAAGATGATGATGGCCATATCATATCACTTATATTGATTGCATGTGATGTTTATCCTTTATGCATCTTATCTTGCTTTGGTTGACGGTAGCATTATAAGATGATCTCTCACTAAAATTATCAAGAAGTGTTCTCCCTGAGTATGCACCGCTATGCGAAAGTTCTTCGTCTTTGAGACACCACGTGATGATCGGTGTGATAGGCTCTACGCTCAAATACAACGGGTGCAAAACAGTTGCGCGGAATACTCAGGTTAAACTTGACGAGCCTAGCATATAACATATATGGCCTCGAACACGGAGACCGAAAGGTCGAGCGTGAATCATATAGTAGATATGATCAACATATTGATGTTCACTGTTGAAACTACTCCATCTCACGTGACGATCGGACATGGTGTAGTTAATATGGATCACGTAATCACTTAGAAGATTAGAGGATGTCTATCTAAGTGGGAGTTCTAAAGTAATATGATTAATTGAACTTAAATTTATCATGAACTTAGTACCGATAGTATTTTGCTTGTCTATGTTTACTGTAGATAGATGGCTCGTCTTTGTTGTTCCGTTGAATTTTAATGCGTTCCTTGAGAAAGCAAAGTTGAAAGATGATGGTAGAAATTACACGGACTGGGTCCGAAACTGAGGATTATCCTCATTGCTGCATGTAAGAATTACGCCCCGGAAGCACCGCTGGGTGCCGAACTGCTGCTTGATGCTGGCCGACGACGTTAAGAACGTCTGGCGAGCAAAGCGATGACTACTCGATAGTTCGATGTGCCATGCTTTACGGCTTAGAACCGGGTCTTCAACGACGTTTTGAACGTCATGGAGCATATGAGATGTTCCAGGAGTTGAAGTTAATATTTCAAGCAAATGCCCGGATTGAGAGATATGAAGTCTCCAATAAGTTCTACAGCTGCAAGATGGAGGAAAATAGTTACGTCGGTGAACACATACTCAAAATGTCTGGGTATAATAATCACTTGATTCAACTGGAGTTAATCTTCCGATGATAGTGTCATTGATGAAATTCTTCAATCATCGCCACCAAGCTACAAGAGCTTCGTGATGAACTATAATATGCAAGGGATGGACAAGTCTATTCCCGAGCTCTTCGCAATGCTAAAAGCCATGGAGGTAGAACTCAAAAGGAGCATCAAGTATTGATGGTTAACAAGACCACCAGTTTCAAGAAAAGGGCAAAGGGAAGAAGAAGGAACTTCAAGAAGAACAGCAAACAAGTTGCTGCTCAAGAGAAGAAACCCAAGTTTGGACCTAAGCACAAATCGAGTGCTTTTCTCGCAAGCAGACTAGACACCGAAGCGGAACTGCCCCAAGTATTTGGCGGATAAGAAGGATGGCAAGGTGAACAAAGGTATATGTGATATACATGTTATTGATGTGTACCTTACTAACACTCGCAGAGTACACTGGTATTTGATATCGGTTACATTGCTAATATTTGCAACTCAAACAGGAACTACGGATTGCGAAGATTGGCTAAGGACGAGGTGACGATGCGCGTGGAAATGGTTCCAAAGTCGATGTGATCGCGGTCGGCACGCTACCTCTACATCTACCATCGGGATTAGTTTTAGACCTAAATAATTGTTATTTGGTGCCAGCGTTAAGCATGAACATTATATCTGGATCTTGTTTGATGCGAGACGGTTATTCATTTAAGTCGAGAATAATGGTTGTTCTATTTATATGAATAATATCTTTTATGGTCATGCACCCTTGAAGAGTGGTCTATTTTTATTGAATCTCGATAGTAGTAATACACATATGCATAGTGTTGAAACCAAAAGATGCAGAGTTGATAATGATAATGCAACTTATTTGTGGCACTTGCCGTTTGGGTCATATCGAGTAAAACGCATGAAGAAATTCCATCCGATGGGCTTTTGGAATCACTTGATTATGAATCACTTGGTACTTAAGAACCGTGCCTCATGGGCAAGATGACTAAAACGCCGCTTCTCCTAACTATGGAGCGAGCAACTGATTTGTTGGAAATCATACATACCGATGTTTGTGGTCCAATGAATGTTGAGGCACGCAAGCGGTATCGTTATTTTCTCACCTTCACAGATGATTTGAGCAGATATGGGTATATCTACTTAATGAAACACAAATCTGAAACATTTGAAAAGTTCAAAGAATTTCAGAGTGAAGTGGAAAATCATCGTAACAAGAAAATAAAATTTCTACGATCTGATCGTGGAGGAGAATATTTGAGTTACGAGTTTGGTTTACATTTGAAACAATGCGGAATAGTTTCAAGAACTCACGCCACCCGGAACACCACAACGAAATGGTGTGTCCGAACGTCGTGTCGTACTTTACTAGATATGGTGCGATCTATGATGTCTCTTACTGATTTACCGCTATCATTTTGGGGTTATGCTTTAGAGACGGCCGCATTCACGTTAAATAGGGCACCATCAAAACTGCTGAGACGACACCTCATGAACTGTGGTTTGGCAAGAAACCAAAGTTGTCGTTTCTTAAAGTTTGGGGCTGCGATGCTTATGTGAAGAAACTTCAACCGATAAGCTCGAACCCAAATCGGAGAAATGTGTCTTCATAGGATACCCAAAGGAGACTGTTTGGTACACCTTCTATCACAGATCTGAAGGCAAGATTTTCGTTGCTAAATTCGGATCCTTTCTAGAAAAGGAGTTTCTCTCGAAAGAAGTGAGTGGGAGGAAAGTAGAACTTGATGAGATAATCAGATCTGCTCCCTTATTGGAAAATAGTTCATCACAAGAAACGGTTCTGTGACAACTACACCAATTAGTGAGGAAACTAATGATATTGATCATGAAGCTTCAGATCAAGTTTCTCTTGAACTTCGTGAGGTCAACCAGAGTAAGATCCGCACTGCAGTGGTACGGTAATCCTATTCGGAAGTCATGTTACTTGACCATGGCGAACCTACAAACTATGAAGAAGCGATGGCGAGCCCAGATTCGCAAAATGGCTGGAAGCCATGAAATCTGAGATGGGATCCATGTATGAGAACAAAGTATGGACTTTGGTTGACTTGCCCGATGATCGGCAAGCCATTGAGAATAAATGGATCTTTAAGAAGAAGACCGACGCTGATGGTAATGTAATCGTTTATAAAGCTCGACTTGTTGCGAAAGGTTTTCGACAAGTTCAAGGGTTGACTACGATGAGACTTTCTCACCCGTAGTGATGCTTAAGTCTGTCTCAATCATGTTAGCAATTGCTGCATTTTATAATTATGAAATTTGGCAAATGGATGTAAAACTGCATTCTTGAATGGATTTCTAGAAGAAGAGTTGTATATGATGCAACCAGAAGGTTTTGTTGATCCAAAAGGTGCTAACAAAGTGTGCAAGCTCCAATGATCAATTTATGGTCAGTGCAAGCCTCTCGAGTTGGAATAAACGCTTTGATAGTGTGATCAAAGCATATGGTTTTATATGAGACTTTTGGAGAAGCCTCAGTATTTACAAGAAAGTGAGTGGGAGCTCAGAGCATTTCGATATTATATGTGGACGACATATTATTAATTGGAAATGATATAGAATTTCTGGATAGCATAAAAGGATACTTGAATAAAAGTTTTTCAATGAAAGACCTCGTGAAGCTGCTTACATATTGGGCATCAAGATCTATAGAGATAGATCAAGACGCTTAATTGGACTTTCACAAAGCACATACCTTGATAAAGTTTTGAAAAATTTCAAAATGGATGAGGCAAAGAAAGGATTTTTACCGTGTTACAAGGTGTGAAATTGAGTCGACTCAATGCCCGACCACAATGAGAAGATAGAGAGAAAATGAAAGATGTTCCTATGCTTCAGCCATAGGCTCTATCATGTATGCAATGCTGTGTACCAGACTGACGATGCTTAGCAATAAGCTTGGCAGAAGGTACCAAAGTAATCCAGAGTGGATCATCGGACAGCGGTCAAGAACATCCTGAAATACCGAAAAGGACTAAGGATATGTTTCTCGTATATGGAGGTGACAAAGAGCTAGTCGTAAATGGTTACGCCGATGTAAGCTTTGACACCGATCCGGACGATTCTAAATCGCAAACCGGATACGTGTTTTTATTAAACGGTGGAGCTGTCGGTTGGTGCAGTTCTAAACAAAGCGTCGTGGCGGGATCTACATGTGAAGCGGAGTACATAGCTGCTTGAAGCAGCAAATGAAGGAGTCTGGATGAAAGAGTTCATTTCGATCTAGGTGTCATACCTAGTGCATCGGGACCAATGAAGATCTTCTCGTGACAATCTTCGTGCAATTGCCTTGGCAAAGGAATCCAGATTTCACAAGAGGACCAAGCATATCAAGAGACGCTTCAATTCCATTAGGGACCAAGTCCAAGTGGGAGACATAGAGATTTGCAAGATACATACGGATCTGAATGTTGCGCACCCGCTGACTAAGCCTCTTCCACGAGCAAAACATGATCAGCACCAAGACTCCATGGGTGTTAGAATCATTGTTGTGTAATCTAGATTATTGACTCTAGTGCAAGTGGGAGACTGAAGGAAATATGCCCTAGAGGCAATAATAAAGTTATTATTTATTTCCTCATATCATGATAAATGTTTATTATTCATGCTAGAATTGTATTAACCGGAAACATAATACATGTGTGAATACATAGACAAACATACAGTCACTAGTATGCCTCTACTTGACTAGCTCATTAATCAAAGATGGTTATGTTTCCTAACCATAGACATGTGTTGTTATTTGATTAATGGGATCACATCATTAGGAGAATGATGTGATTGACATGACCCATTCCGTTAGCTTAGCACTTGATCGCTTAGTATATTGTTATTGCTTTCTTCATGACCTATACATGTTCCTCGTAACTATGAGATTATGCAACTCCGCTTACGGAGGAACACTTTGGTGCTACCAAACGTCACAACGTAATCGGGTGATTATAAAGGAGTACTACAGTGTCTCCAAAGGCACATGTTGGGTTGGCGATTTCGAGATTAGGTTTTGTCACTCCGATTGTCGGAGAGGTATCTCTAGGCCTTCTCGGTAATACACATCACATAAGCCTTGCAAGCATTGCAACTAATAAGTTAGTTGTGAGATGATGTATTACGGAACGAGTAAAGAGACTTGCCAGTAACGAGATTGAACTAGGTATTGGATACCGACGATCGAATCTCGGGTAAGTAACATACCGATGACAAAGGGAACAACGATATCGTTATGCGGTTTGACCGATAAAGATCTTCAAAGAATATGTAGGAACCAATATGGGCATCCAGGTTCCGCTATTGGTTATTGACCGAGAATAGTTCTAGGTCATGTCTACATAGTTCTCGAACCCGTAGGGTCCGCACGCTTAACGTTACGATGACAGCTTTATTATGAGTTTATAATTTTGATGTACCAAGTTTGTTCGAGTCCCGGATATGATCACGGACATGACGAGGAGTCTCAAATGGTCGAGACATAAAGATTGATATATTGAAGCCTAAGTTTGGACTTCGAATAGTTCCGGGTGAAATCGGATTTTACCGAACACCGGGGTTACCGAACCTCCCGGGGTTAATGGGCCTTAGTGGGCCATAAGGGAGAAGAGGAGGGCGGCCAGGGCAGGCCACGCCCCTCCCCTAGTCCGAATAGGACAAGGAGAGGGGCGGCGCCTTCCTCTTCCCCCCCCCAAGTCCTAATCCAACTAGGAAAGGGGGGCGCACCGCACTTCTTGCTCCTTTATATACGGGGCGGGGGCACCCATGACACACAAGTTGATCTACGTGATCGCTCCTTATCCGTGTCGGTGCCCCTCCGCCATATTCCACCTCGGTCATATCGTCATGAGCTTAGGCGAAGCCCGCGCCGTGGAGCATCATCATCACCACCACGCCGTCGTCTGACGGAACTCATCCCCGACACTTTGCTGGATCGGAGTCCGGGGATCGTCATCGAGCTAAACGTGTGCTGAACTCGGAGGTGCCGTGCGTTCGGTACTTGGATCGGTCGGATCGTGAAGACGTACGACTACATCAACCACGTTGTTATAACGCTTCCGCTTATGGTCTACGAGGGTACGTGGACATACACTCTCCCCTCTCGTTGCTATGCCATCACCATGATCTTGCGTGTGCGTAGGAATTTTTTTGAAATTACTACGTTCCCCAACATCGTGCCCCCCGCTCAATGTGTCTAGCGACATCGTCGCTAATCCTCCGGGGATGGTGCCCAGTTATAGCAATCTTGGAGATTACCTGCCCGACGATGTACATTATGATTTCTTGGAGGTGGACGAACACAGATACGGTACGGGAATCCTCTCGTCAAAGATGAAAAATCTCTAACAACGATGATGCAAAGATTCCATAATTGGTACATGAAAACCCGCAGAGATTCGAGGGAGACGAATACTTTGTATCTGAGAATTAAAGAGGAGCACGACCTCGTTGGAACTGATCTGTTGCATGTTCCATTTGAGGAGTTCTTCCAGTTCTTCAATCCAAAGGCCCTCGATAAATTAACGGTCACTTGCTACTGTCTGTAAGTACTACTTCTGTCATTAAGTCTCTATATATAGCTCAGCTCTTTCATTACATGTATTTATAATTATCCTCACTGTATTATGCAGATTGAAGATCGTCGAGTGCAGAAAAGCAGAAATGTATGATATTGGGTTCATTAACACAAATCTCATAGATGAATTTCAGGTTACAAAGAACGCCGAAGAGGCCGAGGCCAACTTGCTCAAATCATTGTTAATAAATCAAAACAAAGATTTAATACTCTTTCCTTACAACTTCAAGTGAGTGTTACTGTCGTGTGCATATTCGGTTTCCCTTATTACTCGAGCGAGGTTATAGTAATGTAACTGATGAGTTATGCATGCGTGCGCAGCTTCCACTATATTCTCCTGGAGATTAAGCTTGAGCGGGGACTACTAACCGTCTTAGACTCGAGACGAAAAGATCCTGAAACCTATGCGGACATGACTAAAATTCTCAACAAGTAAGTTCAATCGATCATTATCGCACCATATCGGCAACTTTTTGTTCATTTCCTGATATCTCAAGTAATAATAATTATTTTCTTTGTCTTGCAGGGTTTGGAAACAGTTCATCGCAGAAGCTCCGGGACTGCCGAAGGAGCTGCGATATACATGCCCGAAAGTAAGTACTACTAGCTAGCTAGTTGCGCGCATCTCCCGTTGATTCTATAGCTACTTTCATCAATGCCATTCATAATGCTTCATTGTCAGTTTGATTGACCTCTATTTCTCATAAAGTGCTTGTGGCAGGAACAAGGGAGTGATTACTGTGGATACTACGTGTGCGAGTTCATCTACAACGCGACTTTGAAAAATAAGTGGGGCTACTCTAAAAGACAATATGAAGTGTGTAAGCAATAATATTCAGAATTTCATTTTATTACACCATCATTTCTGTTGAGTTTCATTCATATATATATATGTATTAACCCCCTTCTTCAAATTATACGTGGCAGATGCGGAATGAACTCCTACCACAAGATCGCATGAAAGCAATTCAAGAGGAATTGGCGGATTCTTTCTTGACCACGCCATCAATAAAGCCGAGAATACCATGTGGAAGTTGATTTCAAATGCTAGGGATTGTAAGAGATCTTACATATTGTATATGTATGTAGCCATAGCGTCGGATAGATAATACAAAAACTTGTTGTTCGACCAATCTCTCGGAGAAGGAGAGGTCGATCACTTCTCTCGGTATGCATGACGAACTTCTGTACTTAATGGTTTCCTTCATTTTCTTACTATCTAGCGTGTCGAGGGCCTCTTTATGTATAGTACGTAGCGTCGACCAAGCACAGAGATAAGAGAGGACACTTCTCTCTATTAATTAATTAGCTACCTAACACAATATATGAAACACCTTAATTAACCATACAAAACCCCCAAATCCACCCCCTTTCAGAAAAAAAAAACCCTAGCCCTTGAACAGCTGACGCGTGGATGCCTATTGGTCCCGGTTGGTGCCACCAACCGGGACTAAAGGGCCTCCTGCCTGGGCTCGCAGCACCGGCCACGTGGAGGCCCATCTGTCCCGGTTAGTATAAGAACCGGGACTAAAGGCCTAGGCATTAGTAACGACCATTTAGTCCCGGTTCCCCAACTGGGACAGATGGGCCTTATGAACCGGGACAAATGGCCCTTTTTCTACTAGTGTAGCCCTTGCAGTGGCCATAGCTCTGACTCTAACGGTGGCACGGGGGCGGGCGCGGAGGCCTCCAACGCCGATATGGGGAGCACTAGTGGCAGCTCATGCCACATCACGAGCTCGGCCAACTCGGAGACCTCGAGGGCCTGCTTGAGGGCCTCGTCGTGCTCGGGCTCCTCCTCGCCCCGCGGCGGCTCGAGCGCAGGAGCATGCGGTGGCGCTAGGCATTGGCGCATGCGCCCGCGCCAAGCACGAGCGGCGGCGCTGGTGGTGCTCATCCTCGAACCAGGTGTCCTAGTAGGGGGAGTCCTCAGCGAATGTCGGTCCGTGAAAGAGGTCGTCGGGTAGTAGATCCCGACGATGGCGGATCTCCGCCACACGTAAGTGACTGGAGGGTGGAAACGGCGACACTGGAACCCTTTCCGGGTTCAAATGGTGGTTGTTTCGCAGGTGCACGTTGGGCCATGGCATTGGATGGCCGCCTCCCAGTACCTTTGGCAAGTCGCGACAGGGACGTACTTGCGGTCTCGCACGGGCAATTTAGTCCTCGACGATGTCATGGTGAACGAGGTTGCGCGGTGCCACCTCGTGGAGGATCCGGTCTCGTGGTCGTGCTTCCCGGGGGTCCACTTCCATGGCATTTTGCGCAGGAGGTTTGCGGTGGCGGTAAACTAGGGTTCTGACTATTGGCAGTGGGGGAGCAGACTGAAGGAGAAGAGTGGGCGCGATGCCCCCCCTCCCCCCCCCCACACACACAGACACACGCATGGTATTTAAAATGACCAACTCATGGTCGTTGGGTGGCTGCCGAGTGGGCCCAGAGCGAACACCAAGTGAACGCGCGGCATGCCGGTCTCCTGTCCGTGTGGGCGCAAGGCTGACCTTAATTTAGGACAGATTTGCGTTCACACAAACATGAAATAGACAGAATAGCCAAACACGTCATTGAGCTGTGGTTTCTGCCCACGGGAACCCAAACCGAAGAAATACGATCCCCACGTTGGAGTTGTCCTTATGATGTCACCTTACCTAGCCATGATTGATGCGCGGATGCGGTTTCCATTGGCTCATCACTCACAGATTACCACCATTAGCACACTGGCCGGCCTGAGTACGTGCTGCAACAGTACGGAGTACAGGCCAAGTTAGTTATGCCGAACAGTGCTAGTACATGGATACATGATGTTGCTGTCGCAGCTTAATTAGAATCTCCATGAACGCTATATGGGGTTGTCACTGTGGCTAGATCGATTACCCAGGTGCCTAAACATGCCGTTGGTCAGTTGGCGCGTGCCCGCGGCCGGCACAATGGCCCAAAGAACACAGACTTGCACCACAATATCTAAAATTAATCATGCTAGGTAGATATGGATTTTTTTTATTTAAACACAGTACAGACGTAAACGCTCGTATATACGCGCACAAACTCGCCTTTATAAACACACATGTGTACATCCTACCTTCATGAGCACCTTCGAGAGACTGAGTCGGCATATCATCTTAAGATTTTACGAAGTCACCGTAAATCCTGAAATAAATTCAGAAAAAATGCGAATACCATGACTTGAACCCTGATGAACTGGGGATGCCGCTGTCCACTTAATTATCACCATAGATTGATTCGCAGGCAGCCATAGATCGATAGGTAAGATCATACTACTGTAATACTTGAATTGGCTGGTACTAACATGGATCGATAGGTATGTGTTTTTAAAAATCCCAAACTAGCTTCGTCCTATGAACTTGCATGTATGCATCGCGACGAAATAAACAATCAAACAGTACATACTACAGACCGGCCATTGATTCATGGTAACCAACCACACAAGAGATTCTGGACTACCAGGACACCGTATTCAATTCATCCATCCAATGCAGATGTCATATGCTAGCGGGTCAGCGGAGCGGTGCTATGTGTGAGGGTGTGGTGTTTTTTTTTTTTCGAATGTTGGCAGGAGAGCTGCCAAATTCATTGATCAGAAGAGGTATAACAACACCACTAAAGGAGGAATGCACCGCATAAGACGAGTGCTAAAAAAAGAAGAAGGAAAGGGTTGCACGGTTTATCAAGGAAAACCAGGCGAAAACCTAAGCAGCGCCAAGCACCACAAAACATACAACACGCCAGAAAGGCAAACACCCCACAACACGCCCGGCCGGGCACTCGAGCGCCTTCGCTGCTACCAAAGTGCACATCGAAAACCGTCATGTCAATCCAGGCTGCCACAAGCATCCCCACACAACTCGACGACATCGAAGAGGAACGCTATGTCCGAAAGATCAAACATATGCCGCTTCAATCCCACGAGATTGGCATACATAACTTGCCTGGTGCACCTTGCATGTGAAGGGTGCATGTGCTGCTCTCATGGAGATGTCACATAAGCCGTCGCCAACCACCTTCACGAACACTTAGTCCCTCTGACCGAGTTTAGCTCCAAGACGATGTCCTCAAGAGGAAACACAATGCCGGGCATAGCCAATGGCATCGTCATCATCCGACCCGGAAGACCGGATCTAGGGTTTCCCCCGAAGCATGTCGAGCAAGGGAAGAAGAGGACTGCAACATCGATGCCTCCAACAAGGGGACGGAGCCCGTAGGCACCGCCATCGACGGCTCCGGCCGCAGCCGGAGTACGGATTTCGCCGGCAGCCTCCCCCGCCCAAACCCATGACCCAGCCAGCTCCTCCAACAGATCACCTCCAGACGCCCGAGCGCTGCTAGACATCTCACCCCTAGGCCGCGCCCACAGGAGGTCGCCGGCCGGCCACCCCGCCAGATCTGCACCGGGGAGGCCCACCACGCGAACAGGTCCGTCCAGATCGGGAACGCCACCTGCTCGCCACGCCAGAGCTCAGCTCTCCGCAACTCCTCGCACGCTAACGCGCGCGGTGACGCAAGCCCAGCGCCCGAGGACCGCCCCTTGCCCACGCCGCGACTGTGGCGCGCCGATCCGCGGAGCCCGCATGGCGCCGCCAACGCGAAGCGGCGGCCCTCCACCGAGCGCTGCCGCCCAGCCTCCAGCGCATCGGGCGCGACGCCTGCCACCAGATCGCGCCACGCTGCGCCAGCGCCGATCGCGCCTTTCGCGCCCTCGCCCAAGAGAGCAGCCCGCGCAGCTCATGCTCCAGCGAGAGAAGAAGAGGTCCGCCGCCGCCGACGCCGCTGGCTTTGCCCGGCGGCGCTTCGCCGCGGCGGCGGCGAAGGGGGATCTTGGTTGTGCGGGCTCCGGCTAGGGTTTCGCGCCGGGCCGCCCATGGGGAGCGACACGGGGCCGGGTCTTAGTTTTACACTTCCGTGAGGGTGTGGTGTTGGTGGTGCTCCGGGCAAAAGCATGCTGGGTATTGCCAGTCGACGACGTCGTGTCACCTTCTTGGAGGTGCCGCCATGGAGCCCATCACATGCACATTCTGTGTTTCAGCTCTTCAGGTGAAAGCCTAAGGCTCAATCGGATCGGGAGACGGCGTCGGCATTGTCGCTTTCTTCTTTGGGGCATCGTCTTGAAGAGCATTGGATCCCGTTAGCGCCCTTCATGGGATGGACGCTCGCGGCATTGCGGTCTTCTAGTGTCTGTACGGCAATGATGATGTTGCGCGACTTCTCGTGTGGCAATGATGGCGGCTTCTGGCAGAGTTGTGCCGCTGCTGAGCTTTGGTAGTCGGTCTCATCCAGCGTGTTCGAGGGGTTGTCGTGCCTCGCCTGTCTTCCTGGAGTCGGAGCTGCAGAGAGATGCCTCTGTGGTGACAATGACACGAGACGGGCCGGTGATTGGTTCTGGAGTCGGCTCGGCGCAGGCCCAATGCTTTTCCCCTACAATGCACGTCGACAGAGTCCGAGCTGCCTGGTCATCGGTGTGTGTGGTGGACTATTTGGTATGGCTGAAGCAGGCATTGGCGCTTGTTTATGGTGAAGGCTACATCGGTTGTTGTTGATGATGAAGTCGAAGTCGCCCCTATGAAGGTGTGATGACGATGACATCGGATGCTACCTTGACAACGTTTTTCTCCTCGACGACGTGTGTACGTTCTTGTGTGGGTTATCAGGTCATTTTGTGTGCCTTGTTTTTTCGGACGTGTTGTGACGGTTTTCGCCTATTTTTGGTTAATTAACTAGCCAACTCTCTTTAATCCTTTTAATGAATCAGGCCCGCAACCAACGCATACAAACGTAGCGGCCGTCCATGGCAGCGAGCGGCGACGGGTTGGGCGGTTCAAGTGGCCGCTTCTGCAGCTACATGGGATTTTTTCATGACCAACAGCAGGTACGGGATTTCTTCATGACCGTGACTCAGACCATATCTGCATGCAGAGAACACAGATGAACTTCTCCTGAGATTGTGACTCAGCTACATGGTAATCTACTGTTAAATTATAACTTTGGGGGATTCTGCACTGCGACTGAATGAAAACTGACAGTGAATGGATATGCGCTTAAAAGACTGTAAAAACTGAGTGTCGGCATCAATGTAGACGTCCAGGAGTGATTTAGTAGGATGTCGAACCTAAACTACGGAAAACAAGCATCCGATGGAGAAGTGTTAGTTCTGAAAAATGTGTTCATAACTTCATATGCTAAACTGAAACCATGCATATTTGAATAGCAGGATTAGAGGTTTTTTTATTCAGAATCTGGAGTTTGTCCCGCATTGCTTTCCTCATATCTGCTGCACTTGCAGGGTCAGAGTTGGTAGCCATCCCCTGGACCGCCATGTCTAGGGCGCGTTGGCGTGCTTGAGCAGACGATACGCGGATGTTAGCTGCGATGTCGAGAAGGAAGACGCCATGGATGGATTTTGGTAGCTCTAATGACAACCGTTTCAACTTAGTAAGCCATATGCTGATATTCATGTGACTGTGATCTCGGAAATAAAAGTTCATAGGGAAAGGAACAGAAACCTTCACTGAACATAGAGTTGTGTTGTACCTCTACAAGAAAGGTTTGTAGGGTATGAAAATATGTTTTGAGATGAAAGAGATTATGATTATTAGTCATGACAGTTGTAGGAACAGCTAGAGTCAACTAGGTTTTGTAGTGCTGGATTAAGGATGGACCTTGCTCGGAGAAATCAAAAAAATTGCGGCCCCCCATGGGATAATATATCCGGCATGTTCTCATTGTGCTTTGCAGAATTGTTCTTCAAAGCATACCGAGCAGGCCATATATTCAACAAACCTGTGAAACTGTTGTTCTTGAAGACGGACTAGGTACATCTCAAAACCATTTTCTGTAGCCGTGGAACCGAGTTTGGAGCTCAAATGTTTCCAGTTTTTCACATACAAAAAAAAGGCAGAATTGAATGTATGGGCTTGTAACTATAAGCCTTCTTCTGTATAGAGATGTACACTACACATACAAACTATACAATTTATTAGAAAACAATTCTTCTACTTGCACCTTCTGTTTTTTAGGAAGATTGTAATCTGTATTGATCTTTTGCACACATCATTATTTTTGTATCGACCAGATAAATTTAAAGAGTGGTTGAATTTTGATTTGTAAATTTTCTTATGAATATATGATTCTTGATGGTACGCTAAACTTTTCTTGCTACCAAAAATCCAAAAAAGATGGAATTGAATGGACCAAAGACAATAAGCTGCTAAGAACTCAGCAGAGCCAGGCGAAGGAGAAAGGAATCAGGAAAAAGTTGAGAACCACATATAGGCGTGTGCTATAATACCAAGGGGCGGGGGAGGGGCACGCATAATTTTTGCTAGACCTCAATGTGCGCCTCTCTGATGTGGCTGGACTCAATTCGAATGTTGTTTGGCCATGCTGACAGATATTTCAGTGCATACGTCAATTATCTCTCCCATTGCAATGCATGGGCATATGTGCTAAAATAACACCTCATCCCAGTTTGGTACGTCCGGTTTCGTAAGTCATCTTCAGCTTTGGAAGGGACATGGGCCTGAATTTGAATTTTTTTTATGGGTCGACAAAAGGTTGCTCCCTATGCATTGATAAGATTTCTATTTTCTTTTGTAATTACTAGCACATATGTCCGTGTGTTGCAACGGGAGAAAAAATGCATTTAAAGTTAGTGAAAATTATATGTGCAAGCAAAACCCTGTGTGCACATAAAAAAGGATCATTTAGTTTCTCGGTTTCGGCAAGTTTGAAGTAATCAATTCGCTATTCTTTTTATTTATTAACTGAGGGTGTTTAAGAGTTTTGTTACGTCATCGTACGCCGGAAAAAACCCATGAATTATCCAATCTACTTTTCCTTTCAATCAAGGAGATTTTAAGGTATGAAGTTTCTAAATATTGTAGAAAACATGAAGCATTTTTAAAATCCTGAACATGTTTTTGAAAATTATGTACACTTTCAGAAAAAACTCAAACAAAATTTGAAACAAGAACATCTTTAAAAATTCACAAACAATTTTGAAAAACCAACTTTCTTTATGAAAACATGGACATTATTTGAATTTGTGAACATTTTTTAAAAACGTGAACATGTGTTGAAAATTCATACAATTTTTCAAGAATGTGTATATTTCGAATTGTGAAAATTTCACTAAACCAACAACATTTTCGAATTTGAAGCATTTTTAAATGCCATTTTCTTTTTAGAAATCTTGAATTTTTTTGCAAAACAATAGTGTTTTTGAAAAATGTTAAAACTTTTTCAAGTTCCAAATATTTTCCAAAATAGCAACAAAAAATTGGAATTCTGAGCATTTTCCAAAATTTGATTTTTTTAAATTCTGAACATTTTTTGAGAAATTTAAATTTATGAAATAAATTCTGTAAGGAAAATGAATTGGAAGGAAAAAAAGAGATGGGGAAAGTAGAATAAAAATAGAAGTAAAATGCAGAAACAAAGAAAAAAGGGCCAGCTTTTATTGGTTGTCCTCTGGGAAGCTCGAACTATTTGTCGCCCTATGCCGAAAATAGAATTTCCTCAGCTGCGTGGGCAGAAAAATAAATGGGCTGGATTCGCTGGGCCACAATGTGCGCGACACCCATGTATGAAATTCTGGCAAAGACTTCTTTTATCTAGCAGACGAACACATAAGAATTTAGTATCATCTCGCATAGGAAAAAATTGCAGGTTTTAACTTGGTCAGATAGTCTCGTCTCGTCCCTCGCGTCGCCCCTAGGGCGACTCGGGGGAGTCTAGGGTTTCCGCCGCCGCCTCCCCCCCTCCCCCCCCCCTCGCCGCCACCAGAGACGACCGCCGGGAAAGCCCGCGCGTGCGCCGGGGAAGGTGGCGGCGGGGTCTTCGGCGCTTCTTTCTTCGCGGAGGCCATTGGATCCAGGGGCGGCGGCCCTGCTGGCGTGGCGTGCGGCGTGCCTGAGGGTTCGGCCGTGAGGACGGCGAGCCGCAGGCGTGCCAGATCTGGAGGTATTGCCCCCTTCCCTTCCATGCATCCCTTCCCAGTCCCCGGTTCGGTTTGGATCTTGCCGGATCCACCTCCAGTGTGTTCTGGTGGAGCAGATCGGTGTCCGGGGGAAACCTTGGCCACCTTGGCTGGCCGGCAGCGGCGACGCCGATTTTTGGCGCCGCTTTCTTCCTTGGGGGCGCTGCTGAGGGCACCATCTCTCCTCTCCGACCCATGTCGGGGTGCAAGCCCAAGATCCGATGCGGATCGGGCGTCGGCGGCGCCCTGTGCACCGTAACCTTCCTGGAGGCGACGCCAAGGACATTGGGATCGGATGGAAGGGTCTGCAGGTGAGGGGTGGGGGTGTGCTGCCTCCCTTTCGGTGGAGCGGTGTTTCTTTCTACATATTCTTGGCGGCGGCTTTGGCGGCATGGAGCAGCGGAGGCTTGGCGTCGATGTGTGGTGGCGGACACGCTTAGGAGGTCGACGCTGTCTCAAGGCGTCGTGGTGGCGTCGGCGGCAGCGAGACCGGCAAGACCGCTGTAATAAGACAGCTCAAGATGGATATGTGGTAGGTGGTTGTGGCGGCCTCATACCCGGCAGGCGGCCTGGTTGAGGAGCACGCCGAACTGGTGGGTGCCCATACCCGGCAGGCGTCCAGGTTGGGACCTCAGGTCTTAGATGTTAGGTTTGGCTGCGAGGTCTGTTTGGTATTAGACCCAGACCATCAGCGCCCCTTCATCAGTTAGATAGGAGTAGCGACAGAGGTTGCGAAGATGGTGACTTTGGTATTACTGTTATACGACTTTGTAAGGTTTTGTGCTAATAATTAATAAATTGGCCATATGCATCGACCAGATGCAGAGGCCGGGGGTATTCCTCCTTTTCTAAAAAAATAAAAATAAAAAAATAGGATAAAATTACTGATGAACGGATGAAAAATTTGACGAAACACACCTTGCTTTATTATTAGGTATAGATATAGATATAGATATAGAGGTATAGATATAGATATAGATATAGAATAGTCCCACCTTGCTCCTTGAAATTAAATATTACCAACTTATATTTGATATTCGTTCGCAATCAAACAAGCCAAGACAACAACAAAAAAGAATGAGATATATGCCCAGCTCGGAGGCAGAGAGACACAACAGCGTGGAAGGAAACAAAAAGAAGGGGGGCTCCTTCGAGATAAGATTGACTAAAAAATGATAGAGAGATTACCAATTTTGCTGCTGCCCTGATTTTCTAAACATCACATTCTCTACCTCCCTCCAAACCTGAAATATATATGATCAATTTTGTAAAAGTACATATCAATATCATAGCTAAAGTTAAACAAACCAAAAACAAAACTATATACTCTATATGGAAATTTTAGAAAGGAAGTATACCTAATTAATACTCCCTCCATTCCATATTGTAGTGCCTATAGATCTTTATGAAAGTCAAACTTTGCCGACTTTGACCAAGTGTATAGAGAAAATTGTCTACATCTACAATACCAAACATGTAGATTTTAAAAATATAACTCACGATGTATTCAATGATGTGCATTTGGTATTCCAGATGTACCTACTTTTCTTTATAAACATGGTCAAAGTTTGTAATGTTTGACTTTTGTAAAAATCTATAGGCACTACATTATGAAACGGAGGGAGTAGTAATCTCAAAAAGACACATGGCTTCACTGTTGTATCGATACAAACAGCAGCACCAACACCAATCACAGTTGGATCAGCTCCAAGTGCAACTGCTACGGTCTTGGTGCGTAGGTTGAACGCGGCGGCAAGGACACGACACTACGGCTACTCACCCCCGATCACCACGGTTGGATCCTACGGGAGGAGGCGTGCAAAGGGAAATGGGAGCAAGAGGGAGCCGCGCAAGGTCCCGTTGATACGGCGGCCTGGGTGGAGGGCACGACGGTGTGGCCACCGGAAGCGCGAGGCGAAGGTGAGCATCAGCTCAGGATCCATGGCGTTGATCTGTGGCAGAAAACAGAGAGATGAGAGAGAGGGCAGCAAGCGTGACGAGAAGCGCAAAGAGGAATGGATGGAGGCCGAGCAGCGCAGGCTAGGGCGCCTGTCGCTGGCAGCGGATCGGCGGCGGTGCTGGAGGGTGGCTCGGAACGGATGGAAAGAATAAGGAACGGGAAGGGAGATGAATTTCGTGAGTGCCCTTTTGTTTGGGCCATATTTGTACATGAAGAGAGTGCATGTTATATGTGTACATGAAGTGCTTTGTTTGGGCCAAGCACAAATAATGGAAAACACACAGAGTAACTCTTCCCAACCAAACAACAAACTTTATAAAAAAGAATAACATGGTAAAAATAGTTTTAAAGATGTACACAATATTATATATGTATAAAAACTCTTTAGAAACTGGTCAAAATTCCCAAAACATGTTACAAATTTCCGACAAAAAATGCATCCAGAAGTGTTCACAAAATGTAATTCACATTTTTAAAAAATCCATAGATTCATCCTTCAAAAAATACAATTTTAATAAAAGCGTTCAATTGTCTAAAAATAAATAAAAGTTTGCGCTTTTACAGAAGCAAAAAATAAAAATGATTCATAGATTATTCCATGAACCACTACTCTTGATTCACAGACTATTCATGTTTTTGGAGCGTAATGGCACATGAATCATGTCTTGCGAGTTTCTACGCCCATTGCGATGCACTGGCATTTGTACTAGTACTAAGTTACTCTCTCTATAAATAAATATAAAGCGTTTAGATAACCGTTTTAGTGATCTAAACATTCTTATATTTCTTTCCGGAGGGAGTACATAGGTAAGTGCCCATGCGTTGCATAGGGGCATATTATTCTGTTAGCTCAACACTAATTATGGCTAACACATACATGTATGATCCTCATGCACATGAGATGACATTGTCGTATTTTTTACCGCTTGCATTAGATGATATTGTCGGCCTTTCTAATGCTAAAATCAGTTTTCTTCTTCCTCCTCCTTCTACCTCCTTGACCCACTATCTCTCGCGTACAAATCTAGGCGTACAACCTTTGTCAATGGTGTAGCCAGCTCACAATCCCCCTTTCGACCCCACCGCACAGTTTTTTATATTTCACATTGTTCGCATCTTAGTACTACCTCCTATCCTTGTTTATTAGGCTCCTTTGTATTATGTGTCAAATTTTGACCATAAATTTATTTAACAAAATGTTAATGCATGTCAAAAAATAATATAATTGGAAACTATGTTCAAATACGAATCCAATGATATAATTTCTGATGACATGCATTAATATTTTGTTAGTTAAATTTATAGTTCAAGTTTGTCACAAAATACAAAGGGAACTTATAAATCAGGACGGAGGTAGTAAGTCTCTCTCCCTCTAATAAAAGTGCAAGTGTAACCATAGGAAGAAATTTCCTTGCTCATCATTGTTAGCAGACAAATACTTAAAAATCAAGAAAGCTTAAGAGGTTTAATAATATATACTACCTCCGATCCAAAATAATAGTAGCGGTTTTGAACTAAGGTTCCCTCCGATCCATAACAAGTGTCGCAGTTTTGAACTTAATATTAGTTCAACCTTATTTCAAAACTGCGACACTTATTTTGGATTGGAGGGAGTAGAAAATAGCACAAGGGAAGAAAATTATTTTCTTCCGTGACTAATGCAAATTAAATAGATCTTAGCGCAAGGGCAATAAATATGGAATACATATCAAACACAAGATAGTATGCCCGAATATATAGGAATAGCAAGTACACAATGTTGTAATCATGAATTGCATGGATAAATGAAACGCCTAATCCATGCTACAGTCTACCAATGCACAATTATGCCGGCATGAAACTATTGCTCGAATAAGTTGAATCGTATGAATATGTGTAAACCGAATTATATAAACATACATTTATTATGACACTTTCTTTTTTCGTCCTGACACTTTGTTCTCCAATAAGTTAGCTTAGGGAAAGAAGAGCACCCACTGCAAATGTACAAAAACATTGATTTATTGTGACAGTTTTCTTCAAAATCATATGCACCTAGCTCAAAAGTGAAGCACACATGTGAGTTATGCATGTACACACAACATGATGAAGTAAACTGCAACCTGTGCTCTAGATCGATCGTTTCATATGAGCCCTCTAGCCGGCAGTAACCAATCCACCTAGCATAATTACAGTTAAAATTTCAGATAAATAGTCACAAACCATATATCAAATTCAGTATAGTGCCATGCTAGTGTGATAAAACAGTGCACACATGTAGTTTAATGTACTCCTTAAACAAAAGCTGCAAGACTACAAAATTGGAGGCTGCCAAGAGAGCAGGTGCTTCAGGTTAATTAACTGTACGGACATGTTACAGCGTACCATGAAACGAAAGGAGGATAGTAAAGTGTGCAAACGCTTCCCAACTCAGGCAAAGGCCAAGCTGACGCTGCGCGCTTGCTGTTATATATGCGTCTGCATCACTGTGGAAGTGGCACCGCCATCCTCCATCGCCACCCAGCCCAACGTGTCGCGGCGCTCGCACATGCCCTCATCGTCCTTGCAGCCACTGATACTTGATCTCCAGTCCACACCCACCGTCGTCTCCATCACTTCTCCAGCTGCTGGTTTCTCCGTGCCCACGTGCCAATGACGTCGATGTCACACAGGACGGCGAAGCAATCGGTAGCCCTCCAACTTATCGAGCTCTTCCTTTCTGATGAACTTGAAGCTCGGTTCCCTGTCCATGCGGAACTTCCTCGACAGTCCAACGATGTGCGGAGGTGGCGCTTCCACCCCCTCCGTCTGCTTGCCTTGGCGAGGGAGCAGATTGAAGCACACAATGGTGTTGACGTATCTCTGCCCCTGCCGGCATCTGTGGTCGGTTGGGATGATTTAGAGACCAGGTAGCTAGATGAGGCCGTTGGGTGATAAAAGTTACACTATCATTGAGGTCTTCGGCCAACTTCCGCTTCCACTTTCAGGCGACGGCTAGCCGCCGAAATCTCTGATCATCGTCGTCGGACGGCGTAGCCCCGCGGTTCTTCGGACAGGGGGCCTGACAATCACCCCCTCCAGGAGAGATAGGAGAGGGGATGAGATGTGGTGCGGCCGGCGCCGGTCCGGGAGATCCGGGAAGACATAGGAAATGGGGCGGCCACGCTCCATGGGAGAGGAGGAACGGAAGGTGAGGAGAGCTCCACGAACGGGAGGCATACACTCACCCCTATGAACGCACTCACGCACACCCTACCCCTATGAGCACCTCTGAAAGACTAAGCCGGCATATCATCTTGAAATTTACAAAGTCACCGTAGGCACCTCGTCGTCGACGGGAACGTCACCTAAATCCAGGAATAAATGCGAGCACCAGGACTAGAACCCTGTTGGGCTGGGGATGTTGGGGAACGTAGTATTTTAAAAAAATTTCCTACGATCACGCAAGATCTATCTAGGAGAAGCATAGAAATGAGCGGGGAGAGTGTGTCCATGTACCCTCGTAGACCGAAAGCGGAAGCATTTAGTAACGCGGTTGATGTAGTCAAACGTCTTCACGATCCAACCGATCAAGTACCGAACGCACGACACCTCCGCGATCTGCACACGTTCATCTCGGTGATGTCCCTCGAACTCTTGATCCAGCTGAGGCCGAGGGAGAGTTCCGTCAGCACGATGGCGTGGTGACGGTGATGATGAAGCTACCGGCATAGGGCTTCGCCTAAGCACTACGACGATATGACCGAGGTGTAAAACTGTGGAGGGGGGCACTGCACACGGCTAAAGATCAATTTGTGTGTCCTAGGGTGCCCCCCTCCCCACGTATATAAAGGAGGGAGGGGGAGGCCGGCCGGCCCTTGCTAGGCGCTCCGGGAGAAGGGGGATCCTACTAGGACTCCAAGTCCTAGTAGGTTTCCACCTAAAGGAGAAGGGGGAAGGAAGGGAGAGGGGAGCCGCGCCCCCAACCCCTTGTCCAATTCGGACTGGGCATGGGGGGGGGCACCACCTCCTGGCCGCTGCCTCTCCTTCCCACTAAGGCCCACTAAGGCCCATCAACTCCCCGGGGGGTTCCGGTAATTCCTCCGGCACTCTGTTTTTACCCTAAACCATCCTGAACACTTTCGGTGTCCGAATAACATGGTCCAATATATCAATCTTTATGTCTCGACCATTTCGAGACTCCTCGTCATGTCCGTGATCTCATCCGGGACTCCGAACAAACTTCGGTCATCAAAACACAAACTCATAATACAAATCGTCATCGAACGTTAAGCGTGCGGACCCTACGGGTTCGAGAATTATGTAGACATGACCGAGACACCTCTCCGGTCAATAACCAATAGCGGAACCTGCATGCTCATATTGTCTCCTACATATTCTACAAAGATCTTTATCGGTCAAACCGCATAACAACATACGTTGTTCCCTTTGTCATGGATATGTTACTCGCCCGAGATTCGATCGTCGGTATCATCATTCCTAGTTCAATCTCGTTACCGGCAAGTCTCTTTTACTCGTTCCGTAATGCATCATCCCACAACTAACTCATTAGTCACATTGCTTGCAAGGCTTATAGTGATGTGCATTACCGAGAGGGCCCAGAGATACCTCTCCGATACTCGGAGTGACAAATCCTAATCTCGATCTATGCCAACCCAACAAACACCTTCGGAGACACCTGTAGAGCATCTTTATAATCACCCAGTTACATTGTGATGTTTGATAGCACACAAGGTGTTCCTCGGTATATGGGAGTTGCATAACCTCATAGTCAGAGGAACATGTATAAGCCATGAAGAAACCAATAGCAATAAAACTCAACGATCATAATGCTAAGCTAACGGATGGGTCTTGTCCATCACATCATTCTCTAATGATGTGATCCCGTTTATCAAATGACAACACATGTCTATGGTCAGGAAACTTAACCATCTTTGGTTGACGAGCTAGTCTAGTAGAGGCATACTAGGGACACTTTTTTTTGTCTATGTATTCACACATGTATCAAGTTTCCGGTTAATACAATTCTAGCTTGAATAATAAACATTTATCATGATATAAGGAAATATAAATAACAACTTTATTATTGCCTCTAGGGCATATTTCCTTTAGTCTCCCACTTGCACTAGAGTCAATAATCTAGTTCACATCGCCATGTGATTTAACACCAATAGTTCACATCTTTATGTGAATAATACCCATAGTTCACATTGCCATGTGATCAACACTCAAAAGGTTTACTATAGTCAATAATCTAGTTCACATCGCCATGTGATTTAACACCCAAAGAGTACTAAGGTGTGATCATGTTTTGCTTGTGAGATAAGTTTAGTCAATGGGTCTGCCACATTCAGATTCGTATGTATTTTGCAAATTTGTATGTCTACAATGCTTTGCATGGAGCTACTCTAGCTAATTGCTCCCACTTTCAATATGTATCCAGATTGAGACTCAGAGTCATCTGGATCAGTGTCAAAGCTTGCATCGACGTAACCCTTTACGACGAACTCTTTGTCACCTCCATAACCGAGAAACATATCCTTATACCACTAAGGATAATTTTGACCATTGTCTAGTGATGCACTCCTGGATCACTATTGTACCCTCTTGCCAAACTCATGATGAGGTACACAATAGGTCTGGTACATAGCATAGCATACTTTATAGAACCTATGAATGAGGCATAGGGAATGACTTTCATTCTCTTTCTATTTTCTTTCGTGGTCGGGTTTTGAGTCTTACTCAACTTCGCACCTTGCAACACAGGCAAATACTCCTTCTTTGACTGTTCCATTTTGAACTACTTCAAAATCTTGTCAAGGTATGTACTCATTGAAAAAATCTTATCAAGCATATTTATCTATCTCTATAGATCTTGATTCTCAATATGTAAGCAGCTTCACCGAGGTCTTTCTTTGAAAAAACCCTTTCAAACACTCCTTTATGCTTTCCAGAAAAATTCTACATCATTTCCGATCAACAATATGTCATTCACATATACTTATCAGAAAGACTGTAGTGCTCCCACTCACTTTCTTGTAAATACAGGCTTCACCGCAAGTCTGTATAAAACTATATGCTTTGATCAACTCATCAAAGTGTATATTCCAACTCTGAGATGCTTGCACCAGTCGATAGATGGATCGCTGGAGCTTGCACACTTTGTTAGCACCTTTAGGATTGACAAAACCTTCTTGTTGCATCATATACAACTCTTCTTTAAGAAATCCATTAAGGAATGTAGTTTTGACATCCATTTTTTTGATTTCATAAAATGTGGCAATTGCTAACATGATTCAGACAGACTTTAAGCATCGCTACGAGTGAGAAAATGTCATCGTAGTCAACACCTTGAACTTGTCGAAAAAAATTTGTGACAATTCGAGCTTTGTAGATAGTAACATTATTATTAGCGTCCCTCTTCCTCTTGAAGATCCATTTATTCTTAATGGCTTGCCGATCATCGGGCAAGTCCACCAAAGTCCACACTTTGTTCTCATACATGGATCCTATCTCAGATTTCATGGCCTCAAGCCATTTCGCGGAATCTGGGCTCATCATCGATTCCTCATAGTTCGTAGGTCATCATGGTCTAGTAACATGACTTCCAGAATAGGATTACCATACCACTCTGGTGCGGACCGTACTCTGGTTGACCTACGAGGTTCGGTAGTAACTTGATCTGAAGTTTCATGATCATCATCATTAGCTTCCTCACTAATTGGTGTAGGAATCATTGGAACTGATTTCTGTGATGAACTACTTTCCAATTAGGGAGAAGGTACAATTACCTCTTCAAGTTCTACTTTCCTCCCACTCACTTCTTTCGAGAGAAAATCTTTCTCTAGAAAGTACCCATTTTAGCAACGAATATCTTGCCTTAGGATATGTGATAGAAGGTGTACCCAACAGTTTCCTTTGGGTATCCTATGAAGATACATTTCTCCGATTTGGGTTCGAGCTTATCAGGTTGGAACTTTTTCACATAAGCATCGCCACCCCAAACTTTTAAGAAATGACAGCTTAGGTTTCTTGCCAAACCACAGTTCATATGGTGTCGTCTCAATGGATTTAGATGGTGCCCTATTTAACGTGAATGCAGCTGTCTCTAATGCATAACCCCAAATCGATAGTGGTAAATCGGTAAGAGACGTCATAGATCGCACCATATCTAATAAAGTGCGGTTACGACGTTCGGACATACCATTACGCTGTGGTGTTCCGAGTGGCGTGAGTTGCGAAACTATTCCGCATTGTTTGAAATGAAGACCAAACTCGTAACTCAAATATTCTCCTCCACGATCAGATCATAGAAATTTATTTTCTTGTTACGATGATTTTCCACTTCACTCTGAAATTCTTTGAACTTTTCAAATGTTTTAGACTTATGTTTCATCAAGTAGATATACCCATATCTGCTCAAATCATCTGTGAAGGTAAAAAAATAACGATACCCGCCGCGAGCCTCAACACATATCAGACCGCATACATCAGTATGTATTATTTCCAACAAGTTTGTTGCTCGCTCCATAGTTCCGGAGAACGGAGTCTTAGTCATCTTGCCCATGAGGCATGGTTCGCAAGCATCAAGTGATTCCAAAAGCCCATCAGCATGGAGTTTCTTCATGTGCTTTACACCAATATGACCTAAATGGCGGTGCCACAAATAAGTTGCACTATCATTAAACTTATATCTTTTGGCTTCAATACTATGAATATGTGTGTCACTATTATCGATATTCAATAAAAATAGACCACTCATCAAGGGTGCATGACCATAAAAGATATTACTCATATAAATAGAACGACCATTATTCTCTGATTTAAATGAATAACTGTTTCGCATCAAACAAGATCCAGATATAATGTTCATGCTTAACACTGGCACCAAATAACAATTATTCAGGTCTAAATCTAATCCCTAAGGTAGATGTAGAGGTACCGTGCCAACGGCGATTACATCGACTTTGGAACCATTTCCCACGCGCATCGTCACCTCGTCCTTAGCCAATCTTCGCTTAATCCGTAGTCCCTATTTTGAGTTGCAATTATGAGCAACAGAACTAGTATCAAATACTTAGGCACTACTACGAGCATTAGTAAGGTACACATCAATAACATGTATATCAAATATACCTTTCACTTTGCCATCCTTCTTATCCGTCAAATACTTGGGGCAGTTTCGCTTCCAGTGAACAGTCCCTTTGCGGTAGAAGCACTCAGTCTCAGGCTTAGGTCCAGACTTGGGCTTCTTCACCTGAGCAGCAATTTGCTTGCTGTTCTTCTTGAAGTTCCCCTTCTTCTCTTTGCCTCTTTTCTTGAAACTAGTGGTCTTGTTGACTATCAACACTTGATGCTCCTTTTTTATTTCTACCTCCGCTGCCTTTAGCATCGCGAAGAGCTCGGGAATCGTCTTATCCATCCCTTGCATATTATAGTTCATCACGAAGCTTTTGTAGCTTGGTGGCGATGATTGAAGAACTCATCAATGACACTATCGATCAAGATTAACTCCCGCTTGAGTCAAGTGATTTTGGTACCTGACATTTTGAGTATATGTTCACCGATGTAACTATTCTCCTCCATTTTTAGTCAGAGAACTTATTGGAGACTTCATATCTCTCAATTCGAATTTTCTTGAAATATTAACTTCAACTCTGGAACATCTCATATGCTCCATGAAGTTCAAAACGTCGTTGAAGTCCCGGTTCTAAGCCGTAGCATGGCGCCTTGAACTATCGAGTAGTCATCAGCTTTGCTCGCCAGCGCTCACAAAGGCGTCTCGTGTTGCTCCTGCAGCGGGTCTTGCACCTAGCGGTGCTTCCAGGACGTAATTCTTCTGTGCAGCAATGAGGATAATCCTCAAGTTACGGACCCAGTTTGTGTAGTTGCTACCATCATATTTCAATTTAGCTTTCTCTAGGAATGCATTAAAATTCAAAGGAACAGTAGCACGGGCCATTGATCTACAACAACATAGACATGCAAAATACTATCAGGTACTAAGTTCGTGATAAATTAAAGTTCAATTAATCATATTACTTAAGAACTCCCACTTAGATAGACATCCCTCTAATCATCTAAGCGATCACATGATCCAAATAAACTAAACCATGTCTGATCATCACATGAGATGGAGTAGTTTTCAATGGTGAACATCACTATGTTGATCATATCTACTATATGATTCACGCTCGACCTTTCGGTCTCAGTGTTCCGAGGCCATATATGCATATGCTAGGCTCGTCAAGTTTAACCCGAGTATTCTGCGTGTGCAAAACTGGCTTGCACCTGTTGTATGTGAACGTAGAGCTTATCACACCCGATCATCACGTGGTGTCTCGGCACGACGAACTGTCGCAACGGTGCATACTCAAGGAGAACACTTGTACCATGAAATTTAGTGAGATATCATCATATAATGCTACCGCCATACTAAGAAAAATTAGATGCATAAAGGATAAACATCACATGCAATCAATATAAGTGATATGATATGGCCATCATCATCTTGTGCCTTTGATCTCCATCTCCAAAGCACCGGCATGATCACCATCGTCACCGGCTTGACACCTTGATCTCCATCGAAGCATCGTTTCGTCTCGCCAACTATTGCTTCTATGACCATCGCTACTGCTTAGTGATAAAGTAAAGCAATTACATGACAATTGCATTTCATACAATAAAGCAACAACCATAAGGCTCCTGCCAGTTGCCGATAACTTTTACAAAACATGATCATCTCATACAACAATTTATATATAATCACGTCTTGACCATATCACATCACAACATGCCCTGCAAAAACAAGTTAGACGTTCTCTACTTTGTTGTTGCAAGTTTTACATGGCTGCTACGGGTTTAGCAAGAACCATTCTTACCTACGCATGAAAACCACAACGATTTTTCGTCAAGCACTACAAAAAAATACACTTCCGTGATGATACGTGTTTGTCACAGTAGGTCGCGTTTTTTGTCATGCATGTACATCCATGACAATTTTATGACAGAATCAAGATAGTCATACCGTGTCTGTCGAGAAGTGTTCCATGACATTACCAAAATTATCATCATGGAAGTGTCCACTTCCATGACGATAAATCGCGCGTCACAGAAGTGCTTTCGTCAAGGGTGACCGACACGTGGCATCCACCGTAACGGAACGCCGTTAAGCTATCGGGTCCGGTTTTGGATCCGATAACCCGCTAACAGCCCCGACCAATGGGGATTTTCCATGTGTAAAATCATCATTGGCTGGAGGAAACACGTGTCGGCTCACCGTTGGGATAGATGTCATCCACTCATTGGACCGAAGGCGCCTATGATACGTCGACACGTGGCACGGCCGAACAGAGGCCCATTCTTGTGAAAAGGCCGGCCCGTTTGACTTGGTCAAAAGGTGGCGGGCCAGCCCACGGAAAGCCTGTTAACGGCCTGTTCGCATATAGCTCATTTACAGCCCGCTAACCCAGGGCCCGTTACGACCTATCCGAATTAGGCCCAGTAGCGTCATCTGGGCCGTCCAATATGATTCCAGCCCATTTTAAGTTCCGGCCTATGTATGGCCCATGACGTCTTTCGGCCCATATGAGGCCCTTTGTAACTCTTGGCCCATTAACGACCCGTGGTGAAACTGTCCGTAATGAACAGTGTATCACTTTATACCCATTAACGACCCGTGGTGAAACTGGCCGTAATGAACAGTGTATCACTTTATACCCATTAACGACCCATTAATCCATTGGGCCGTTTGTAGCCCATGTTATCTTTCGGCCTTCTCATGGCCCATTTATTCTTGGGCTCACTTCCAGCATTCAGTTACTTACAGCCCGTTACTGCCATTTTCTGCTTGTGGGCCAAATTCAGCCCGTGGTTACAGTCGGCCCGTTTGTGGCTCGTTAATATGTTGGGCCGTTTTCATAGCGTTATCAAATACGGCCTATTAATGACGACCCGTTATGGTCGGCCCATGAACGGACGACTCCAACTCTAGCCCGTTTACGACCATAATGCGGTCTGCCCATGTTTGGCCAATCGATCATACGACCCATCTAAGGCCCATTGATGATACGGCCCGTAGAAGGCCCATTGTTTCTACGGCCCGTAGAAGGCCCATTGTTTCTACGGACCGTAGAAGGCCCATTGTTTCTATGGCCCGTAGGAAGCCCAGTATCACTACAGTAAATATGTAGCCCATGGCGTGTTAAAGGCGGGAAACTACTATAGGTTTAGACCTGCTAATGGCCAAGATGATTATAGGCCCACGTTTTGGCCCATATGAGTAACGGGCCGGCCTGAAGACCGACAACACTGAGATCCACTGAACCTTCCGGCCGAAATTACAGCATACCGACCAAAGAATAAACCTAGACTATACAACAAAGAAATTACGGCATATTACATCCACTGAGAATCAAAGTTCGCTACCGGTGATAATAAAGCGCAACATGGCCGCGAATTACATACACTGGGCATCAAAGGTCACCACCAGTGCATATAAACGCGCCGACAAAAGAATATACAAAACTGAGAGCACTTCAGAAGGCACTAGACCTAGCAAGCTCGGACCCTGCAAGCAGCCGAACAAGCTGATGAGACCTCAGTTGTGTCAACGATAGATGCTTCATCCCTAGCTGTATGGCACCATAGTGTGCAAGGCAGTCCCCCTGACATCTTCATTACATCTTTGACTTCAACACGGAGCTGAGCTGAAGCAAGCCTTTCCTTTAAGTTGAGACTGAAGAAGTCGAACTGATTGAGGCAGCGATCGCACAGAGGTTGTCTCACCCTATTTGGTGAGTAGCTTCAACTCACCGTCTTCATCAAGACAGACCTTGGGGTCATCTCACTGTCCTCAAGATGGTTTGGCTCACTATCTTTCCTAAAGTTCTGCCTGCATAAGAGATAATGACTCGAAAGAGAAACAAGGAGACACGTAATAGGTTTCACAATTATATAAGAAAATAAATGGATCTGTTTCAAGATATGAACATGTTTTTACAACTACAATTTAAAACTAGTAGTTGTTGCAAACATCCAATCAGATATAAACAGAAGTGGAGGAAATGATGCCTATCCAAATATATACTAGAACAAAGTTTGAAGGCTTGACAAGGATGAACTTACATTACATGTTAACATGGGCTGGACAAAGCCCTTCTCCATGTTGATGGAAAGATAATTCAATAAATTCCCAAAGAAAATTCTTTATAAGCATTGCCATTATTCTACATTTTGCAAAGAGTAAATATAGATCAAATAATATTGGAAGAAATAGGGATAATGAAGCTCAAAAGTGCATCGATGATACATAATCAAATAGCAATTAATTAAGTACAACGTTACAAGGCAAAAGGTACTGACAAGAGGAATGCAGACATCAACGTGTGCACTGGCATTGGCTTTATTCAACATTTTGGTAAGAGTAAATGTAGATATGGTAATTTGGAGAAAGTGGAGGGCAGGGCAGATAAGATGCAGAGTAATGCTAGACAATCAACTATCTCGTGATGCATGTGCAGTAATACCACCATCGTCCGTTATTAGTTGTCGCTCAAATGGATGTATCTAGCACTATGAAGTTCTAAATACATCCAATTGATCAACAATTAATTCGATACAGAGGGAGTACATGACAACAAGTACTTACATGAGCAATCCAAAACTTCATAACAATTCACTACTAGGAAAACCCTTACCAGTAGCGCTGGTTTTTTGGCTACCAGTAGCGCGGTCAGGCGCGCTACTGCTACTCGCTACAACTATTTTGTAGTAGTAGCGCGTTTTTAGGCCAGCGCTACTGGTAAGTTCAAGTACTAGTAGCGCGGCACCTGGGAGTGCTACTGGTAAGTGAGCGCTGCTGGTAATATTTTGGCCCGCGCCACTGTTAACATTTATATTTTTTAGCATTTTGGCGATGTACATGTTTAAACAGATATATCTTTTATACAATAACAACTCATCATGAACTAGTCTGTTTAAATAGCATATTCATTACCACTTGTCATCACCACCAAATAATGTTCGTCAATGAGACATCATATAACAAGTTGGTCACTAGTCATAATCACAACTCCTCCTCATCATCATCATCAACTCTAAAACATTATAGCACATAATAACACATTCTATCTACGACCTAATCCTCTCATAGGACCTACTCTACCCTCTCTTAGGTAAAATATCATAAAACAAGATAGGCATTGACTCTCCATTAAGGAAAATTGACTCTCCATAATAAAGAACGGAGATCATCCTGTCTCCAAGTCTTGGCCTACGCACAATGTTGCTTCCAAGTAGCTCTCTACGATGGTTCAAACATTTTTTGAAATCATTTATTATCATGGCTTCCTCGCTTTTAGAAATCTGGTATGGACAGGAGTGATGTGGATATCAAGGTGACCGGCCGTGGTGGACGAAGCTCATAACATTAACGCGACCTCTCGGCAACATCGATGAGGCACACAATCCATGGGGATTTTCTGTTCAAAAACATAGTAATAACTTTGTAGTTAGCAATGTAGTTTAGTTTTAGAAGAATTTATGCAAAAGATGCACGGATGTCGAATAGTAGAAAATCTTACCATGATATCTCCATTGATGTTATCAGTAGTTCAACACGCAGCAGAGTGGCACGATTGACCATAATGTGGAGGAGTTTGATAATAGCTATTGTAATTCTCAAAATTTGTAAAAAATGCGATAAGACCATCTTGCTCCTTATAAGTTAATTGTGCTTCAACATTGTAGTAGTAGGTTCTGTCTACCATTTTCCGTACATTTTTTGAAGAATGAAAATAAGCTGTCAATGGAAATAAGCTGTCAAATATTTTGAAATAAACAATATAAATTACTTAGTAAATATGTTTAAGAAACTCACACAGTGGTAGAACTGGAAGCGTGTCAACAAGGACCCAAATGGTCATATTATTTTCGTCGATGTCAGGATCACCAATGTAACGCCCCGGATTCGATGCGCCAGGTGTCTTCCAGTTATTCGCCGTCGTTGCCATGTCATGTGCTTGCGTATCGCACTTTGTCATGTCATCATATGCATTTCATTTCATGTCATCATGTGCATCGCATTGGCATACGTGTTCGTCTCATGCATCCGAGCATTTTCCCCGTTGTCCGTTTTGCAATCCGACACTCCTATGTCTCCCTGCGCCCCTTCTTGCCTCTCTTCGTGTGCGGGTATTAAACGGTCTCGGAATGGACCGAGGTTTGCCAAGCGGCCTTGGTATAGCACCGGTAGACCGCCTGTCAAGTTTCGTGCCATTTGGAGTCCGTTTGATACTCCAACGGTTAACCGGGTAACGGCAAAAGCCTCCTTTGTATTGCAGCCCAACACCCCTTTCAAAGTGGCCCAAAACCCAGCAAACTCCCCTCCATGCTCTCGGTCGTTCGATCACGATCGCGTGGCCGAAAACCGCACCTCATTTGGACTCTGCTAGCTCCCTCTACCTATATATATGTGCCTCCCGTCCAAATTCGCGGATCATTCCCCCCGAAACCCTAAAAATTCCCCTCCGCGCCGCCAGACATGTCCGCCGACGGCCGGACATGTCCGTTCCGTCCAGCCACCGCCGTCCGCGCCAATCGGGATGCGCCACGTGGCGACCGCCGCCGCCCAGCGCCGCCCGCCAGCCCGTCTCCGGCCCGCAGCCGAGCCGCCGCCGCCCGCCGCACCGCCTCGCCAGGCTCGTCCTCCGGGACGGACCTCGCCCATCGCCCGCTGGCGCCAGGCCGACCCGCCGCCTCCCTCGGCTGGCTGCGCCCGCCGCCCCAAGCTCCGCGCTGGCCTGCCCGCTCACCGCCCGCCGCCGCCTCCGGCTCCCTCGACCTCGCCGCCCGCCCTCGCACAGCGCCGTCCCGGCCTCCTCCGCCTCCTCTCGAACTCCGCGAGCCCAAGAGCTCCAGCGACCTCGGACTCAGGCGCCCAGATCCCGATCTCGGTTGACTTCTTCTCCCCGATTTTCCTCTAAGTCATTTTCATCAAGATTTTGTTGCATTTTCATCATGCCATAACTCTCTGCATATTGCTCCATTTCGTGTGTGTAATATGTCAAATTGTTCGTCTCGACGAGTACAACATTTCATCTCATTGCATCATTTACATTTGAGCTTGTCTTGATGCCCGAAATACTGTTAGAAGAGGGCTATGTGATGTTAGTTTCAGATTCTTATCAGAACATGCACTTTTGTCATTTTTGCCATGATTGATGTGTGCATCCTATGATCTTGAGTCCTACATGTGTTTTGTAATATGCCATGCCATCTTTACAGGGTGTATGCCATGTATTTTTTTGATCTCTGTGGTGACTAGCACAAGCATGCAAACTAGGCTTCATGATGTTGCCGATTTCAGCCCTGCTTTTATGGATATTTTTATGCCATGTTAACTTGATGCTACAGAGAGTTCCATGCTTATTTTGAGATACTTCAGTAAGGATGTTTTGAACATATGGTTATTCTCTATCCATCCATGCCCTTGCAATTATGGAGTGCCATAGCTTGAGTCAATCGAGCTCTACTTTTGCTATAAAATGTTTCCTGGCAGATTGTTTACATGTTATTCAATTTTGCCAAGGTTGTTGTAGTTGATCCGTGTATGCTATGATGTTGTTCTTGCCATTTATAGATTCTATGCCATGTCTTCTTACTGTGAGTTGCCTTGCCATGCCATGTATTGCTCTGTGGTGAGTGGTTCAAGCTCACCAACATGTCTACTTATTGTTGTTTCTGCCATGTATGAATCTGTAATATAACTTGCCATGTTTACATGGGTGCTACCGTATTTTCTGGTCCTTTTTGGCTCATGGTCAGTAAGGGACTTTTGTTCTATGAAATTAGTAGATTCATGCCATGCCTTTGTTTGCCATGATAAGTTCCTGTAGCATGTTGTTTGATAGCTCTAAACATTGCAACCTGATGTTCTTTCTGCTAAAGTCGGAAACTGTTATTATTTGCAATCTTGCCATGTGATTTTGAGCATGTTCTAGTGATTTCTGGAGATAGTTCAGTGTTCATGTTTTGTCATGCTTTACCTGTGCCTCATGCCCATGCCTTTTTTTTTCTCGTTGAGATGCTGTAGCTTGTTGTTTAGGTGCTTGCAATATGCCTAGTTACTGTTTTGGACAGATTGTTGCTATAACTTGTATAGAGTGTTTGTGTTGAACCGTTGCTCCGTTTTGAGTGTGCTCTATATGAAACTTGATTGATTTTGCATGTAGCTTCATATTATCATGTTGCATCCTTGTTTTGAGGTGTTTGCTTGATGTTGGTATGCATTTTGCATCAATGCCATGCTTATCTTGTTTTGCTCATATCTTATAGGCCAGAGTCTCAATTTAATGAACTTTATATGTAACTTGACTAGAATTTCGTGTAGATCATCGTGGTGCATCTTAACTTGCTGTTTAACAACTTGAACATAAAGTTATTCAGATCTGGACCAATTTCGAAATTTACATATGAGGGCTTACCGGAATTGTTCTATGTTGTTCCCGGCCTCATTTAAACTTGCTTTGATGTGTTTCTCTTGTTTGCATCATCTCTTGCCATGAGTAGCCTCATCTAGATTTGTCATGCATCATGCTTGTTTGTGCATCATGTCTTGTTCATGTGTGGTGTGTTTACCTACGTTGTGTGCTTCTTCTTGTTAGTTCCTGTTTGCGTTGATCGTGAGGATTCGTTCGCTCACGCTTGGTTCGGCTTCATCCGCTCATCTTCTTCATGGACTCGTTCTTCTTCCTTGCGGATTTCAGGCAAGATGACAAATACCTTGATCTCATTACTATCATTGCCATGCTAGTTGTTTCGTTTCTATCGCTATGCTGCGCTACCTATTACCTGCTCCTCAAGCCTCCCAAATTGCCATGTCACCTATAACTTTTTGCACCCTTCCTAGAAAACCATTGTTTGGCTATGTTACCGCTTTGCTCAGCCCTCTTATAGCGTTGTTAGTTGCAGGTGAAGATGAAGTTTGTTCCTTGTTGAACATGGAGATGTTGTTCCTTGTTGGAACATGTTTACTTGTTGGGATATCACAATATATCTTATTTAATTAATGCATCTATATACTTGGTAAAGGGTGGAAGGCTCGGCCTTTTGCCTGGTGTTTTGTTCCACTCTTGCCGCCTAGTTTCCGCATATCGGTATTATGTTCCCAGATTTTTGCGTCCCTAACGCAGATCGGGTGATTTATGGGACCCCTTGACAGTTCGCTTTGAATAAGACTTTTCCAAAGAAGGCCCAACCTTGGTTTTACATTTGCCTCACCTAGCCCTTTTTCCCTTGGGAGTCGCGCTCAAGGGTCATCTTTATTTTACCCCACCCCCAACCAGTGCTTCTCCAAGTGCTGGCCCAAACCGAAGCGATGTCCGGCGCCTGGGCAATCGTGGTCTATGCCAACCCGACGCCTTGCACATCCGGTGTGCCACGAGACCGAGATATGTGCAGCTCCTATCAGATTTGTCGGCACATCCGGGCGGCTTTGCTGGTCTTGTTTTATTGCTGTCGAATGTCTTGTAGCCGGATTCCAGACTGATCGGGTCTTCCCGGAGAAGGAATATCCTTCGTTGATCGCGAGAGCTTATCATGGGCTGTTGGGACACCCCGCAGGTTTGAACTTTCGAGAGCCGTGCCCGCGTTATGTGGCAGATGGGAATTTGTTAATATCCGGTTGTAGTAAACTCAAGCAAACTCTTCTAAAATACACCAACCGTAGCGTATCGTGAGTGTCTCTCTTGGGTTGATCGAGAGGAGAACACGGTTTCGGGTTATGTCGGACGTAAGTAGGAGTTCGTGATCACTTCTTGATCATTACTAGTTGACGACCGTTCCTTTGTTTCTCTTCTCGCCTCATTTGCGTATGTTAGCCACCATATATGCTTAGTCGCTGCTGCAACCTCACCACTTTATCCCTTCCTTTCCCATTAAGCTTTGCTAGTCTTGATACCCATGGTAATGGGATTGTTGAGTCCTCGTGGCTCACAGATTACTACACCACCAGATTGCAGTGTACAGGTTTGCGATAATCATGACGTGAGAGCGATGTTTGCTTGTATTGGAGTTCTTCTTCCGCTTCTTCTTCGATCAGGGATAGGTTCCAGTCGGCAGCCTGGGCTAGCAGGGTGGATATTGTTTGAGTTTCTGTTTATGTTCCATCCGTAGTCGGATGATGATCTTGTATATGATGTTGTTGTATTCATGTGACTTTGTATGTATTGGATGTATCCCCACTATTATGTAATGTTGATGTAATGATATCCACCTTGCAAAAGCGTTTCAATATGCGGGTCTATCCTTGGTGGGACCTTCGAGTTCCTTTTGGATAGGGTCGCATATTGGGCGTGACAACCAAGATCGAAGGTGAGAAGCATACCCTCATGAAAATCATACACCTTGCGAAGGGCTTCCCAATTCAGGCAACCAAAATTGGATGAGTTCACAGAATTGTATAGATTTACAGCAAAATCATAACCATGATGGGTCCTTAGTTGAATTATCTTTGTCTCCATTCTTTCATGATCTTCAAAACCCATCTTCTCCAAGACATAGCATCTTGCATGGCATGGGATAAGCTAGTCGAATTGTAAAAGACAGAAATTACATGTTGAAGAAGCAGAGAAGTCATGCAAAAAGTAACAAAAAACACTTGTCGTCGTTGCGTACCATTTCAATATTGAAGGTCTCTTGGAGCTTGATGCTGAAGCGCCGACCTTCTACCAGGTGAGGCCTATCGCATGCATCAGCGCCATCTTCGTAGTACTCGCACATAGCGAATTCCCTTTCGTCGTCAGACATTTCCTAATAGGTAATTAATAATCCATCATCGAATACATACATAGTAGTTTGTAGCAAAGATCATTGTTGGGGATATTACTACTGGGCGTAAACCGGCCAGGAGAAGCCGGGTTAACCCCTTAGTGGTTCACTGTATCTGAAGTCCATGAAGACAAAGACGGTGATGCTTTATGAAGGCCCAGGGCCCAAAGCCGGTTTAAGGCCTATAGACATAAACTGGCATGGATATGTAAACTTGTGTTATAAGATAGAAAGAGCAGAGACCGAGCCTGACACGTTTATGAGCCGCCTCAGATTCTCAGAAACCAACGGGCGTCAACCCATGTATATAAGGGGACGACCCGGCGGCGGTTCAGGACAACAGACAACAACTCGAGACTCAGGCAAAGCATATTCGCTCCCTGGTCATCGAAACCCTAGCAATTCCACAACAGCTGGATTAGGCTTTTACCTTCACCGTAAGGGGCCGAACCAGTATAAACTCTCTGCGTCCCTTGTCCTCTTTAACCCCTTTAAGCTAACCCGTAGCAATGGCTCCACGACTAAGTCCTTTCCTTAGGACATCTTCCGTGACAAAACCACGATAGTTGGCGCCCACCGTGGGGCTATCGCACGATGATTTTGAGTTCATAGAGGGAAGCTTCGAAGGAATCAAGGGCTACGCTATGGACTGGATGACCAAGAGTCGTCGTGGCAAGCTCTACATTGACGATGCAGGCTGGGGCCCCGAGGCCGGCTCAATCGAGTACGGGTACCGGGTCCCCTTCGGTGGCATACACGTTTTCATCGGCAAGATCGGCGAACCGGGCCCTGAGCCGGACATCTGCACCAACCTCGTCGAAACGGCTCAGCGTGCGAGATCTGCCCGGGTTAAGCCTGTCATGAAGCGTGCCTTCGTGGGAGTCATCCGTAGAGGGGAATCTGAGGATAGATCGGAATCTGGTGGTGAAACCGTCGTTCATTCCGGCGACGAGTCATCGACCGGAGAGACCGAGTCGTTGTATCAGTTGCAAGGCCGGATCGGGGGCTGTTCCGATGGCGACAGTATTCCGGACCCCTTTGATCTGCCAAACCGGGTGGCGATCTTCATGGCTGGTACACAACCAGCGCTCCACTCTTCGACTGCAGCGGCGATGATTTCCAGATCAGCAGCAGCGACAGCGGCTGGGGCAGGAGGCCCTGTGCGATCGCCGGCTCAGGTTCTATCTGATTTATTTGACGCTTTGGCAACGCTGATGGCGGAGGTTAACCCAGCGGATCAAGATGCACATAATGCAGAAATCGCGAAGGTGAAAGATCAGATCACCCAGGCCAAAGTCAACTTGGCAGATGAGGATACCAGGATGGCTGTGGAACGGGCCGCATTGGATGCACAGGCTTACCGGCTTATGCTGGATCAGAGTGCGTCGAACGATGTCCTGAAGAGGAGGTACCGATCTCGCCTGCTGCCGGTTTATGAAGCCAGGAACCTCTTTAATACCCCGGGAGCAGGGACCAGTAATCCGCTGGTGGTAAACCGGGCGGAGGCACCTGGAGCGGGGGCGCTGGTTTAGCCACGTTTGGTGGATCCGCCTCACCAGAACAACGTTTTGGCACATCATGTCCCAATACCGCCAGGTCATTACTCTAACCCGATGGACAACATTATTGCTGCCACTTCACGGCTGGCGACCCTCCCGATCGAAGGCGAGTCTCCGGTGGCAGTCGAGACGCGACGGGCTAGGGAGCTTCTTCAGACAGCTCTTGTTCAGCAGCAGGCTTATTCATATAGTCGCGAGCGGATCCATTCTACTCCCCGCCCAAGCCGGAGCTACAGCAGACGTATTGATGAACCGGTCATATCAAGCAATGCGCGAAACCGTGATCCGCCCCGTGGCCATAACCCGGCGGGTGGTGGCGGTGATGCTCAGGATGTGGTGGATCGCGCTAGAGTTCATCGAGAGGCCGAGTTAGCAGCACAACATGAGGCCCGCCAACTTACTCCGGTTCGTCCAACCATGTCGGTGGAACCAGGAGTTACTTCTAGTTCTTTGGGAGTACCGTGTTTCGTCCCAGCGCTGCGCAACATGCGCCTGCCCAAGGATTTCAAAGGCCCGCGCAAAGTGCCGAATTACACCGCCGATTTATCCCCCGAGACATGGGTTGAAAGCTATGAGATGGCAATGGAGATGCTGGATGTGGATGATGCGGCATGTGCTAAATACTTTACCATGATGTTGGAAGGAACGGCTTGCACTTGGTTGAAAAACTTGCCAGCTAACCCCATTGGGTCATGGGCCGAGTTGAGAGCCCGGTTTATTCAAAATTTCAAAGACACATGCAAGAAGCCCATGTCGATTGTGGACTTGGCTGCCTGTGTACAGGAGGAAGGAGAATCAACAACCCATTGGGTGCGTCGGGTTTCACAAATATTGCATTCATCAGACCACATCAATGCTGATACAACAGTTTTTGACGTTGTAAGGCAATTTCCGTTTTACACCACTGAAGTTGAAACTGGGACGGCTCAAGCGTCACTGCAATGACATGGGGACTCTCATGGCTGCTCTGGTGAAGTATGCTGACTCTGATATTACCAAGGATCCCGAGTCCGACGATGACAAGACAGGGAAGGGAAAGAAGAGCGGCAATACCAAGGGGCAGCAGCATAACCCAGCGGGTCATGGAAACAATGGTAAGCGTAAAGCGGATGCTAGCCTGGATTTTTTGGCTAATACCAACGCGCAAGACAAGGGTCAGCGGCGTAAGGGTAAACCGCCCCGGCGTAGTGGAGGACCAAGTCCTAACCCGGACCGCCTGTCTTATCTGTTGAACCAGCCTTGCCCAAAACATGGAACGAAGGAGACACCGTCCACGCACCTCTGGAAAGATTGTTATATCATGCAGGAGTTCAAAAATATTGATTTATTTCGGTATGATCATGGACCGGGTGGCGGTTCAGGCCCCGGATCTCATGGGCCGGGTTATGGTGGAGGCAATTCTGGCTCAGGCTTCCACGGTAATCAGGGCGGACATAACAATCAAGGCAATCAGGGCAACCAAGGAGGTTATAATCATCAGGGCAATCAGCAGCAACAGCAGGAGTCGGGTTATCAGAGCAATCCAAAGCAGTTGAATAGTGGGCAGTATCATGTCTTCACCACTAGCAGTTGAAGCTAATCCGGAAAAGATCAAAGCCATCACCTCTTTGGCTAGACCGAAGTGTATCAATGATGTTCAATGCCTGGCAGTCCGGATTGCCGCGTTGAGCCAGTTTATCAGTCGCCTTGGCAAGAAGGCCATCCCTTTATATCAGATGCTGAAGAAAACGGATAACTTCGTGTGGAGTGACGCCGCTAATGAAGCATTTGAGGACTTAAAGCGGTAGCTGGCTAATCCGCCGGTTCTCGCTACTCCAGTTGACAAAGAGCCATTGTTGCTATATGTGGCAGCTAACGCCATAACTATTAGCGTGGCTATTGTGGTGGAGCGCAAGGAGGCCGAAAAAGAGTATCCGGTTCAACGGCCGGTTTATTATATCAGTGAGGTACTTATTGAGTCCAAGCAAAGGTACCCGCATTGGCAGAAGATGGTGTATGGAGTTTTCATGGCTAGCCGGAAGCTTAAGCAATATTTCCAAGGTCATCCCATCATTGCGGTCAGTTCTGCTCCTTTGGGGGATATTATCCAGAACAGGGAAGCAACTGGCCGGATTGCTAAGTGGGCTATTGAGCTTGGGCCTCACGGATTAAAAAATATGCCCAGGACGGCGATCAAATCTCAGGCACTTGTGGATTTCATTAATGATTGGACAGAACTACAGGCGCCAGAAGAGAAGCCGGATCATACTTGTTGGACTATTCATTTTGATGGGTTCAGGCAATTGGAGGGCTCGGGGGCTGGAGTCGTATTAACTTCCCCACGAGGTGATAAGTTTGGTTATGTTCTCCGTTTAATGTTCCCTTGCACTAACAATGTAGCTGAATATGAGGCTTTACTCCATGGTCTTCGAATGGCTAAAGAGATGAATCTCAGCCGAGTTAAGTGCTTTGGTGATTCGGACCTGGTGGCTGAACAAGTATCCGGCAATTGGGACTCCAAGGACCCACTCATGGCAGCATATCGTCGTGAGGTGGATATTGTTGCAGGTCACTTGAAAGGTTATCAGGTGGATCATGTGGACCGGCGAAGAATGAAGCGGCGGACGCTTTAAGCCGTTTGGGTTCCCAATGTAAACCAGTTCCACCTAATGTCTTCCTGGATGTGCTGCATAATCCGTCCGTCAAGCTCCCTGGTGAAGAGGATTTGGTTGTTCCTGATCCGGAGGCTCAGTTGGTGGCGGCTCTTCATGTTATTCTGGATTGGACAGTTCCATATTTGGCATATATGAACCGGGGCGAGTTACCAGAAGACGAAACTTCGGCCAGGCAGATAATTCGGCGGTCCAAGTCCATGACAATCATCAATGGAGAGTTACATCATTGTAGTGTGACAGGGGCGTTTCAACGCTGTGTATCCCCTGAAGAAGGCCGTGAAATTTTGCGTGAGATCCACGAAGGAGATTGTGGTCACCACACCGGTTCAAAATCGCTGGTGGCCAAGGCGTTTCGTCATGGTTTCTATTGGTTGACGGCTCATGGTGATGCCGAGGACTTGGTCAAAAGGTGTGATGGATGTCAAAGGTTCTCACGACGGGCTCATTTACCGGCTCAAGAGTTGAGGATGATTCCAATTACTTGGCCATTTGCGACTTGGGGCTCGATATGGTTGGACCCTTTAAGAGATCCAAGGATAAGAAGACCCACCTTTTGGTGGCAGTTGATAAGTTCACCAAGTGGGTAGAGGCAGAGCCAGTCAGTAAGTGTGATGCAGCTACGGCGGCTCAATTCATCAAAAAGGTGATTTTCCGGTTTGGCTTTCCACACAACATTATAACAGATAATGGCACCAATCTGTCAAAGGGTGCCATGAAGGAGTTCTGTCAACGTGAGCACATCCGGCTTGACGTATCATCAGTGGCTCACCCCCAGTCCAATGGTCAAGCGGAAAGGGCCAACCAAGAGTTCTTGAGAGGCATCAAACCCCGGCTTATGGTTCCTTTGCAACGGACTCCGGGTTGTTGGGTTGAGGAGTTACCTTCTGTGTTATGGAGCATCAATACCACATCCAACAGATCGATGGGGTACACGCCTTTCTTCATGGTTTATGGAGCGGAGGCAGTTCTTCCTAGTGACATCCGTCATGACTCACCCCGTGTAGCGGCATATGTCGAAGCTGACAATGAGAAGGCACGGCAGGAAGCTCTTGACCTGTTAGATGAGGAGCGCGACATGGCAGCAGCCCGTTCGGCGATTTATCATCAAGATCTGTGTCGTTATCACAGCCGCCGGGTTAGAACCAGAACCTTTCAAGAAGGCGATTTGGTGCTCTGACTCATCTAGGATCAGACGGATATGCACAAGCTATCCCCTCCTTGGGAAGGACCCTTTGTGGTCAGCAAGAATCTGCACAACGGGTCATACTACTTAATTGATGTTCGAGAGCGCAAAGACTCACGTAAATCGAAGGAGGAGACCCACCGGTCGTGGAATATCGCTCATCTGTGGCCCTACTATACTTGAGCCATGGGCTCTGATTATGTACATAGTTATGACAATGTATATATTATGATTAATATAATAAACCGGAACCTCAGCTAAAGCGGGGTATCTGTTGTTCTTCTTACATCATGTGTGGTTACATGGAGCTTATGTTTATAAAGCGGCGTCCGGTTTACCCCTTGATTCAGCTTATCAAATCTTTATACAACATCACTTGTGGGCTTGGTCGTATTCGAATCATAGCTACACCTCTTGATCGGCGCAATGCCACAACATCACTTGGGGGCTTGGTCGTATCCGAACCATAGCTACACCTCTTGATCGGCGCAATGCCACAACATCACTTGGGGGCTTGGTCGTATCCGAACCATAGTCACACCTCTTGATCGGCTCTAAGCCAATCCGGGGCCAAAGAGAGTGTTGTAAAACAACAATTCAAACATAGGCACCCACTAAGCACATCTCAAAATGTTACTTGGGGATTCTTTATTGTCGAAATGAACAAAGAATCTACACTTGTAATAGGCTATCAAGCCATGGCTTGGAAGCCTGGTGTATACACCTAAAACCCTGTGTTAGCCTCGCCTCTTTAAGTAAGTCACTCCGCCTGTAAACCTGGTATGACCCATCGAACTTTGACAAGTTACTCTAATAAGACCCTGAACTTGTCAAGTTAAAATGATGATTGGTTAAGGATTGAGGACCATCTTAAAAGGCTTTGTAAAATGGTTTAACTCAGTGGTCTGGCAGCCCATGAAAAGCCTCGAATTTGGGGCCTGGTAGCCCGTGAAAAGCCTCGACTACAAGGTTTTCATTTGCTCTTATTTGCTAAGTTTTTCTCTTTGGATGAGATTTCTAATGTTTTGCTGAACCGGCGTTCATTAACCCGGCTTGAATTTCAACTACAAGTTGTCAGTATATGATCAGTTATAATCCGGAGACTACCAGCCCAGTCTGGTTTTGACTATACGTTGCCAGAAATGAATATGGTTAAACCGGTGTTTATAACAACCCGGAACGGTTTTACAGTAAACCGGCGTAATATAACAGGAGTTATTGATACTCCGAATTAGGGTTGTTACCCTCATTACAACAAGTTGGTCAGCCAACATTATGACTCAAGGTCACAGGTATCAATTATTTTCATATTTGATTATCTTTTTTGCAGCCTCGGTTATAAACCTTGGCTATATATCTGGGCATCATGACCCGTCCAGCGGTAAACCACCAGGACATTATATATTTCTTGTGTGCGGGAATGGCTTGAATAAATTGCTACGGTTTATGATCATCATATGCCTTAAGCATGGCGGATTAACAAGTGTCAGGCACAAATAAGTATGCACGAAGGCATAACAGACCAAGTGTTTTAACTAACTTATTACAAGGCATCTCAGTGCCCAAAAGGATAATTGTTTCTCAAATAAGTGTTGCAGCATGTGGAAGGTTAAACCGGCCTCCGGATTATGACTGGTCACCAGCTTGACCTGACGGCTGCGGATCATCTTGCACCGGTTCATCCTCGTCGTCTCTACCCAGCGGCTGGAAGTCAATAGTTGTCCAGTCGATCCTAGTTAACGCTTGGAACACAGCTTCGTCGCTTATAAGGGTGGACGGTTCAATGTCAGGGGCATAAGTGTGCTTACGGATTGGAGGGATAAGGTTTTGAGCCTCAGGATTTGGTGCAGCAACCCGTTTGTTATTGGTGTCGTAACTCGCCTGGTAAAATGACAGATCAGCCTCTTCAGCAAGTTGACAAGCTAGTGGACATACTTCCCGGTTTATGGCGCGGAGATCTTCATTGCCAAATTCTGATCCATCTTCTTTTAAGCTTGGGTAGCCTTTAGCCACGTCCGCCGGATCAAGATCAGGCACCCATGCTTTTGCCCGGGTTAGTGCGGTCAGAGCGCCAGCCCTTGCAGCAGATCTCTTTAGCTCTTCTACCCGGGCAGGCAGCATAGATAGCCTGTCTAACGTATCCTTGATTAATGTTGGAGGAGGTTTATTGTAGAAGCGGTGCAGATGATCCGTTGCGCGCCGGTATACAACTGCTCTATCAGCGTGTAGGCAACCTTCAGTTTCTTCTGTACGTCAGAGCCCAGATGGCTAATGCGAGTTCCTGCATCATTGTAAACATCAGTAAACCGACAACTCATGGGAGGATATGTTGAAATTATAAGGAAAAAAATGTGTACCGAACACAGCAGCAGTAATGTCATGTATCTGCCTCTTTACGCCAGTCAGTTCATCTACCACCGGTTTAAGAGCTGCTTCTGCGTCTTCGGCTCTTTTTCGCATAGCGGATTTTTCTGTTTCCCAATCCGCCCGCTCTTTGTTGAAGCTTTCTTTCAGTTTCTCCATAGAGGCTAAAGCGCTCGTTGATACGTCTCCAACGTATCTATAATCTATGAAGTATTCATGCTATTATATTATCCACCTTGGATGTTTTATGGGCTTTACTATGCACTTCTATATTATTTTTGGAACTAACCTATTGACCCAGAGCCCAGTGCCAGTTCCTGTTTCTCCCCTTGTTTCAGTGTTTCGAAGAAAAGGAATATCAAACGGAGTCGAAACGGAATGAAACCTTATGGAGAAGTTATTTTTGGAAGGAAAGCAACCCGGAGACTTGGAGTCCACGCCAAGAAAGCAACGAGGAAGGCACGAGGCGGGCGCCCACCCCTGGGCGCGCCTCCACCTCGTGGGCCCCTCGTAGCTCCCCGACGATTTCTTCCGCTTATATATATCCATATACCCTAAAAACTTGGGAACAGAATAGATCGGGAGTTCCGCCGCCGCAAGCCTCTGAGCCACCAAAACCAATCGAGACCTGTTCCAAGACTCACGCCGAGGGGGGAACCTCACCGTGGCCATCTTCATCATCTCGGCGCTCTCCATGACGAGGAGGGAGTAGTTCACCCTCGGGCTGAGGGTATGTACCAAGAGCTATGTGTTTGATCTCTCTCGTGTTCTTGATTTGGCACGATCTTGATGTATCGTGAGCTTTGCTATTATAATTGGATCTTATGTTGCTTCTCCCTCTACTCTCTTGTAATGGATTGAGTTTTCCTTTGAAGTAATCTTATCGGATTGAGTCTTTAATGATTTGAGAACACTTGATGTATGTCTTGCCGTATGATATCTGTGGTGACAATGGGATATCACGTGATTCACTTGATGTATGTTTTGGTGATCAACTTGCGGGTTCCTCCCATGAACCTATGTATAGGGGTTGGCACACGTTTTCGTCTTGATTCTCCATTAGAAACTTTGGGGCACTCTTTGAGGTTCTATGTGTTGGTTGAATAGATGAATCTGAGATTGTGTGATGCATATCATATAATCATACCCATGAATACTTGAGGTGGCAATGGAGTATCTAGGTGACATTAGGGTTTTGGTTGATTTGTATCTTAAGGTGTTCTTCTAGTACGAACTCTAGGGTTGTTTGTGACACTTATAGGAATAGCCCAACGAATTGATTGGAAAGAATAACTTTGAGGTGGTTTCTTACCCTACCATAATCTCTTCGTTTGTTCTCCGCTATTAGTGACTTTGGAGTGACTCTTTGTTGCATGTTGAGGGATAGCTATATGATCCAATTATGTTATTATTGTTGAGAGAACTTGCACTAGTGAAAGTATGAACCCTAGGCCTTGTTTCCTAGCATTGCAATACCGCTTACGCCACTTTTACCACTTGCTACCTTGCTGTTTTTATATTTTCAGATTACAAAACCTATATCTACCATCCATATTGCACTTGTATCACCATCTCTTCACGAACTAGTGCACCTATACAATTTACCATTGTATTGGGTGTGTTGGGGACACAAGAGACTGTTTGTTATTTGGTTGCAGGGTTGCTTGAGAGAGACCATCTTCATCCTACGCCTCCCACGGATTGATAAACCTTAGGTAATCCACTTGAGGGAAATTTGCTACTGTCCTACAAACCTCTGCACTTGGAGGCCCAAGAACGTCTACAAGAAGAAGGTTGTGTAGTAGACATCAAGCTCTTTTCTGGCGCCGTTGCCGGGGAGGTTAGTGCTTGAAGGTATATCTTTAGATCTTGCAATCGAATCTTTTAGTTTCTTGTTTTATCACTAGTTTATTTTATAAAAGAAAGTTACAAAAAATTGAATTGAGTTTGTCTCATACGCTTCATCTTTTTAATATCTTTTGTGAGTATGATGGAAAGGAAAATTGTGCCAAAGTGTTAGAAGAAGAATGTATTTAAATGTTTGGCACTAAATCTTTGAATGATGAGCATGATTGCAATGTTGTTAGTATGAACTCCTTGAATATCCATGGAACTAATGATGATTGCACTAGTTATGATGAAAATGTCTCCTATAAACATGTCAATTTTTGTGGAGTGCATTGGGTTTGCAAGTATACACCAAATAGGGAAGATAGATACTACAAGAGGCATAAGTACTTAGAAACTAAATTGTTGCAATAAAGGTTAGATGTTTGTGCTGAAAGATTCAATATTTATCGCCATCCTTGTGAACTTTGCCATGAACATGGTCATTTGAAGCTCCAATGCTATTTGTTTCATGATCGAGCCGTGTCCAAAAATTGTGATAACTTGATTACCCTTGAGCATCATAAAGAGCTTAGTCTTCTTTTGGGTTATGAAGAAATGAAACATATAACTGAGGGTATTCCAAAATTTAATCTCGATAAATTTCTTGATTTTGATCTAGAGAAGATTTATATGTATTGTGTGGTGAATTGCATTGAAAATCCTTATATTGCCAATTACATAAAGAAAAGAAAACAAATAGAAGATGAAGAAAATACTAATGAAAGGGAAGAGACTTCCCAATATCCTCCGATTATTTCTTATGATGAATCAGGTAATGAGGAGGAGCCTTCTATTCAACCAATCTCATTAATAAGGAGCTCCAAAAAGAGGATTGAACCCACACATGATGTGGTGAAGAAGAAGAAAAGAAAAAGGAAGAGAGGTAAAAAGATATCTCTCCCAAATAATGTTGCTCCTATTATTGTTGTGCCTCATGAAAATGAATCAAAAATAATTGTGGAATATGATGCACTTGATGATGATCTCGTTATGCCTATTGCTTGTTGTGATGATTACGATTGGGAAGATAATGATACTTCTTATGATCTTGAAAATCTTTTTGGCACTTGCTTGGAAGAATATGATAATTGCTATACTATTGGTGCTATCCATACTATTAATGATGAGAGTGATTATTCTTATGATATGAAAAGGCCCAAGCTTGGGGATGCTATGTTTGATGAAGATGATGTTTTTGAGAATATGATAATTCCTATACTATTTATATTTTCTTGCAGATCGGCGATTTGAGCTTCCTTTTTGCTCAGCTCACCTTGTAACAGACAGAAGTATAATAAGTTGGCAATACATGTCTGAAGTATCAAGCACATAACAAGTTATGCACCTGATACTTGGGGGCTAATGCATACTTGCTTGTTCTCGGAAATTTCTACAAGTCCCAAGCATAATACAAGCATTACTCTTGGCACTTGGGGGCTAATGTATGTTTGCTCTAATTGCTCATCTGGGAAGTCTTTTTAAAAGTCCCGGTTCATCTTTATAAAGTTAAACCGACCCTTGGGGGCTACATCAGTGAAAGAGAGGCAGTGTTGCAAATATAAAATTATTACTAAGGTACGGTTTAGATTGGCATCATCAACCGTCACTTGGGGGCTACTGGAGTTGATATTTGAAAATGGACATAAGAGACATTTGTGTGGTTACCTCATATCGTTCCTTCATCAGATTTACTAAACCGGCTTCATAGTCACGACTGGTGTACAGACAGTTCAAGAAGCCAGAGTGAATGTCTTGGGCGTTGAGATGAGCATAGCTGGACAAATCGATGCTCCATTTGCCTTTGCCCATAGCAGAAAGTTCATCCTTGGCACTATGTTTTGATAAAGCGACCGGGTTACTAGGAGCAGTGTGGCTGACACCGGTAATCATAACGTCATCCTCTTTATCATCTGCAGCCTTCGTAGGAGTTGGCGGTTTATCAGTAGTTGTAGACGGGCTGGCTGATTTGTCATCAGGTCGCACCGGGCTGGTCGGTTTGTCAGCATGGCCTGTGGTGTCAATTTCTACCTGTTCAGTAAACAAATCATGGTCTTGAGGCGGCAGATCATTAAGCATGGCATCAGCATCGGTTTCTTCAGGGTCTGGACTCTTTTCTGGTTCAACAGCCACGTTATCATCAGCCGGTTTATTCAACCGAGCCTTCTTGCTGGGTCTAGGCTTGGCGCTAAGAAAAATAAACATGAGGATCAGTACAGTATGTAAAAATAACACATCAAGGATAAAGACAAGTGCATAGCTCACCCAGGAACTGTTTTGAGGGGTGGAAGCTTTGTGGCCGATGACTGCCAGAAGATGAGTGGGAAGTGCCTTGATAATTTGAATCATACGGATTAAGAGGCTGTCGGAAACAACCCGCCTTAGAGCAAGAAATGTCAAGAGTATAAGAGACCTTTGATCGGCGTTTTCGAACCGGAGTATTTGATAAACCGGCCGAGGTAACTACCTGGCTGCTGTGCCGGGTCGTGCAGCGAGCTTCGTGTTGCTGCGTCTTCAAAAGAAAGTTGGGGTGCAAGTAAGCAAGAGGGTGAGAAAATTTTACTTTCCGGTTTGCTCGAGGATTTTTTATGTTGGCAGAGGATCTGAATCGGAGGAAAGAATGATTACCTCTACGTCATCAGCTTGACTGCCTTCAGCGTCGTCCTGATAATAGTCATCGCCAATGAGGTGTATGAAAAATGAACCAAGAGAATCAAGTTCTACCTCTGAGTCCAGATTAGCCACATCGTCATCAGCATTTGGCTCGGAAGATGCAGTGGTCCTTTTCTTTGCAGGTTTTTTAACAACCTTGGTCTTTGGACGAAGTGGTTTCGCCGGTTTGTCTTGTGATTTTTTATTCCAGAACGGATCATCATCCTGTCAAAATTAGACAAACTTTTAGAGAATATTTTGAAATAAGCAACTTACGGCAAGGAGGTTATATAATTCTTACAGATGGCGGTTTGTTGAAGGTGCAGAAAGGGCTTTGTCCGGTCTGGCTGCAGATAGCCTCCGGTTCATTCAACATTTTGTTGACAGCCTCAGTAATTTCAGCCTCTGTCAGTTGAATATTAATGTGCCGTTGAGGGTCGGTCAAACTCCCTGTGTATTCACACATCAATCCGGGGCTTAAGGGTAGAACGCTCTAGCCGATCCAGCAACGAGCAAAATCAACACCCGTTAAACCGTTTGCCATAAAGGCTCTAAGCTTCGACAATTGTGGGGCATAGATGGCCCTTTCCTTTGCTGTTAACCTCAGAGGAAAAGGATGCGTATTGCTAAGGCGGTGAGGGCGATAACCCGGCAGGGGGTTCTCATCAGTTGGAGATGTATCCTTGCAATAAAACCAAGTCTGATTCCACTCTTTGGGGTGGCTGTGAAGCTTGGCATGAGGGAAAGTGACTTCCTTCCTTTTCTGAACCGCCATTCCGCCCAATTCGGTATTGGGTCCATCCGTGAACTCTGTGCAACGGTTTAAGTGAAAGAAATACCTAAACAATTCAACTGTAGGTTACTCTTGCAGATAAGCCTCATAGAAGACTTGGAAGTGGCAGATGTTGGTCACAGAATTCGGACCAATGTCCTGAGGGTGAAGCTGAAAACTAGCCAGCACATCTCGGAAGAATTTTGAACCGGGAGGACTAAAGCCTCGACCCAAATGGTCAACAAAAACGACTACCTCTCCGTTCTTGGGTGTAGGAGGATTTTCCGGGCCAGGGGCCCTCCAGTGGATGACATATTTCTTGGCTAAAGCGCCCGTTGCGACGCATCTGTTTAACTGATATTCCGTGACCCGGGAAGGAACCCAGTTGCATTCATAGACTTGTTTGGCCATTTCAACAAAGGTTGAAACATGATTATTACCGGTTTAAGATTTATAATGGACAGTATAAAGTGATGCAAGTTAAAGCGGAGATGTGCACATATTGTTAAACCGGAGTCTGATATTGTTAAACCGGAATCAGACATGGGAGATGTACAAAGATAAAGCAGCTTGGTGGTTCAACAGGGGACTAATGGTACCTACCGTATTATCATTTTTCTATGAGATTAAACCGCCAATTCTGGAATATAAGGTACATGTCTAAAGTACTTAAGAGAGGGAAAAACAAGTTTCGCAGATTGATGTGATAAATTTCAGATCTGCAGTATGACAGAAAAACTAGAAATAATTCAGACCTAATCCCAAGTGCTTGAACTATTCAGCAAAGTTCAGATGAGTTTTGTAAAGGAGCATATCTAATAAGTGAAAAAGGGGATTATGGCTACAGCCGCGTAAGAAATATCGGATCCAGCTAGTTGTTTGTGTTAATGGAAAGAACAGGTAAGAACGGCGGCGGAGCTTTGATGGACTCCGTTGAACATTGAAACCCTAATGGTGGATCTAGAGCGAGGAGAAGAAGAACTCACTGATGATGAGGGAACAACGGAGGAGTGCCGCACTTCTTTGGTCCGGTCAGGTTGATGCAGCGACCGTTGTTGAGGCAGAAACGAAGGTCGACGGCGGCGGCAGAGTTCCAAAGGTCGGATGGCGCAAGGAAGGAGATGATGCGAAGAGGCACGGCGGGGGGGGGGGGGATGGAAAGACCCCCTGGCCCTATTTATAAAAGCAAAAGGATAAGTGTCTGGCGCAAAAATCGAGGAGCCCAAAATTTGGATATGAGGCGGAGCTGTCGCCTCGATTGTCGGAGGCTCATTAATAAAAGTGACCTTTATGCAGTTTTTAATAACAGATGACATCATGGCGGTTTATCATGATCCTAGAAGATGACGTCATGGCGGTTTACAAGACTATGCGAAGACGTGGAAGAAGAAATTTTCTTAAGTATTGAAGATTGACATGAACCAGTTCAAATCAATCTGGGGCCTAATGTTGGGGATATTACTACTAGGCGTAAACCGGCCAGGAGAGGCCGGGTTAACCCCTTAGTGGTTCACTGTATCGGAAGTCCATGAAGACAAAGGCGGTGACGCTTTATGAAGGCCCAGGTCCCAAAGCCGGTTTAAGGCCTGTAGACATAAACCGGCATGGATATGTAAACTTGTGTTATAAGATAGAAAGAGCAGAGACCGAGCCGGACACGTTTATGAGCCGCCTCGATTCAGAAACCGACAAGCGCCAACCCATGTATATAAGGGGACGACCCAGCGGCAGTTCAGGACAACAGACAAGAACTCGAGACTCAGGCAAAGCGTATTCGCTCCCTGGTCATCGAAACCCTAGCAATTCCACAACAACTGGATTAGGCTTTTACCTTCACCGTAAGGGGCCGAACCAGTATAAACTCTCTATGTCCCTTGTCCGCTTTAACCCCTTTAAGCTAACCCGTAGCGATGGCTCCACGACTAAGTCCTTTCCTTATGACATCTGCCGTGACAAAACCACGACAATCATCATATAATAACTAAAACACCTAAAATTTGTAGTTTGTAGCAAAGATCATCATCGAACCTAGTTTGTAGCAAAGATCATCATATAATCCATCATCGGATACATATATAGTAGTTTGTAGCACAAAGCGCGCTCATCTTTTGCATTCAGTAAGCAAATAACTAATAGGTAATTAATAATCCATCATCGAATACATATATAGTAGTTTGTAGCAAAGATCATCATATAATATCACTAATACATCTCGAATAATAGCTTCTCTAGGTTCAGCGGGCCGCGGTGGACACCCAAATAGGAGGAACCATCACCGGATCATAGCTCCGGTGAGATCCCCAAAGAATCTGCCAGGTATTGGAGAACCGGCCGTTCGCTAACGCAACCATGTAGTGCTAGACGTGCGCGTTCTCCTCCATGACACGTTGTTGTACCACCTGTGCGGGGGACTCAAGCCTCTCCACCGATGCAGGCCCACGTGACCGCCACCAAAGAAGCTCCGGGTCGACGACGGGCTGGCTCCTCACTAAGCTGCGCTCACCAGAAGGTAGCACAACCCGGTACCATCCCGGGGGAGCCCAGTCCCGGACATGGCCCCTCGGCTCAACCAGGAGTCCTCCGCCGAGTCGAGGACGAGGATGCGGGATAGGCATCGTCGAGAACGAAATGCTTAATTATGAAAACAGAATTAATAAACACTTAGCAAAATTTGGCATGACCTTTGCTAAAAAGCAGACATATCGAAGCGCTGAAATTTGCCGAACGTAAACGAATCGACATTTCGGCAAAACATAGGCCACTCGGAAAAGTATGACATGTCCAAAATGTGACATGTTCAAAATATGACATGTCCACGCAAATTTGCATATAACAGGAAAAATTGCTTTAACTAAAAAATAACAACAATTGCTTTAACTAAAAAATACCTAGAATTCTGTTAACTACACCTAAAACAACTAAAACACCTAAAATTCTGTTAACTGCACCGAAAAAACTAAAACACCTAAAACTCTTTTAAATACACTTAAAACACCTAAATTCTATTAACTACACCTAATTAAAAACCTAGCTAAATTTCTGTCCTAACTTTAAAACCAAGCTAATTTTAAAAACCTAGGGTTCATACCTAATCTGTCCTAGCTAGGGTTCGATCATAACCTACATTATTCTAATAACCTACATTTTTTCAACTACATAGGATTCAAAATAACTACTCTAATAACTATAACTAGGGAGGGAGGGAGGAGAAGGAGGAAGGAGGGAGGAGTACCTCTCGATGGAGGAGGGCAGCTGGGGCCGGGCGGCCAAGGGGAGGAGGCCGACGCGGGGGAGGGCAGCCGGCGGGGAGGAGGGCCGGCAGCCAACGCAGGGAGGAGGGCTGGCGTGGGGGACGGCAGCATGCGGGAGTCGACGGCGGCGCACGGGGATTGAGGGAGGAGTGTGGAGTGTGAGTGAGCTGAGTGATGAGGCCGGGGTGCGCGTGGGGGGGGGGAATGGGCTTAACAGCAGCGCGGGCAATGGGCCAGCGCTGCTGCTAATCCCACTAGCTGTAGTGCCGGCGCAAATCACACGCTACAGCTAAGTGGCCTGCCCTTTGGCCCCGGCGGCCCGCTAAAGAGCAGCGCGGCCCGCGCCAACCAACGCTGCTGCTACTCAGTATCAGTAGCGCCCGTTTTGGCCGGCGCTACTGGTAAATACCAGTAGAGTAGGTGCCCAAACAGGCGCTACTGCTAAAATTCTATGTATAAGCATTTTCCTAGTAGTGATTGTGTTAATTCTACATTTATCTAAGAGTAAATATAGATCTTATAATTTCAAGCAAAGGCAGGATAAATAAGCGAACATTTACAGTGATGCTACATAATCAAACAGCAATGAGTGTAAGTATGCTGACAAAGGGCAAGAGGTACTGACAAGAGCAATGCAAAGCCCAGTATTGTCGTGAGATCCTATGATCCTTTGAGCAAGGAGATTCATCTGAAATTAATTTTCATACAAGAGAGAAGGTAAGGCACATGCAGAAATTTAGGAGTTCAAATTTTAAATTGATATCATAGACAGTACCTGACGCTGGGCTGTCAGCAGTTCTAATAGGGATTTGGCCACTGGAGTAGGGGTAAAGTCTGTTACAGTTGGGCCTGTGTTTTCTGTGGTTGCTGATCTATCTGATTTAACAGGTATCACTACCTTTTCCAAATATCTAGTTTGTACTCCTTGAGGATCTGCAATCACCCTCTTCCTTTTGGACATCTATTACGAAAGAACAACATTTGACTGAAAAAACATAGTATGACGACACATGGAATAGGTACAGAAAATGGATAGGTATGGCATATACTCATATATGATGCTTAAACTAAGCAGATGGTGTAACAAAGTAGAAGTAATGCAAGAGGTCAGATGCAAAATATGTGCGACCAATACAACCTTGCCAAGTTAGAGCATGCACCTTGATGGGTGAATAAGATAGGCCATCCTCCACCATGCCAAGTTTGTTAGCCAGTGGATTGTTCCGCAATATTCCTCTCATGCGCCCATTCTCATATTCATTTTGATAATGTTCAATACCTGACATGCATGAAAACATAAAAACAAGTGAGATTATCTTTGCAATGCAGAAGTGATTCTAATCCAATACTTCCTCCCTGTAAACCCCTTTGTGCTATCTCTGCAATTATTCTAAGAGGTGCCATGCATGCTGTAATTTGGTGTGTGCATTAATATAACTAGGCGATGCCCCGCACGTTGCGGCGGGATTTTGTATAAAATAAACATTGCGCTGAACTAATCATCTAGCTGCTATCTATAGTTTCTCTTGTAGTAAGATAAGTTGTTTATCAATATTTTACAAATAAATAAAGAATGAAATACATATCTCCATCTATAAGTTTAAAGTTGGACGGAATAAAAATGCATGCAGGACTCACTTTTCTTTCATACATAGAGCACTCAGGTATCATGCTATGAGCTGCATGCATGTGTCAGTTTTTTTCCTTGATTAAAACACACATAGGCGGCAGTTACTGCATGCATATGTCATTGACTACATATGGTGGGTGCAGCGGCTCTTGTTGTGTAGATCGGACGGATATTGTTGATTGATCTACTATATCCGAGGGCTAAATTAATTTGGATGATGTGGCTCAGGGAGAAGCGAGAGAATTCCTAGTAGTGGGGGCTAGCTATTTAGATATAGTAGATGTGGCCTACTGCTCAAAATATGAGAGCTCCAGAAGTGATGATACTTCGCAGATGACAACTTCAACATATAGTAAATAAGAACAAGTCGACCTGAGCTGACAGATTAAAAATATACTAAGGGAGAATAACTCGACCTGACCAGTCGACCGCAAGAGAAGAGGATCATCTTAAAGTAGAGCAGAAGAGCAAGCAGATTGAAGATATTACAAGTCTTTCTATATAATGTCGGTTGGCCACCCATGATGAACCAGAGCGCACAGAGAAATACTATTCCTTCCAGTCTCTCCATATGTGGCTCACATGCATTTCGAAACTAAAGTAGGAACATTTAGCTGACCAATTAAACAACTCTCAGTTTTACTAATATCAGCATAATATCATATTTGAATTTGTACAACTAAGCATGTTTAGCTCGATGGGTGGAGCAGTGCTATTACGACACGAACCACGTAGGCTGATCGTGGTCATCATAAAATGGGGAAACCGTAAGCATGATGAGTATAGTGTTGACCGTGGCAGTGGGATGGCAGATCTGAAGCTGCAAACCGCGCAAAGGGTAGTTAGCAACCGATATTTGCTTTGAAATAACAACTAAGATTTGGTATGGACAAGAAAGTACAGTCAACAAGTGACAAAGAAATGCAATTCTGCTGTCTCTCTATATGTCGCGACATGCATTTGGAAACTCAAGTGGGACCTTTAGCTAACCAATTAAATGTGTCTGTTAACTAATATCAATATCATATCACAATCATATTTGAACAACTAAGCTTTGGAATTTTGAGTGTTGTGTTGTTTAGCTTGAAGGGTGGAGTAATGCTAGTATGATAGAAAGCACCTACGCAGATCATAGTAGAGTAGATAAAAGGGAAAAATCCTAAGCATCAAGAGTAAAATCAGGAAAGTAGAACTAGCTGGACCAGTGGGTGGCGCACATGCTTTTCGAAACGAATATAGGAACATTAGGTGACCAATTAAACATTCTCTGTTTTAGTAATATGAGCATCCTATCAGATTCGTATTTCAACACGTAAGCTTTGGAATTATGAGTGGCATGTTGTTTCGCTTGATGGGTTGAGGTCTTGAGGAGCAGTGCTAGCACGACACGAAGTAGTGAAGCACCTACGATGATGGTAGTGAATATAAAGGGGGGAAACCATAAGCTTTACGAGTATAGTGACCGTGACATGGCGGATCTGAAGGTGCAAACCGAACAAAGCTACTTCGCAACCAATGTTCGCATTCAACTAGCCACTACGATTTGGTACGGACAAGAAAAGTACAGTAAACAATTTAAGATCTATTTTCCGGGTGAGATCAATAACTTAAGCACATATGGAAGAGTACCACCTCTCTTGCGATGCCGTGTAGGCCCCTGCTGATACGTTGAGGGTGCTGCGGGTGCGATGGCTGTCGGCGGCGGGGAAGAAGACTTTAGATGGCAGATAGCCGGGTTGGGGGATAAATCATGTTGCCAAGGACGAGGCAGTCCTAGGAGCGGCAACGGCAAAGTGGACGATGGCGCCGATGAAGCGAGATGGCGCGATAAAAGGATCCTGGTCCGGCGTCGTGGATGAGAGACGTCCATCTCTTGTAGTGGACGACGGGGTAGGGGTAGCGGCTCCGACAAGGTGGAGGATGGGGTGGCGGACGGAGGAGGCTGGCCGCAGTGGGGAGGTTGTCGTGGCGCCGACGGTGTATGAATGGGGAAATGGAGGGGGAGGGGGGATTTCAAACTTTGGGACGCGCTTGTCTGAAATGTGGGAAAGTTACAAACTTATCCCCCGTTTAAAATTTCGGACGTCACGTCGGTTGGGGATAGGACGGTAATCTCGCATCTCCCAAATATTTGCCGGTAACAATTTCGGGCGGGGAGAGGGTGTTTTGCCGCCCACGGTTGGCGCCCACGGTGTATGAACAGGGCTGACAGGTAGGGCAGTTGTGTCACGTCTGAGGGAAGTTACACATCTTCCCCTATTTAAAATATTAGCCTACATCAATTTTGGACGAGGAGAGTTTGTTTTGCCGCCCACCGTGGATGAATGGGGAAATGGAGGGAGAGACACGTGTCTTTCGGACGATCTTGAAACAAATGTGTTTTGCCGCCCACGTTTGGCGCCCACCGTGTCTGAATGGGCTCAGTGGCCGTCGTGTCACGTCTAATTGAAGTTACTAGTCTACCCCTATCGACAGCGATGTAAATCCGGTCGATAAGGATGTCAAATGTCAGGGGTAGACAGTAATTTCCATCTCGCAAACACTTGCTTCGGGCAGCCCACAAATGATAGTGGGTGTTTAGCCGCTTCGTTCAAAACTTGGGAGGATTAGTATTCACGTTTGCCCTGGGCCCTCGCAACTAAATCCAAATCCAATTTTTATTCGATTACGAATATCCACAGATAATTCTACGTTTTGTTATTTATTTCCTCAAAACCACAACAAAGATTTATTCCACCTTTATATATGATTATGATTTAGAAATGCCATTATCTTCGAATTCAGTAGGTTGGATACACTTTGAGTCAAACAGTTATTTCATCCAATACAATAGCTCACACGAAAAACAGTTCACCTTGTGTCAATCATACAAGTACTGAGGATTACCTTGCCTAAAAAATTCGGATCATTACAACACATGGACAACATAGGGGGTCTTACAACATAATCCATTCAGAGACATGACACAACATGCAAGTACAATAATCTAATGACAATTTCAACTGCTATCTAAAGAAGAACTGGGATTACCCTGGGCTTCGAGATAGCGTAAGCAAGCAGACCTCCTCCGTCTTCAAATGCAACATTCTTACTTCCTCCAATTCTTGGATTGCTTGCATAATGCGTGCAGCTAATTGCATAATTTCCAGCTTTAAGATCGAGATTACCTCATTCATGGCAGCCACAACATCTCTTTCTGCCTCTAGTAGAGCCTCAAGAACTATAATATTTGTGCTCAGACTGCTCTCCGGCAGTGTTGCCTCTGAACTGCTACCATCTGGTAACATGGATGGAGCACTGCTTCCACAAATAGATTCGGGGGTTGTACATTGTGTCCTAGTGTGAACGGCATCCTGAAAAGTTTCCGCTGGACATAAGTAAGAAATAGTTATCGCATGATCCAGGCAGTAAGCTTACATGGTAAATGACATACTAATTATTGCCGAGCATGGCAAGCTATATTTAAATGGTCCGAAGCAGCATCGGACGAAAAGAAATTAAAATGGTAAGATGAAACTAGGGATGTAAGTGGAAAATAAACGACATTCGCCAGTCCCATCTAGTTAGTTTTTGCTAGCTCCCCGCTTCATTTTCCTCAAAAAACAAAAACACTTTTGAACTATCATACCACTAGTGGACTTTAATCAGGATTAAACGGGGCCCAGTATATTTAAGTTGCCAAGGCATCTAAGCAGTTGAAATAATCTTAGAAAGCACTTAACAGTGTGGCCTCATATAAACTACGAAGAAGGTCTTGTGATGAAGTTCAGAGGAAAAGTTAAGGACTCAAATGAACTAGGCATGCATTTCTTTACGATAGTACAGCGAGCCTTCACGACATATTGGCCAACTCAGGTATAGCGTAACAAGTAACAAACAAGCATTCAAATCAAGCAATACAACAAAGCAGACAACTGAACTATTTGTTATTCTGTAGGATTACAGGTTGAGGGCACAAGCCAAGAAAGCAGCCCACACGCATTAAATTTCACATGTACTAAAACACATTGGCTTACCATATGTCGCTATGAAGCCTCACTGCTGTTGCAATGTTCTTTGAAGATATCGTCAGCATCTCGTGGTTGCAAATCTACTTGTTGTAGTTTACTCTGCACCCTCTATTTAGGTAAAATTAATTGATCATCAATGGTTCATCTAAACTAATGAAAGAAGGGTGTGTGCATACACGACGATATATCTGCTTCCCTCTATTTTATGTTTGTTCGAGGTGCCAGCCCCAAAAGAACAAATATTTTGCTTGATGGGGTTGGCAGCTCCATAATTAATAGAAGCATCAAATTAGTCATGCAACTTGGGAAGATCAAGAACACACAAAAAAGTAATGAACAGAGGCTCATAGCAGTGATGTAATAGCTAGCATCAGAAAATGTAGGATAAAACGAACAAAAACCTGTGGAACCACATGCTAGTTTGCTGATGTGTAATTAAGCATAGAGAACATGAAGCAGTCTGACGGAACCAACAGGTGGCATCAGAACAACACCATTATCATAAATATAGCATGCAAGAAGTAAAATAGTAGGCAGTGATATCTAGGAAGTACAGTAATACTTAGGACAAAACTAAAGCATATTAACTATATGTGCACTGGTATGTAATTCAGCACATGTAACATGTTCACTGCCAGAAGTATGGCCCTACAGGTGCAAGTAGAATAATGCGTCTCATGAAAAACTGAATGGTGCCCTGAAGAGATTCAAAGGTGCGGTGCTTATGCTAAGAAAGTGAACGTAGGCGCCGGCCGTTGGATAATAGTACCTGATTCTCGGCGGTGTATGGGTATCGTTGGCATACTTGATAGCTAAGGATCGTCGATGGTGCTCGTGTTGCGGTTGAGTTTGGGCCGGCTGTCGCCGTCGCTGAAGCGGCTCCGGTGCTACGGTTGCGGCGCCTGTCGACATACAAGAAAGCTCATCTGTGGTAAGTGAACAGTTGCATGATAAACAGAAAAACCGAAGGAGTACAGATCGAAATAACCTGATGAGGCTGCGTCGTCGGTAAAGCAGGGCCGATGGAGTTGAATATGGTGTTCGTGGAGCGGGTCCGGTGCAGTGGACGAAGGCTTCGGCGGGCGTGTTGTACAGTGCTTTCGGTGAGGCGGATCTGTTGCGGCGGACGAGGGCTTGTATGAAGGGCCAGTGAAGGGACGGACGAGGGAGTCAGTGAAGGGCCTACATTGTGGTGAACGAGGGCACCGGTTAAGCAGATCCGGTGCGGTGGACCATGATGGCGGTCAAGGAGATCTGGAGCGGTGTACAAGCCAGTCGCTGAAGCGACTCCGGTGAAGTGGTGAGTTGGCAGTTGGGGGTTCCAAAGTGCGTAAGGTAGATCCGTCGGGGTGTGAGGTCCACCGCTGTAGTGGAGGACTAGATTCGGCGGCTTGCCGTGGTTGGGGGGGGGGTCGGGGAGGGGAAGGGGAGGGGCTCTGGGGAAGAATGTTGGGGGCAAAGAGGGGAAACAATGGAGTTACCAAAGCAGCCCTTTTCCGTTCATGTGGCAGGGGTAAAACAGGAATATCGCAGGGCTAAACTTTTGGGCGCGAGATATTTCGATGTGAGCGGGAAGTTTGAAAGCTTTTGGCGCCTGAAATTATATTCTGCTCTTGTACGGCCGACTATGATATCATGGCCGAGAATTTGTTTGTTTTGCACGCAAAAAAAGTGCAAGTTTTGAAAATCAATGTCTCCAACTCGAAACTTAGATTGTCCATTCAATTCAAATATGGATCATTGAGCTACTACAAGCAAATACCACCATATTGTCCAATTCAAATGAAATTCCAAATGTGTTTATCCTAAATATGATGACAAAAGCAAAAATGTGTATGTGTATGAATAAAGTGGATGATTATAATGTTTGAACATGCTCGTATGTGTATATCTCTAGGTTTGATATATGAATTTGAAATCACGAAATCCCGGCTTAAAATGTACCCCCGTTTAAATGAATTACAAAAGCTAATGATGGAGTCGAATTCCAAAATTCCAATCTTAGGTTTGTAATTCTGGTACATCAAAGTATATCACGCATGTTCAAAAGTATCGTTATCTCATAGTCCAAACTGTGAAATAAATTGATCAACCTTGAGTGCACACACTATTGACCATGTATATCTCAATTACGCCAAAGTCCCTCAAATATAGACACCTCACTCTTTATCCTGAAGCCACCCCCTCGTCGCCCCCCCCCCACACACACACACGCATGTAAGTCGCTCTCTCCCCAAACACCAACACACGAGCACATTAACATCCCTCTCTCTTCTAAAGTCCAAACCCCAATATAGGTATCTATCACTTTGTCTCTTGGTCATGCACACATCTCTTCCCCCACTCTCTAGCTAGGTCTCCCGGCATCTCTCTTTCCCAAGCACACCCACTATGTAGAGTGTATATTTCCCATACACACAAAACGTCGCCCCCAAACGTCTATCTCCCTAGTTATGTGGTTCTCGCACACTCACCTCACACACCACCCCCACTACAAAACAAGCACACTTTGTCTCCTTGTGCACCACTCTCCTCTTTCTATCTCTCCCACACGCGGACCCGCCCCAGCTCCTCCCTGTATACATATATGTCATGACTCTTTCCATAGCTCCCTAATGTATCATCGTTCTTGATCTCGCACATTGTTCTCTACACCATCTATTCTAGATCTCTCATGAAGTCTCTATCACACACACGATGACTCGCTTCCCTTGTGTCTTCGTACATAGGCCAATTTCAAACAACATCAACATTGTCTCCCTATCGATACACCATTTATGGACACAAACGCCCCCTCTCTTTCCTCTCTCTCTCTCTCTCTCTCTCTCTCTCTCCGTCGCTAGCTCTCTCTCTCTCTCTCTCTTGCTCACTCTCACACCCCTCTCCCACACACAATCGATGTCTCTTCCAAATAGTCTGCTCCCCCCCCCGCCCGCACCCATGCTATCCCGCTACTACACATATCACACCATCCCCCCTTCCGTTATACTAGGTTTACATCATTAGTGGTCTCTCTACTCCACATACACACACTCCCTCTCACACACAAACGCGTGCACAAACACACACAGACACGCTGATACGTCTCCAACGTATCTATAATTTATGAAGTAGCCATGCTATTATATTATCCATCTTGGATGTTTTATGGGCTTTACTATGCACTTTTATATTATTTTTGGGACTAACTTATTAACCCAGAGCCCAGTGCTAGTTTCTGTTTTTCCCTTGTTTCAGTGTTTCGCAGAAAAGGAATATCAAATGAAATCCAAACGGAATGAAACCTTCGGGAAAGTTATTTTTGGAACGGAAGCAATCCAAGGGATTTGGAGTGCACGTCAGGGAATCAACAAGGAAGGCATGAGGCAGGGGGCGCGCCCACCCCCTGGGCGCGCCCTCCAACCTCGTGGGCCCCTCGTGGCTCCCCTGACGTATTTCTTCCTCCTATATATACCAATATACCCTAAAACCTTCGGGGAACAGAATAGATCGGGAGTTCCGCCGCTGCAAGCCTTTATAGCCACCAAAAACCAATCGGGACCCTGTTCTGGCACCCTGCCGGAGGGGGGATCCCTCACCGGTGGCCATCTTCATCATCCCGGTGCTCTCCATGACGAGGAGGGAGTAGTTCACCCTCGGGGCTGAGGGTATGTACCAGTAGCTATGTGTTTGATCTCTCTCTCTCTCTCTCTCGTGTTCTTGAGGTGATACGATCTTTATGTATCGCGAGCTTTGCTATTATAGTTGGATCTTATGATGTTTCTTCCCCTCTACTTTCTTGTAATGGATTGAGTTTTCCCTTTGAAGTTACATTATCGGATTGATTCTTTAAGGATTTGAGAACACTTGATGTATGTCTTGTCGTGCTTATCTGTGGTGACAATGGGATATCACGTGATCCACTTGATGTATGTTTTGGTGATCAACTTGCGGGTTCCGCCCATGAACCTATGCATAGGGGTTGGCACACGTTTTCATCTTGACTCTCCGGTAGAAACTTTGGGGCACTCTTTGAAGTTCTTTGTGTTGGTTGAATAGATGAATCTGAGATTGTGTGATGCATATCGTATAATCATACGCACGGATACTTGAGGTGACATTGGAGTATCTAGGTGACATTAGGGTTTTGGTTGATTTGTGTCTTAAGTTGTTATTCTAGTATGAACTCTATGATAGATCGAACGGAAAGAATAGCTTCATGTTATTTTACTACAGACTCTTGAATAGATCGATCAGAAAGGATAACTTTGAGGTGGTTTCGTACCCTACCATAATCTCTTCGTTTGTTCTCCGCTATTAGTGACTTTGGTGTGACTCTTTGTTGCATGTTGAGGGATAGTTATATGATCCAATTATGTTATTATTGTTGAGAGAACTTGCACTAGTGAAAGTATGAACCCTAGACCTTGTTTCCTAGCATTGCAATACCGTTTACACTCACTTTTATCATTAGTTACCTTGATGTTTTTATATTTTCAGATTACAAAAACCCATAACTACCATCCATATTGCACTTGTATCACCATCTCTTCATCGAACTAGTGCACCTATACAATTTACCATTGTATTGGGTGTGTTGGGGACACAAGAGACTCTTTGCTATTTGGTTGCAGGGTTGCTTGAGAGAGACCATCTTCATCCTACGCCTCCTACGGATTGATAAACCTTAGGTCATCCACTTGAGGTAAATTTGCTACTGTCCTACAAACCTCTGCACTTAGAGGCCCAACAACATCTACAAGAAGAAGGTTGCGTAGTAGACATCAAGCTCTTTTCTGGCGCCGTTGCCGGGGAGGCTAGGTAAGCGGCACCCACACCCTGTCAACTAAGCTCTTTTCAGGCGCCGTTGCCAGGGAGGTGAGTGCTTTAAGGTATATCTTTAGATCTTGCAATCGAATCTTTTTGTTTCTTGTTTTAGCACTAGTTTAGTTTATAAAAGAAAACTACAAAAAATGGAATTGACTTTGTCTCATACGCTTCATCTTTTTAATGTCTTTCGTGAAAATGATGGAAAGGAAAATTGTGCTCAAGTTCTAGAAGAAGAATTACGTAGAATGTTTGGCACTAAATATTTGAGTGATGAGCATGATTGCAATGTTGTTAGTATGAATTCCTTGAATATCCATGATGCTAATGATATGCAAAGCCACAAGCTTGGGGAAGCTATGTTTGATGAAGATGATATTTTTTGTCCCGCAAATTTTGATGAGCAAATTTACTATGATGAAAGCATGCCTCCTATCTATGATGATTATTGTGATGACACGTATGCTATAAAGAATAATGATAACCATGAAACTTGTCATAATTTTCTTAATTTTCAATCACATGATAGTTATTTTGTTGAGTTTTCTCCCACTACTATTCATGAGAAGAATTTTGCTTATGTGGAGATTAGTAAATTTTCTATGCAAGTAGATCATGAAAAGGATGCTTTAGATCCTGGTTATATTTTTGAATTCATTCATGATGCTACTGAAAATTATTATGAGGGAGGAATATATGCTTGTAGGAATTGCAATAATATCAAGTTTCCTCTCTATGTGCTTAAAGTTTTAAAGTTATGCTTGTTATGCCTTCCTATGCTAGTTGATTACTGTTCCCACAAATTGTTTGCCCACAAAATCCCTATGCATAGGAAGTGGGTTAGACTTAAATGTGCTAGTCATATTCTTCATGATGCTCTCTTTATGTTTCAATTCTTATCTTTTATGCGAGCATCATTGAAATCATCATGCCTAGCTAGGGGCGTTAAACGTTAGCGCTTGTTGGGAGGCAACCCAATTTTTATTTCTGTTCTTTCTTTTTGGTTCTGTTTAGTAATAAATAATCCATCTAGCTTCTGTTTAGATGTGGTTTTATGTTTTAGTTAGTGTTTGTGCCAAGTAGAACCTTTGGGAAGACTTGGGTGAAATCTTTATGATCATGCTGTAAAAAAACAAAAACTTTAGCGCTCACGAGATTAGCTAAAACTTTTTACTAGAGAGTGCTATTTAGTTGATTATTTTTTCAGATGATTAATAGACAAATTCTCAGGTCCACCAATTTATTTTAGAATTTTTGGAGTTCCATAAGTATACGTTTGATACAGATTACTACAGACTGTTCTGTTTTTGACAGATTCTGTTTTCTATGTGTTGTTTGCTTATTTTGATGACTCTATGGCTAGTAACATAGTTTATAAACCATAGAGAAGTTGGAATACAGTAGGTTTCACACCAATATAAATAAATAATGAGTTCATTACAGTACCATGAAGTGGTGTTTTGTTTTCTTTCGCTAATGGAGCTTACGAGTTTTCTGTTAAGTTTTGTGTTGTGAAGTTTCCAAGTTTTGGGTAAAGATTCGATGGACTATGGAATAAGGAGTGGCAAGAGCCTAATCTTGGGGATGCCCAAGGCACCCCAAGGTAATATTCAAGGACACCCAAGAGCCTAAGCTTGGGGATGCCCCGGATGGCATCCCCTCTTTCGTCTTCGTTCATCGGTAACTTTACTTGGAGCTATATTTTTATTCACCACATGATATGTGCTTTGCTTGGAGCGTAATTTTATTTTGTTAGTATTGATTTATGTTATCTATAATAATGGTTTGCATATTTTTTTTCAATAAAAATGTCAAGGATAGCCTTTACCATGCTTATTTTGCAAGTATACATGTTGCTGTTTCAAAACAGAAAGTTTACCACTGTTGCAAAAATTCCCTAGAAAAGTCAGAATGTGATAAAATGGTGAAACCTTTTGCATAATAAGCTCTGATAAACTTACTACAGTGGGAATTTTCTTTCATAATTTCTGGAGCTAGGAAATTATGGATCTTGCTGCATTCTTTACAGACTGTCCTGTTTAGGCAGATTGCTGTTATGTTTGCATTGTTTGCATATGTTTGCTTCTTTAATGATTCTATTTGAGGATAGGACTATTAAAAATGCAGAGGCATTTGGTATGCAATGTTGAATAATAATTTTAGTGATTTGCTACAATATAGTATGATAAGGTTTTGCATTGGTTTATGCTAACTTATCTCACGAGTCCTTGTCTAGTTTTGTGTGGATGAAGCTTTTGAGATTTAGGAAGATCGTGATATGAGAGGAATTAAGGAGACACAAAAGCTCAAGCTTGGGGATTCCCAAGGCACCCCAAGATAATATTTCGAGAAGTCATCCCACCTTTCTTTTTCAACAATTATCGGTTAGTATCGGTTGAGACTAAGTTTTAGCTTCTTCACATGATGAGTGATGTCCTTGAAATGCCGTTTTTTTCTTGCTGTTTGAATAATATCCCAAGATCTGAAATTCTTAAATGAGAGAGAGTCTTCACAAAGCTACATAATTATTTAACTACTCATTGATCTTCACTTATATCTTTTTGGAGTAGTTTGTCATTTACCCGTGTGCTTCACTTATATCCTATGAGTAAATAGTTGAATGAATTGAATATCATAAATCTGAAATTATATATGTTTCATATGCTTATCCCATGGGGAGTAATGACTTTACATATAAGAATTAGAGGTGGTAAATTTATTGAAGGTTAGCAAACATTGTATTGGTCACTTGAACAATTCATGAAAGAATATTGAAGGAAGAGAGATTTCACATATAAATATACTATCTTGGAAATCTTTGTAATTGTGAGCACTCATTAAAATATGACATGCTAAAAGGTTGATGTTGGACAAGGAAGACAACGTAATGGGTTATGTTCTCTTATATCCGAAATAAAGTATATTGTGATGGATCGCCCAACACGTTGAGCTTGTCTTTCCCCCTCATGCTAGCCAAATTCTTTGCACCAAGTAGAGATACTACTTGTGCTTCCAAACATCCCTTAAACCAGTATTGCCATGAGAGTCCACCATACCTACCTATGGATTGAGTTAGATCCTTCAAGTAAGTTGTCATCAGTGCATGCAATAAAAATTGCTCTCTAAATATGTATGATCTTTTAGTGTGGAGAAAATAAGCTTTATACGATCTTGTGATATGGAAGAAATAAAAGCGACGGACTGCATAATAAAGGTCCCTATCACAAGTGGCAATATAAAGTGACGTTCCCTCACATTAAGATTTTGTGCATCCAACTATAAAAGCGCATGGCAACCTCTGCTTCCCTCTGCGAAGGGCCTATCTTTTACTTTTATGCAAGAGTCATGGTGATCTTCACCTTTCCTTTTTTCATTTTATCCTTTGGCAAGCACCTCGTGTTGGAAAGATTCTGATATATATATATCCAATTGGATGTAAGGCATCATGAACTATTATTATTGACATTACCCTTGAGGTAAAAGGTTGGGAGGCGAATCTATAAGCCCCTATCTTTCTCTGTGTCTGATTAAAACTTTGAACCCATAAATATCGCGTGAGTGGTAGCAATTGCGAAAGACTAAATGATAGTTGAGTATGTGGAGTTTGCTAAATCAAAGCTCTGACATAGAATCTTCCTGAAAATAAGATGAATTGTAATTGCTTGATGACTAATAACACGATTTGTTAGTTTTCAAGAAAGTTTATGATCTATACTTTAACACGTGAATAGCTTGTTACTTGATCATGAGAAGCATTATGAGATGAGCTACTGTTATGATATATAATGATGCTAGAAAAGGTGATTGAAATTATCATTGATCAAACTTGTGCACCTGCTAGCATTCACACTTCATAAATTCTTTCTTTTGTCATTTACCTACTCGACGACGAGCAGGAATTAAGCTTGGGGATGCTGATACGTCTCCAACGTATCTATAATTTATGAAGTATTCATGCTATTATATTATCCATCTTGGATGTTTAATGGGCTTTACTATGCACTTTTATATTATTTTTGGGACTAACTTATTAACCCAAAGCCCAGTGCCAGTTTCTGTTTTTTTCCTTGTTTCAGTGTTTCGTAGAAAAGGAATATCAAACAGAGTCCAAATGGAATGAAACCTTCGGGAAAGTTATTTTTGGAACGGAAGCAATCCAGGGGACTTTGAGTGCACGTCAGGGAATCAACAAGGAAGGCACGAGGCAGGGGGGCACGCCCACCCCCCTGGGCGCGCCCTCCACCCTCGTGGCTCCCCTGACGTATTTCTTCCTCCTATATATACCAATATACCCTAAAACCTTTGGGGAATAGAATAGATCGGGAGTTCCGCTGCCGCAAGCCTCTGTAGCCACAAAAACCAATCGGGACCCTGTTCCAGACCACCCGAGGGGGATCCTCACCGTGGCCATCTTCATCATCTCGGCGCTCTCCATGACGAGGAGGGAGTAGTGCACCCTCGGGGCTGATGGTATGTACCAGTAGCTATGTGTTTGATCTCTCTCTCTCTCTCTCTCTCTCTCTCTCTCGTGTTCTTGAGGTGATACGATCTTGATGTATCGCGAGCTTTGCTATTATAGTTGGATCTTATGATGTTTCTTCCCCTCTACTCTCTTGTAATGGATTGAGTTTTCCCTTTGAAGTTATCTTATCGGATTGAGTCTTTAAGGATTTGAGAACACTTGATGCATGTCTTGTCGTGCTTATCTGTGGTGACAATGGGATATCACGTGATCCACTTGATGTATGTTTTGGTGATCAACTTGCGGGTTCCGCCCATGAACCTATGCATAGGGGTTAGCACACGTTTTCGTCTTGACTCTCCGGTAGAAACTTTGGGGCACTCTTTGAAGTTCTTTGTGTTGGTTGAATAGATGAATCTGAGATTGTGTGATGCATATCGTATAATCATACCCACGGATACTTGAGGTGACAATGGACTATCTAGGTGACATTAGGGTTTTGGTTGATTTGTGTCTTAAGTTGTTATTCTAGTACGAACTCTATGATAGATCGAACGGAAAGAATAGCTTCATGTTATTTTACTACGGACTCTTGAATAGATCAATCAGAAAGGATAACTTTGAGGTGGTTTCGTACCCTACCATAATCTCTTCGTTTGTTCTCCGCTATTAGTGAGTCTTTTTTGCATGTTGAGGGATAGTTATATGATCCAATTATGTTTTTATTGTTGAGAGAACTTTCACTAGTGAAAGTATGAACCCTAGGCCTTGTTTCCTAGCATTGCAATACCGCTTACGCTCACTTTTATCATTAGTTACCTTGCTGTTTTTATATTTTCATATTACAAAAACCCATATCTACCATCCATATCGCTCTTGTATCACCATCTCTTCGCCGAACTACTGCACCTATACAATTTACCATTGTATTGGGTGTGTTGGGGACACAAGATTCTCTTTGCTATTTGGTTGCAGGGTTCCTTGAGAGAGACCATCTTCATCCTACGCCTCCTACGGATTGATAAACCTTAGGTCATCCACTTGAGGGAAATTTGCTACTGTCCTACAAACCTCTGCACTTGGAGGCCCAACAACGTCTACAATAAGAAGGTTGCGTAGTAGACATCACACGCACAAACACCCATTAATCTGGATCCTCATCTCTCCCCATGTCCGCATGTGTAGCTCGCACACTCACTCTCTAATTATGTATATGTGTGTCCATGTTACACAACACAAAGCCCCATGTACATGTCTCTCTCTATCCTCCACACACATAGACACAAAGAATTTGTTATCATTGCCTCAGTCTCTAGACATATCACACACGCACACTGTCTCTCTCTCTCTCTCTCACAAACACGCTCAACAAGGGTTTCTCGGTGAATAACTTACCGTCTATCCATCAACAGTCGTTGCAAGACGACGAACACGAGACATGAAAAAGAATAAATCTACACGTTCTTAGACCACCTAGTACGACTACTAGGACTAGAGCAAGCCAAAAAGCGCGCCGTCATCACCCCCTCCTTATCAGCGACGGGAAAACCTTTGTTTTACACAGTCGAGAAGTCATTGTGCTAAGCCCTCACATGCAGAGGCGTTGAATAGAATGTAGATGCTAATTTACGGAAACAAGTATCGATAATACGTTTGTATCTCCATACTTATATTTCTTCTCTTATAAAAAACCGAGTTGGTGATGATGGTACGCGTGCCATCTTGCAATATAGACCGTCCAATCTATATCTGACTGATGGAAATTAAACTAAAAGATACCCGCACCCCTCTCCACATTTGCAGACAAGGCCTTCCATCGTTCATCCTTATCTCCAACAACCTCATTGTTGAGAAATTAAGAAAGGAAGCCTTTGGAACAAACTGGCCTGGTGGCCGCCGGCGTCGTCAATCCCCATGCCTCCGCCAACCACCACCAATCACCACCACGCCCACTCTTCTTCACCTTATCTCCTATTTCTCGAGATATCATTAGTTTTTACACATGGGATTACTCCCGCATGGGTCAATCACAATGAGTGTTTTTATAAAAAAAATGCATCTTGATGTTCCGTGCAATGCACGGATCTTGCTAGTACTCCTACAGAAGACTAAGTTGGTGATGATGGTGTGTCTGCCATCCGTCGTTTGTGACCATTAGATATATATCTAACTACTGTGTGGTAAGTTGTTGCCTTTTCTCACAAACACCCCACTTGTCTACCAATTTGCATAAAAACCCATAATTAGTATCTTAAAACCAACCACATCCCTCCCTGACCTCACCAAAACAGCCCAAGGAATATATTCTAATTGAAACGTAATATATCTCTAGTGATATATGTATATCAGAGTGTTTTGTATCAAGTTTGTGAATAAGTATTATTCTAATTATGATTCGTTGCAACACACATGAACATTGCTAGTATTTCCAATCATGCAATTTTTCCCTAGTATTCCATAGTTTCGAGTTTTCCATCAAGATATTAGTCACTCATGGTTGATATACTTTCAATCATGTACACATCTGCACTATGTAACTAGCCTTGCTTATTGGGTTCCAAAGCTTAACTTTCACTCCTACTTACAATATGTAGAGTATTTAACAAAAAACTACCACTTTCAACTAGCCCTAGGAAGAATCTATTTTACAAAAAATAGCAAAAACATACCCAAAATTTCTTAATCCACGCCAAAAACTACTACCTACCGATTAGGTTAGTTTAAACCCATTTATGACAGGGTTGGCCCACACGTCCGTGCTGATGAGGCAGCTTAAACCAACACATTTTGTTTGACCGTTGACACAAGGGACCCACATCTGACCTTCTATCCTGTTATTCCCCCTCATCATTATTTTTCCTGAACATTACTTCAAACAGTACTGATGCGTGTTCGTCGGTGGCGCCGGTGATGAGCGAGTTGGCCGCCGCTCTGTCGGACGGGCCGGATGCCGCGCTGGCCTCCGCACGGGTTGGCAGGCTAGCCCGAGCATGACTCATGAGCGAGCAAGCAGTCGCACTGGCCTTCGCTCGAGCCAGATGGCTGGCCTTAACGCGGCGCGCGCGAGCAAGCCGCCGCGCCGCCGTGCCAATCTAGCTAGCAAACCTTGCAGACAAGCAACTGGACGGAGCTATCTTGGCTATCTAGCGGCCGCGAGCGCCGGACGGAGCTGGCATCCGGGCTGCCGCAGATGGGCTCCGCACCGCCGGCGGTTTTGACCTCACCTTCAGCCGGTGGCGGTAACTACGTCCCATGGCCGAGGATGACTAGGTGGACGGGCCGGAGGTAGGAGGTCACTCGGGGATTTTTGTGCAGACTGACGTGTTGGTCCCACAAGTCATAACGCCCGGTCGAATAGAAGGTGTTGACTTAATGGGCGACATTGGCCCTGTTTGGATACTCTAAGTCAGAGGTTAGATTCTAACCCTGAACTAACTCTAACCAAAGTGGTGTTTGGATGGCAGAGTTAGATTGACAACAAATGTATCCAAACAGGGCCATGGGTTGAAACGTGCCTATAACGGCAGTTTGTAGAGTAGTCGTTTCTTGGTAGGGCTGGTTGGTAAGAGCATGTACAATGGTTGATAAGGTAGTCTTATCTTAAGTCTGCCACGTATGCAAGTGGTAGTAGTTTCTTGGCATTATTAGTGGTTTCTTGCATTATTAGCGGTTTCTTGTAAGGAACAATGTACTACTAGCGACAAAAGGCAATTCTAGGTTGCGTTGTACTCCAACGAGTACTAGTGGTCACGGGAGTGTATACCTCGTTTTGTGGGTCTGATCCCGGCCGAACGCACGACGGCCTTTTTTTTAAATAGTAACTTCGCTGCGAGCCAATATTTTACACGGGTAGTTTGAGTTTTGAAGTCAAACGGACGTGCAGCACCACAATTTGGGTGCACTGGATAGCCTAGCCACGTGAATGGGTTTTCCTTCCCAGCATCTCGTGGCTCGCATGCTCGCCCTAGCCGCACCTCGCTTGTAGCTTCCTCATCAACTAGTAGCATATTTAAACTAGCGCCTCCCAATTAAGCCAGAGGAGTCGTAAAAGTTCTGGCGGGCATTGGGAACTGTGCAATATGGCTCAGACGTAAAGTGCTCTACTACTACTCAGAGCTTGTATGCTGCGCGATGGACTTCACTCCATTATCGGCTCTACTATAAAAGAAATTCCTCTTGGCGTGTTTTTTTAACGGAGGCAAAAGCTTTGCTTCATCTCATTCATAAAGAAGGAACTACTAACAAAGTTTGACGAGATCCATTACACCTCCACAAATGGAAGCGAAAAGCCTAGTCTCGCTGTATCAAATAACTCAAATGTTCCGCCCCCGCAGTAACCGTCGCTGATATACAGGCTGCTAGTGTGTGCGTGAGAGGAGCGGCTGAGTAGGCCAGCTACGTGAGAGGAGCGGCTGAATAGAGCACCGAGAGTACCCTCTAGGCCACTACACAGGTGTACTTTCCCTGCGTTGATAGTACAGCGATGGTTCTAGAGAACAGTAGTACCCTCCACTTCCAACCGTAGCTCCTTGGCCCTGAGATTCAAGAGTTCAAAACTGGTGCACTATACTATAGAAGTACAGTACATCGCATTACTAGTTGAGAAAGTAGTACTAGTACTGCTAGAGTACGAGTACGTACTCCTCCGTCACATAATGTAAGACGTTTTTTGACACTAGTTGGCGTGTACAAAAAATAGCAAAAACATACCCAAAATTTCTTAATCCACGCCAAAAACTACTAGCTAGTGCCAAAATTTCTTACTAGTGCTATTATTTATAGTATAATGCAATCCCATAATGTCCCATAATGCTAGCACTAGTAGTAAATAATAGCCTCACTGAGGGAGTCCTGGATTAGGGGGTCTCCGGACAGCCGGACTGTTGGACTATGAAGATACAAGATTGAAGACTTCGTCCCATGTCCGAATGGGACTCTCCTTGGCGTGGAAGGCAAGCTTGGCAATACGGATATGCAGATCTCCTTCCTTGTAACCGACTCTGTGTAACCCTAGCCCCCTCCGCTGTCTATATAAACCGGAGGGTTTAGTCCGTAGGACAACAACAATCATACCATAGGCTAGCTTCTAGGGTTTAGCCTCTACGATCTCGTGGTAGATCAACTCTTGTAATACTCATATCATCAAGATCAATCAAGCAGGAAGTAGGGTATTACCTCCATCGAGAGGGCCCGAACCTAGGTAAACATCGTGTCCCCCGCCTCCTGTTGCCATCCGCCTTAGACGCACAGTTCGGGCCCCCCTACCCGAGATCCGCCGGTTTTGACACCGACATTGGTGCTTTCATTGAGAGTTCCACTGTGCCGTCACCATAAGGCTTGATGGCTCCTTCGATCATCGGTAACGATGCGGTCCAGGGAGAGGTTTTCCTCCCCGGACAGATCTTCGTATTCGGCGGCTTCGCACTGCGGGCTAACTTGCTTGGCCATCTGGAGCAGATCGAGAGCTACGCCCCTGGCCACCAGGTCAGGTTCGGAAACTTGAACTACACTGCCGACATCCGCGGAGATTTGATCTTCGATGGATAGAGCCCATGGCATGTGCGCCGCACGATCACGACGAGCATGATTTAGCTCTGTCGTTGGACAGTGTTCGGGAGATCACACCTGCAACTACTCCGGCCCTCAATCCGGAGCAAATTGCGCCATCCGAGGATGGGTGGATAGACCCCGCCATGGAGGCCGCACTCTTAGTGGCGATAGAGCCGGATACTGACTTCACCCCTTACGAGAGCCGTGTTGCCGAACCACTGCGTCAGTGCCTATCGAATCCGATTGGGCGCCGATCATGGAGTTTACCTCCGTGGATATCTTTCAGCACTCGCCTTTCGGCGACGTGCTAAATTCATTAAGGTCTCTGTCCATGTCAGGAGAACCTTGGCCGAACTATGTCCGGCTAGAATGGGATGCAGATGACGAAGAAATTCGCTGCCCACCCACCACCCACTTAGTAACCACTGTCGACGATTTAACCAACATGCTCGACTTCGACTCCGAAGACATCGACGGTATGGACGACGGTGCAGGAGATGAACAGGAACCACCACCCACAGGGCGCTGGACCGCCACCTCATTATACAATATATATATATATATATATATGGTGGATACACCCAAAGAAGGCAATGGCGACAAGACAGCGGAGGATGAACCCTCCAAGAAGCAACCCAAGCATCGACGACAGCGGCGCCGCTCTAAGTCCCGCCATAGCAAAAGTAGTGATACCGGCACAAGAGACAATAGGACTCCGGATAGTGCCGAAGACGACAACAATCCCCTCCAGCATGATTTAGAGCGGGAGGGTGAAGAAGCTAGCCCTCCAGAACAGGCAGCAGATGGAGAAACGGAGGATGACAATTACATGCCTCTCTCCGAAGACGAGGTGAGCCTCGGCGATGAAAAATTTATCGTGCATGAGGATCCCATCGAGCAGGAGCGCTTCAAGCGCCGGCCTATAGCAACAGCAAATAGCCTAAAGAAAAAGCAACAACAGCTTCGAGCTGATCAAGATTTGCTAGCAGACAGATGGACCGAAGTCCTTGTGGCCGAGGAATACGAACTCGAACGCCCGACCAAGAGTTATCAAAAGTGCAGGTGGCTACCTCAACTAGAGGAGGAAGAATTGAAACCTACATCACCAGCATATGATGCGGCTGATCGGCCACCTCGTGGCCGAGACAGAGAGGTGTTGCAGCCCGACGTCCAGCCCGCACCCCGCCTCCAATCAAACAAAAATACCAAGGCCCGGGGCAACACGCGGGACCTGCGAGATGTATTGGAAAACAAAGCAAAACATGCAAGATCGATCTACGGATCACGGGGGGCGCACCAACACGTGACGATGATCGTCATCCCGGATACACTAAAAGTAAATCCGGCCGAGCCGAACACGGCAGAAAAGATTCGTATGAACTGCGTCGTGATATAGCCCGGCACAGAGGCGCCACACACCCCCTATGCTTCACTGATGAAGTAATGGACCACGAATTCCCAGAAGGGTTTAAACCCGTAAACATTGAATCATACGATGGTACTACAGACCCCGCAGTATGGATAGAAGACTTCTTCCTCCACATTCACATGGCCCGCGGGGATGACCTACATGCCATCAAGTATCTCCCGCTAAAACTCAAAGGGCCGGCTCGGCATTGGCTCAATAGCTTGCCGGCAAACTCCATCGGAAGTTGGGAGAGCCTGGCAGAAGCATTCCTAGACAATTTCCAGGGCACTTATGTGCGACCGCCGGACGCTGACGATTTAAGTCATATAACTCAGCAGCTAGGGGAATCGACCAGGAAATTCTGGACCCGGTTCCTAACCAAGAAGAACCAAATAGTCGACTGTCTGGATGCAGAGGCCTTAGCGGCATTTAAGCATAATATTCGTGACTAATGGCTCGCTCGGCACCTCGGCCAAGAGAAGCCAAAATCCATGGCAGCTCTCACGACACTTATGACCCGCTTTTGTGCGGGCGAAGATAGTTGGTTAGCTCATAGTACAAATACAACAAGCAAACCTGGCATATCAGAAGCCAGGGATAGCAACGACAAACCATGACGCAACAAACACAAGCGCCGCAAATATAGTGAAAACGCCGAAAATACGACAGTTAATGCTGGGTTCAGGGGCTCAAAGTCCAGTCAGCGGAAAGGGCCACCCAAAAATAAAAATCCGGGTCCATCTAGTCTGGACCGCATACTCGGTCACCAATGCCAAATTCATGGCACCCCAGAAACGCCAGCCACCCATACCAACAGAGAATGTTGGGTCTTCAAACAAGCCGGCGGGGAAGGCGCCAAAGACAAAGGGGGGTCTCAAAGCGACGATAGCGACGAAGAGCCCAGACCACCGAATATAGGAGGGCAAAAGAAATTTCCCCCGCATATTCAATCAGTGAATGTGGTAAATACCACCCAAATTACCAACTCGAACCGGATATGCATCCTTAGGGATGGTGTCAGGGAAGCTGATCTGACCCACGAACACCTATGGGGCTGGCGGACCGAGCCCCTTTCGGTTCGGTGGGGGGCGGAGGTCGCACGAAGAGCAGATCGAGGCGAAGCACACGAGCAGTTTACCCAGCTTCGGAGCTCTCCGGAGAGATAACACTCCTACTGCTGCATGTTTGATTGTATTGTGTTCTTGCTAGGGAGCGCTGAGTGCTTTCTGGCTTCGAACCGTCCGAACCTCCCCTACGTTGCGCATGGGCCTCCTTTTATATGCTCAAGGGGTCTCCGACAGGTGGCAACATAGACAAGGGCAAAAATGGAAAAGGAGTGTGGTTGGTACAGCTACTTGTACAGTATATCATACCTAACCCTAACGGCAGGGTACAAAGGCATTAAATGCCCGTCTAAGTCGCCCAAACAATGCAAACAGGGACCGTCAGGGGCGCCACCGCTTGCCACGATGGCAACCTTGTCAGCCGCTGCCACGTGCTCACTGGCCGCACAGCTTTTGCCACGCTGCTACCGGAAAGGTCCTGTATGACACGCTGGTGGATGTGGTGGAGCGGAGGAACATAGTGGTAGTCTGCATGCAAGCGCCTTTGTCATGTTGTTGTCTTGTCGCGTCCGGAAGCTTGTCGCCATCGGGCCTTCCCGGCAAGCTCCTCTTGTCGGGGCCTTGTCTCCTAGGTGCCTTGGTTGGCCTTCCCGGCAAGCTCCTCTTGCCGGGGCCTTGTCTGCTTGGTTTGAATACTTTGTTCTTGAATGGCTCCAAAGGAACCACGGAGGACCTTGGCGGTAACCTGGCAAGCCCTGCCGCGGGGTGCTGCGACTGCCCGTGCACAAGTTCAGGATACTAGGGTACCCCTACTCTAGTACACCGACAGGAGCCCCCGGGCCTGAGCCACACACGGTGCCGAGCGCTGTTGGGCCAGGCCCAAAACAGGGCATGGGCACGCGCGGCCTGGGTTACGCCATAACTCACTCCGGACCCACCACGCCCCCCACGAACGGCACGCGTCGAATGCGGCATCGTGGGAGAGATCGTGGGGGGTTTCTTTATTCGGAAAGGCGGAACGTCCGCCCCCTCCCTCTTTATATGCAGGAGAAACAGGGGCAGTCCGCCCACCTCGCCAGTTGCTGTCCAATCTCGAAAAACCTCCGCTGCTCCCCCCCTTCTTCCCAAGTCTGAAGAGAGCAGCGCTCCGCCTTCATCGCCACCGGCACCACCAACGCCGTCGATCTCCCCACCACCTCCGCCATGGCTCTGAAGCCGACAAGGGAAGGGCGTGAAGTCGGCCGAGGCGCAGCTGCTCATGGGCGCGCGAAGGAGCGGGCCATCTCCCCCAGCTCGCCGCAAGGGATCCGAGGAGAACTACTGCCTCTTACGTCGACGGAGACGCGAGCGCATCCGCGCACAAAGGTACTCCCGGCCGTCGCTTCTGACCTGGCTCCGAACGGGTATCCCTTCTTCGCGCTCTTCTTCTACTGCGGGCTCTGCCCGCCCTTCTCTGAATTCTTCTGCGATATCATGAACACCTACGGGTTCCGCCTCCTTGACTTCACCCCCAATGTTGTTCTGACCATGGCGGTTTTCGCACATCTCTGCGAAAATTTTGTCGGAGTCCACCCAAACGTAGCCCTTTTCCGCCACTTCTTCATGCCCCGAGTCGAGAGAGGAGAGCCACTTGCCGGAGGAATCGCTTGGATCTCAAGGATTGGCAAGAAGGAAGCCTATCTGGAGGGAGAGCTCCGCATCAAGTGGGAGGAATGGAGGGCAGATTGGTGTTGGATTGTTGAGGAGAACCCGCAGCCCTTTACCGCCCAGCGCCAAACCCCAATAGTGCGCGGCAACGATTGGAGCAACGTGGGCCCTAAGATGCTAGGCTGAAGATTGCCGTCACCCGAATCCTTCGCCTTTAGACTTGCCGGGCTCACCATAGGCACCGCTAGCGCGAGACTTCCTTCGCCAGCGCAGACGCCCTTGCAGGAGAGGAGGAGACCTGCCTGGGAGTTTTAGAACGCAGCAGATATCATGAGGCTGCGCCCGGGCCTTAATTTCAACTTCACTGTCTTGGAACTTGACGCCATGCTCTTAGAGCTGTTCAAGCCTGATCCTGATCATCCCGAGATGTTCAGGTTGCCGAGGGGCGTCGTCCCGCTATGCAACAATTCCTCACTCGACCGCATCCATGCAATGATGCCATTGTGCGACTCGCATGGAATTGTCCCCACTTGGCAAGAGCCTGCGGATGACGTCGGCGAGAGTTCTTGGACAGCCTGGTAGAAGTGCCGGTCCGCCCGATGAGCAGAGGGCCTCACCATGACACCACCGACGATGAGATGCAGCGATCGCCACCAGGGCTGGAACAGTGCGGCAGCAAGGCTGCCAGCGGCGAAGTTCAGATTCACCGTGGAGGAGGCGTAGCAGCAGAGGCGGCAAGCCTTGTCGAGCGAAGAGAGTTTGCGGCGAGAAAGAGCTTGTCGGGCCCGGCTGAGTCGAGCGAGCCTCGCCAAGGCGCCTCCCCCACCTTCAAGCAGCTTGCATGCGAGCGGAGCCCCCAGCTCCACCGAGAAGGCGTCTCCATAAGGCCGAGATGAAACGGGCGGCAGACGGGTTAACAGCCGCCAAGACCGCAGCAACGCTTCCACCGCAGCAAGCATCTGCTGTTGCTGGAGCACCTCACGCCAGCAAAGAATCGGAGCGGGCCTCCTGTGCCACCGCTGCTGCTCCCGCCAAGCGCCAAGGGAACCCACTCTCCGCCTCGTCGCCCGGAGGCGAGCCAGAATTTGATCTCTCCGCGCTCAGCTCCGACGAGGAAGAAGAAGAGTAAGATTCTGTGTTGTACTTGTAGTTCTTCAATTTTGTTGCTTTGTCTTGTATTTGATTTGCTTCACTCTGAAACCCTTCCTTTTCAGGACGCTGGCCCAGAGAGCGTCGAAGAGAGCCAAGGCCCTGGTGATCGTCATCGAGGACGAACCCACCGCAGCAGCAGGAGGCGCGTCCGAGACCTCCTTGCCGGACCCGGCAACTCTTCCTCAAAGCAGCCCCCAGCGCAGCCCCCAGCGTAAGTATATGGTTTACTTTCTGCTGTTGGGCATACATGGGTGCTCTTTCTTGACTGATATCTGACTGTTGGTTTGTGTAGGAGCAGAGCAGCCTCACCAAGAGTGCCCGGAAGCCGCTCCCGACGCGCCATCTGCGTCGACTACACCGCCAAGGGAGGATTCCCCGGCAAGGGAGCGTTCTCCGGCAAGGGAGGCTTCTCTGGCAAGGAGCAGTTCTCCGGCAAGGGATAGCGCCAGCGACCCTCCGGTGGTCGAGACCACGGCTGCAGATCCTGGCACAGGTAACCCTCTTGCCTGAAAATTTCCCTTGGGTTCTTCTTCTTCTGATTTTCTTTTTTGAATATTTGCTTGACTGTTCTTTCTTTTTCTGGTCGTCAGATCCATCTGCCGCAGAGCCGATGGAGACTAAGGTCGCCGGCGAGGAGGACGCGTCTTGTAATCTTGACGACGCCGCCGCTTATTGAGGAAGAGGTCAAGGCCGATGAGCCCGCCGCTAACAGGCCGCCAAAGCTGCTGCCGCAGAGGTCGGCGAGGGTCCGCGATCGACCGACGGCCCCGAGGCTGCGAGAGCGCCAGCGCCACGCCGACCGCTGATCCTCCGCCATCGCTGCAGCATCGATCAGTTCAAGAGCCCCAGCCCGCGCGCCTATCTCAAGGCCGGCGATGGCGTCTTCATCAAGCTCCCGGGCGCCGAGCTCAGGCGCCGGTCGAAGGAGAGACTTGACGAAGAGCTGCTCGCCTCCACTGGCCGACGCTGGTCGACGCGCCAAGCAGCAGCAGCAGCGAAGTCCGAGGAGGAGCAGCTGTTGCAGAAGCTGCTGTCGCTCTACCGCACCCGACAAGCCAAGCTGGAATCCCGGGAAGCGCTTGTCGTGAAGGCGGGAGCGGACATCGAGAAGCGCGCGGAGGAGCTCCGGGGCCTCAACCAGGAAGCTCTCCGGGCCCTGGCAAAGGAGCGGGAGCAACTCGTCGAGGAGCGCAAAGCCTTCCTCCTTGAGAAGGCTGAAGCTGAAGAGCAACAAAGGCTTGCCGCTGAGAAGCTGTCTGCGCAGGAAGGCGGTTTGGCGCAGAGGAAGGTCAATCTGGACAGCCATGAGGAGGATCTTGCCACGCGCGAGCAGACATTTGGCGGGGCTCTCAAGGAAGCGAAAGATGCTGCCGCAGCTGCCAAGGCCGCCAAGAAGGAGCTGGAGACGAAAGTGACGCAGCTGGAGGCCAATCTGAAGAAGAGCGGCGAGGAGCTTGCTGCACTCAAGCATGTGCGCGAGAAGGACGCCTACACTCTTGGCGAGCTGCAGGGCCGTCTCGCCGAGAGGAGCAAGGAGCTCAGCGCCGCCAAGGACTCCAACGCAGATCTCGAGTTGAAGCCGACCACCTTGATTCAGACACTGGGCGGGCGCCAGGAGGAGGTGGCCTTGTTGGAGAAGACCAAGGCCGACGGGCGCCTGCCAGAAAGTGTCAAGCCGCCTGTAACACCTTCAGGGAGAATGTGGAGCACTGGACCGAGGGTCTCGTGAATGTTGCCGCAGCCATCGACAGGGAGCTGGCGGAGCTGGGGATGGTAGATCTTGGGTATTCCTCCGATGAGCACCTCCAGCCCAGCGCCAAGCTCAGCTTGTTCTTCAAGGGCGTGGTGACGGCCCTCCAGCGACTCCGGGAAGAGATCCCAAAGCAGCTGGCCGATGTGTCGCGCCAGATCTGTGCGGGAGCTCTTGAAGGTGCCGATGAAGGTGGCTTTCATAATCCAGGCCTCAACTTCACCAACGCCCTCAAGTCCTTGCCGCGGATGTCGATGTGGAGGCGCTCAAGACCCTTGTCGCACCCATTGTGGACAAGGTGAGCAAGATCAAGAGGGTTGATGGCGACCGCGTAGATTAGGCCGCCCGTTTTTTTTTCCTTGCCGCTGCTGATCATGTTATGAGAACAATCTATTAGAGCTGCGGCAAGCTATTTTGTAATATAACTCTATTTTGGGTAATGATTGCTATGTTATTTCCTTTACTTGATTCCTTCCTTTGTATGTTTTTGCCCTACGCTTTTAGGGAACTTGTCGGCGCAGGCACCTTTGCCGCGAGCGCTGAGTGCTGGACGTCAGTAGCCTGCTGGCGGTGCTGCTTCCGACAAGCAACCTTGTCGCAACTAGTCGCAGCTCACTTAAGTTGTTGAGCGGACTCGAAACAAAGTAAGGGCGCAACTAGCTACGAGTTGGTTCCTCCGCGCACAGGTTTTCCATACAAAGCACGGTCGTTCGAGGAAGATAACTTTAAAATTTAAAAACTAATTGCTCAAACTTTAGCAACTTAGCTTTTCTGTCGTTTGCTTCCCGGTAAGGCGAAACTTCCTTGAGCGACGCTTGGTCCACACCATTATCTTCTCCTCCCCCCCGGTAAACTTGTGTGCTAGGGAATCTTCCTTTCTTTTAGAAAGAGAAAGAAGAGAAAATAATGATATGGAGCCTTATGGCTCGTTATTGCTTACCGGAATAGGTGCTGCACAAAGTGCCAGATAATGCATGCAAAAATAAAGTAGAAAGCATGAAATTGACAAGATGTGCGGAGCACATGAGCTTTACTTATGCACGGGGTCTGCGCCCGCTTTGTACAAAGGATTACATGCAACATCGGCAAGACTTGTACAAAAGGTGGTTGCCGGAACAGGTTCCGCAACCGCGCTTCTGAGGGTAAAACTTACGAAGATGCTCAATATTCCGTGAGTTGCTCACCGAATGCCATCTTCGGTCTCAAAGCGGACAGCGCCAGCCTAGTGACTCGTTTCACCCGGTAAGGGCCTTCCCACTTCGTCAACTTGTTGGAATTCTTGGCGGACTGAACGCGCCAAGAACAAGGTCGCCTTCCTCGAGACTTCGGCACTAACTTTATGCGGCTATGGTAGCGGCGCAAAGCTTGCTGGTATCGAGCAGCTCGTCAGCAGCCCTCAAGACGGTCCTCCTCAAGGAGCAAGTCAGGCCACGTTGTCGCAATTGCTCTTGCTCAAGCTCATCATAAGCGAGCACTCGAGGTGACCTGTATACGAGTTCCGTGGGGAGAACTTCCTCTGCTCCATAGACTAGAGCGAAATGTGTCTGGCTAGTGGCTCGATTTGGCGTCGTCCTGATCGACCAAAGAACCATCGGCAGCTCCTCAATCCAGTTTCTTCCGCACTTGTGCAGCCTGTCGAAAGTCCTGGTCTTGAGCCCGCGCAGCACTTCAGCATTTGCCCTCTCCGCTTGACCGTTACTTCTCGGATGAGCAACAGAAGCGAAGCAGACCTTGGCGCCAAGATCTTGGACGTACTGCATGAAGGTGCGGCTCATGAATTGCGTGCCGTTGTCGGTGATGATCCTGTTAGGAATCCAAACGGCAAATAATCGACCAAGAACTTGATGCTTGTTGTCTTGTCACCTTCCTCATCGCTTCCACTTCCGCCACTTTGTGAACTTGTCGATTGCAACGCATAAGTACTCAAAGCCCCGACAGCTCGGGGAAGGGGCCGAGGATGTCGAGCCCCGCACGAAAATGGCCAGGATAAAGGGATCGCCTGGAGAGCTTGAGCTGGCTGGTGTATCTCGCTTGGAATGGAACTGCACGCTTCACACTTGGTTACTTGTGCAGTTGCATCCGGAGGGCTGTCGGCCAAAAGAAACCTTGCCGAAAGCTTTGCTGGCAAGTGCTCTTGCACCAATGTGGTGACCACATATGCCTCCATGTATCTCGCCAACAGCTTCGCCCATCTTCCCGTGAATACACTTCAATTTCACACCGTTGAGTCTCTTACATGCAAAGTCTTGTCGACAAACTGGTACATACTTGACTGCCGGGCTACTCTTTCCGCTTCTTCTTGCTCTTCGGGAAGTTCTCCTGTCTAAAGGAAATGGACAATCTGCTGTGCCCATGCTGGAGCTTGCGGCTCGACAACAAGGACTAAAGGCATATCTGCTGCTGTGGGAACATTTGCTTCTACGGCAAGAAACTGCGATTCAGCCGGAGCTTGATGTTCCCCGGCAAGCTTGCCGGAGCAAAACTTGTCGGGAGCATCTGCTTCAACGAAACAAACCCTTGGGCTTGTCGGAGCAGACTGCTCCTCAGCGGTCTCGGTGTTGATCTTGGGGACCTTCTTGGCGGCGGCTTCGGGGAGCTCTGCCGGAAAATAGTCACTAGAAACCAACTTCCTCTTCTTGTTCTGTCCAGTTGATGGTGTTATGGACGGTTGAGTCAGCTTGAGCACAAAGATCCCTGGTTCCATTGTAACTTAAGTCGGCGACTTGACAGCCCATCAAGAATGTCGTTCGAGCTCTTGGAACATATTCCATCTGAGGCCGTCAAAGTGCTCTTCTAGCTTTCTCACTTCATCAACATAAGCTTCCATCAACGGACTCTGATAATTCTTGTTCACTTGGCGGACGACAAGCTGTGAGTCACCCCTGACAATGAGTTTCTTGATCCCAAGGTCTAATGCGATCCTGAGACCGGCAAGCAAACCTTCATACTCCGCAGTATTGTTTGTTGCTTGCTCCTTGGGAAAGTGCATCTGGACTATGTACTTTAGGTGCTCTCCGGTGGGTGCGACAAGCAGCACGCCCGCACCGACGCCTTGCAGCGAGAAGGCACCATCAAAGTACATTAGCCACTCTTTGCTTGATTCCTTGACGGGGATGCTCGTCTCTAGAATTTTTTCATCTTGTGTTGGCATCCATTCTGCTATGAATTCTGCCAGTGCTCTACTTTGGATAGTTGAGGTGCTTTCAAACTTGAGGCCAAAGCTTGACAGTTTCAGTGCCCACTCGACAATCCTGCCTGTTGCTTCTGGATTTTGCAGTATCCTCTTCAGCGGAAAGCGAGTGACGACTGTAATCTCATGTGCTTGAAAGTAATGGCGCAGCTTTCTCGAGGCCATGAGAAGGCCGAAAAGCAATTTCTGCACACCAGAGTACCTTGACCTAGCCCCCTGCAGAAGGGAACTGACAAAGTAAACTGGGCGCTGCACCATCCTTCTCTGCATCTTCTCACACGCCTGCACAGACCCATCCTTGTCGGGACCAGAGCTTGCCGGTGAAGCCCCCTGCTTGTCGCTGGATGCATTTGCCATGGTTGCCGGCTCATCATCCGCCTCCCTCTCTGCTACTAACGCAGCACTAACCACTTGATTGGTTGCCGCTATATACAGCAGCAACTTGTCTTGTGGCTTAGGTGCGACAAGTATTGGAGTGGAGAACAGGTACCTCTTTAAGTCCTGCAGCGCAGCCTCCGCTTCCGGAGTCCATTTCATTGGACCTGCCTTTTTCAATATTTTGAAAAATGGCAGGGCGCGCTCAGCAGACCTAGAGATAAACTTGCTGAGAGCAGCTACGCAACCGGCAAGCCTTCGTACATCCTTGACACGCTTTGGTGCTTCAATCTGCTCAATGGCCTTGATCTTATCGGGATTGGCTTCAATTCCCCGCTGAGACACGAAGAACCCGAGAAGCTTGCCGGAGGGAACTCCAAACACACACTTCTCGGGGTTGAGCTTGAGGTTGATCTTGCGCAGATTTGCAAAGGTTTCGTCTAAATCTTGAATCAGAGTCTCTTTGTCCTTGCTCTTGACCACTATGTCATCCATGTAGGCTTCCACATTTCTGTGTAGCGTCGTGGACTACTCTTGCAAATGTTGAACCAGCATTCTTTAAACCGAAAGGCATCCGTACGAAACAGTATGTGCCACATGGGGTGATGAATGCGGTTTTCTCCTCATCCTCTTCTGCCATGAAGATCTGATGATATCCTGAGTATGCATCAAGAAATGAAAGCAAGTCACATCCGGCCGTGGAGTCAACAATCTGGTCGATGCGCGGTAAGGGGAAAGGATCTTTGGGACAAGCTTTATTAACATCGGTAAAGTCGATACAAAGCCTCCATTTCCTGTTTGCCTTGCGCACGACTACAGGATTGGCCAACCACGTAGGATGGAGCACTCCTCTGACAAGGCCTGCTGCTTCCAACTTCTTGATCTCTTCTGCGATGAACTCTTGGCGCCCACCGCTGTTTCGACTTTACGCTTGACGGCCGCGATGAGGACAGACGCAAGATGGTTCTCAATTACTTTCACAGGAACACGGGGATGTCGACGGTTGCCATGCAAACACGCCGACGTTACCAGCAGGAAAGCAACGGCGCTTTCCTATTTGGGGTCGAGAGTGGCACTGATGGTGAAGGTACCACCAGTGCCGTCCTCCTTGGCGGACACCTTCTTGGTCTCTGGTGGAGCTGCCATCGCCTTCTTGTACTTGTCGGTGGAGCTCGATGGTGCGTCCTCGACGGTAGTGCAGCACTCCGAAGAGGTGCGCTTGCCGGAGTGGGCATCAGAGCTCTTGTCGGACTTGGTCTTCTTCTTCCCCCCGGGAGCTTCAGCGGTAAGTGACTTGCGATCTGTTGCGGCTGCTGCTTCCCGGTAGATCTTGTCGGCGCAGATAAGAGCATCCTTCTTGTCGCCAGGGACAGAGATGACACTTATCGGGCCGGGCATCTTCAGCATGTTGTATGCATAGTGAGAGGCTGCCATGAATTTGGCAAGTGCTGGACGACCAAGTATCCCATTGTAAGGCAATGGAAAGTCAGCAACGTCAAAAGTGACCCTCTCAGTCCTGAAGTTCAGCTCGCTGCCAAATGTCACCGGCAACGTGATCTTTCCCTTCGGCTTGCTCCTTCCCGGATTGATTCCTTGGAATGTGCCGGTCTCTTCGAGCTCGCTGTCAGGGATCTGGAGTTTCTGGAGTACCGCTGAGGAGATCAGGTTCAAGCCGGCCCCGCCGTCAACTAGCATCTTGGTGACCTTGAGGTTGCGGATAGTTGGTGAAACCAACATCGGCAAGCTCCTGACCGCAGTTATGCGATCAGGGTGGTCCTCAATATCAAAGATGATAGGCGTGCTGGACCATTTCAGAGGCTTGCGTGACTCGACGGATGGTTCAGCCACATTGACTTCCCGCATCCACTGCTTGAGTTGGCGGTGTGAAGTATGCAGAGAAGCACCGCCGTCAACGCACAGGACCTCTGTGGCTTTCTGGAACTCTTGCTCATCAGTCTCGTCATCATCCATATCTTCATTGTCGTCGTCATCTTCATCCTTGTCGCGGCCGCGGGGAGGTCTGTCTCCTTGCCGCTGCTTGGCCTTGCCGCGGCGTCCTCCCCGGCCGGGGCGTTTCTTGCTGGCTCCTCCAGCACCTTCCTGGGCCTTCTCCGTGTCGCGCCGCTCGTACTCAGCTTTTTGCTGCTCGACAAGCTGCTCGACCTTCTTGCAGCTCTGGAGGTCATGACCCTTGGTGCGGTGGATTTTGCAGTACTGCTTGTTGGAGCCGTCCTGCTTGTCGGCGACCGCCACAGCCTGGCAGTTGGTGCCCGCGGCAACCTCCTTGCCGGAGCTATCAATTTGGCTTTTTTGGCGCCACCTCCGTTGCCGGACTTCTCAACAACTAGCACCTCTTTGCCTTTCTTCTTCCTGTTGTTCCGTCGCCGGTTTTTCTTTGCCGGGGCGGACCCCTCACTATCAGATCCTGCTGCTTCTGTATTCTCTCCGGGGAGTCTCCTCCCTTCCTCAGCATGTGCACACTTGTCGGCCAGGGCATATAGCTCACTGACGTCTCTGATCTTGAACATCGCCATCTCCTCCCGCATCCTACATTTTCGCACGTTCTGATGGAACGCGCTGATTACCGCGGCAGGGTGGACATCGGGATGTTGTCTTTGTCTGCGTTGAATCTCTGAATGTACTTGCGCAGGCTCTCCTTCCTTCGGGCGAGCAGATGAAGGTCGCTCTCTTGGCCATGAGGCTTGTGGTCACTGTAAAGGCGCCGACAAACTGATGGCATAGATCCGCCAAGAGGATATGGAGTTGTCCGCAAGTGCATGAGCCAGATCGACATTGGGCTTGAGTACCGGCGGAAGTAGTTGGCCGAATCTTGTCATCTCGCCCCGCAGCTTGCACCGCAATGGTGTAAATTTTGAGGAACTCCGACGGATGCGCTTTGCCGCCGTACTTCTCCGGTCGTCGCTTGAAATTCTTCTTGCTGGGCCATCGGACTTGCCGCAGCTCACGAGTGAACGCAGGGCAACCTACAGCAGACGGCAATTCGCTGGTTCTTCGGGCGCATGCATGTCGACAGAGGGCCCAGCCGCTGGTCCGATTGACGCCGCTTCTCTTGGCGCCGATCGCGAGTTCGAGCGCTTCTTGTTGTCGTTAAGTGAAGAACTTGGCGCTGATCGCGACGAGCTCGTGGATCCGGCGACGCGTGGAGTCGCTGTCGAGGTGGATCCGGCGAGTCGGCGATCTTGGCCTTCGGGGTGGAGAGTGCATGGTGGTTGCACCCCCACAGGTTTCGTCGCCACCGGCTCGAACCTTGTCGTCCTGCCGCGGCACCGATGTGTTCGGTTGCCGCGGAGTGTCGCCGTCGGCGAAGCCGATGAGACTCTGAATGGTGGCCCTCCATTCATCGACCTTGTCGGCTGTTGGAGGGTAATCCAGGAGCAGTTGAGCTCTCGCCAAAGCTTCTACTGGAGTGGTGGGCAGCAGTGGCGAACGGTGCGAGGAGCGGGATAGACTTCTAACTATGTTAGAAGGAGCAGTATCCCGTCCAGGCGACCGTGCCTCGCTCGTGCCAGCATGTTGGCGTGCACGCTGGTCTTGAGGGCCCCGAGATCCACCAGCTCGATCTTGATCCAACGAGCGATGGTACTGTGAATACCATGACGCTGCCGGTCCCGCGCCTCCCGAGATGGACGCGGTGCATGTACGGACGCCGAGGTCTCGCGCAGCCTTGTCCTTGACTTGGCAGCATCATGAGCTCCCTCGCCGGCGCCTGCTTCTTCCGCCGGGTGTCACCCCACCACCCATTTGCTCGGTGGTGGTGGGATCGACGTGATTTGCTCAGCTGCCGCCAAGCCTTCTTCTTCGGTGGCATGTCGATGAAGATGATGAAGATATTGCTCGTATGAACGCCGGATCAGGTTCACACAGCCTCGACGCCCCCTACCGGGCGCGCCAAAGATGTCGGGAAGTTGATCGACCCATTTAACACCTAAGGGCGGGGGAACGAGCCCCTTTCGTTCGTGGGGCGGAGGTCGCACGAAGAGCAGATCGAGGCGAAGCACACGAGCAGTTTACCCAGCTTCGAGCTCTCCGGAGAGATAACACTCATATCAAGTTGCATGTTTGATTGTATTGTGTTCTTGCTAGGGAGCGCTCAGTGCTTTCGGCTTCAACCGTCTCAATCTCCCCTACGCTATGCATGGGCCTCCTTTTATATGCTCAAGGGTCTCCGACAGTGGCAACGAGACAAGGGCAAAATGGAAAAGAGTGTGGTTGGTACAGCTACTTGTACAAGATATCATACCTAACCTCGACGGCGGGGACAAAGGCATTAAATGCCCGCCTAAGTCACCCAAACAGTGCAAACAGGGACCGTCGGGGCGCCACCGCTGCCACGATGGCAACCTTGTCAGCGCCACACTGTGCTCACGCAAGACCTCTTGCCACGCGCTACCGAAAGGTCCTGTATGCGACACGTTGGTGGATGTGGTGGAGCGGAGGAACAGAGTGGTAGTCTGCCGCGGAAAGCGCCTTGCCGCGGTTGTTGTCTTGTCGCGTCCGAAGCTTTAGTCGCCATCACCTTCCTTCCCGCAAGCTCCTCTTGCCGGGGCCTTGTCTCCTAGGTGCCTTGGTTGGCCTTCCCGGCAAGCTCCTCTTGCCGGGGCCTTGTCTCCTTGGTTTGAATACTTTGTTCTTGAATGGCTCCAAAGGAACCACGGAGGACCTTGGCGGTAACCTGGCAAGCCCTGCCGCGGGGTGCTGCGACTGCCCGTGCACAAGTTCGGGATACTAGGGTACCCCTACTCTAGTACACCGACAGATGGCGACTCAACGGAACCAGTCGTCCCACAATATAAACTAGGGTTGGTCACCTTCAACCGCACGGATCGTCCGGTTAAGTCCAATCAAGGCAATCCAGCCGCACTAGTCCTCGACCCAATAATAGACGGGTTCCACCTCACTCGAGTCCTTATGGACGGCGGTAGCAGTCTAAATCTGCTTTACCAAGACACGGTGCGCATGATGGGCATCGATCATTCGGCGATCAAACCCACTAAAGCCACTTTCAGAGGCATTATACCAGGTGAGGAGGCTCGCTGTACAGGCTCCATTACCCTTGAGGTAGTCTTCGGATCACCAGAAAATTACCGTATCGAAGAGTTAATCTTCGAAATCGTCCCTTTCCGCAGTGATTATCAAGCACTGCTCGGACGAACCGCATTCGCTCGATTCAACGCGGTGCCACATTATGCCTACCGTAAGCTCAAGATGCCCGGTCCACGCGGTGTCATCACGGTTAATGGCAAGGCCGAACCTTCCCTCGGCACCAACATATACACCACTGCCTTAGCAGCAGAAACAACGAGCATCACCTTGCAGCCGAACCTCGAGCTGACGTCCAGGCTTCCGGACACCGTCAAGGGACTCCGAACTACTTCGCGAAAGGATAGCCCGACCCGTCCAGGGCTCAACTAAACACTCCGGCGAAGGCCAGTACGGGCTGAACTCAGCGGCTCAACCGCCCTCTGGCACATAAATATTCCTTACATTTCCTTCGTAGGTTCACCTCTACGTCGACCAGGATGGGCTACATGGAGGCAGCTTGAACGCGTAAGGGAATCCTTAGACATTCCCCGCAGTAACCGTCCGGCTATATTACGGATCCACACTCAGCCTCTTCCCCCTGGTCTCAGCAGGTTCCGCAATCATATCCCTTTTTTATCATTACTTGTACCCATATTCATAGACGTACTATTCAAATACAACATATGGATTTGTATGATGTTTACCTGCTGTTATTTCTTATTGAAATCATTCTGTCAAGTGGCATCCGTACGCAGCGATATGCCTTAAAATATGCCAGGGGCTTCGTTTTACCCATAACACAGCAGTAAAGTCCGAACACCTTCATGGAAGCTCGGCACCCCAAACCTATAGCATTATATGCATCAGCTCCGAATTATTTCTTGGGTTAATAGTTGGGTTTGCCCGGATCCCATGTTTTGGTGCCTTACGTTCCGCTATATCGGCTAAGGTAGCACTGGGAGAACTACTGCAATTGTGTCCCGCCTCTTCTTCGGACGAGCACCTCGATGAAAGCCAAAACTAAGCTGTCATGATACGGCGAGAGCTGGTCAGCTGTTCGAGAGGTCACAAAATCTTTAAGGATTTCTCCCGCATAATGCCATAACCAATGCAGCGTGCGATGGATTGGTTCTTTCTCCGATCAGGTGCTTATAGAGCCCCTAGTACGGTCTTCCGAACACCAGGGGTTGTGCCTACCATACTAAAGCTCCTATGGCTAAGTGAGAGTGATAAAGCCCTATAGTCCGATTGCTCGGTTCGTTGTCTTTGAGCACCTCCTTGAAGGACCCAAAACTGGGATAAAGAGTGCTCAGGTTTATCCCGAACACCCCCGTACTTCTTACGTGGGGGCAGAAGCCGACGACTGGCCAACTCTCAGGTTTAACATATAAAACGGCCGCATAGGAGGGTAAACTTTTATATAACAGGCTACAAATAAACGACCTTGTTCAAACACTACAAAGGACAACATGATTGGCACTCATGGAAATATAATGTCCTTGGTGCATAGCCCCACTGCAAGGTAAGATCCTTTCAGGACACTCTCATAATATAATTCGGGCTTGCGGTGCTCCTTCCCCTCGGGCTTGCGTTTCGGCATCCATCTTGCCCCAGTGCACCTTTGCACGGGCGAAGGCCATTCGCGCACCTTCTATGTAGACCGACCGCTTGATGACTTCAAGTCGAGGGCAAGCGCTTACGAGCCGCTTCACGAGCCCGAAGTAGCTGCTTGGAATCGGCTCAGCAGGCCATAGCCGTATAACCAAATCTTTCATGGATAGTTCCGCCGCCTTATGCAGTTCGACTAGCTGTTTCAGCTAATCGGTAAAAGGCACCGGATAATTCAGTGCCAAATACTGCGACCAGAAGAGCTTATCTGCAGTTTTCCTTTCTTCGGCTCGGTAGAATTGAGCGGCATCTGATATGCTGCGAGGTAGCTCAGCAAATACCCCTGACAAATCCGGATTCAAAATCAGAAACATAAGTTTTCCCCTCAAATACTTACTCTACAGGGAAAAAGCCTTACCAGCCGCGATCTTTCTCGCCTCTTGGATCTCCTGCAGGGTGCTTTGGGTTTCCTCCCGGGCATTGCTCATGGCCTGATGCGCCTTGGTGAGTTCGGCTTCCTTCTCCGTTAAACTCTGCTCCAAGGTCTCGCATTTCCTCACGGCCTCTTGTAGCTCCTGCTCAGCTTTAATAACCCTAGCCTCGTGCTTCTCACGAAGAGCCTGCTCAGTGGCTGCCTTTTTCTCGGCCTCGGCCACAACCTTCTTAAGGGCTTCGACTTCGGTCACAATCCCTAGCGCAAGTCATAAAGCTCAGTTCATACTGAAAATTCATTCGCAATAAACGCGAACAAGACTTGTGCATACCTTGTTTATCCCTCAACTGCATTTTCAATTGGCCAAGTTCTTCTGTGGCCCGCTCCAGACTTTGATTCAGCCCGGAGATCTCCGCAGTATGAGAAGTAGCAGCCGTTACAGACACCTGCTTATAACAGAAGAGAAATAGATGCCATTCAATGAGTCTTCCTGCGAACATAAAATTCGATCCTCTGTCTGGTTCTTTCTTTCACCAAACAGAGTATCAGGGGCTACTATCTATACTATGACACTCTTCGACAACCCATAAAACATACCTCAAAGCCTCTTATAAGGCTGATACAGGCTTCGTTCAGTCCACTCTCAGTTGACTGAATCTTCTCAATCACCGCACCCATAGGGGCACGGTGTTCATCAACGATGGAGGCGTCTTTCAACGTCACCAACAAAGCATCCGGCACTTCTGGATAGACAGAGGTTGCCAATGGAACAGGCACGCCCCCTCCAGCCGAAGGAGGCTGCCTGCTTGATTCTAGATCCGTATAAATCTCTGGAATCGCATCCGGCTGGGAGCCGAACTCAGGATCGCCCCCGCCGTCAGCCCCCATGGGAATCTTTTCCCCCACGTGTCCGGCCCCTGAAGTTTGACCTCCAGGCGCCGCCTTCATGCTTTTTTCCTTTCCTCCTTGGCCGAGGTCCTTCTGGGACGAAGCCTCGGTGTTATGCACCTGTTTGGAGGAAGGGGCCTTTGGGGGCGTCCCGCTCTCCATAGCATTTGAGCTCAGCAAGTCCTCTGATGAGGATTGTTTGGTACGGGACCTCGCCGGACTACAAAAATATGGCTTGGGTTAACATACTAAGCCATGATGAGTCTGGATGCCTAAAACATACTCGGATTTTATACACTTACGAGTTCACCAGGGGATGGGCCCTGGGATCCCGTGCCGAGCCGCTGTCGGCGGTGGCAGTGGACTCCTCCGGAAGAGGAGCCTTTCCCCTTTTAGGCAGCTCGGCCTCCAAGTGTATGGAGGCCGTCCTCACTACAGGAATCAACTACTTTGCCATCTGCCACGGCGGACGTCAAAGGCATGGATGGCGGACGGCAAAAGGGGACGGCTAAGAGCTACGTTGCCGTCTGCTTCGGGCGGCTGACGGCAAAGGGCTCTTTGCCATCAGCAGCGGACGGCAAAGAATGCAGACGGCAATAAATGCGTTGTTACTCCGTTAGGTGGTTAACGGCAGGCCTTTGCCGTCCGCCGAATGATGTCAGCCGACGTCACTACATGGCAGGCCTTTGCCGTCCCGCCCGGCTGTAGGCAAAGTTTTTTTCTTTGCCGTCACCGTCAGAGGCAAACCGACCAAATTGGTCACCTCTCGGAAGCACTGATTGCCTGCCACGTGGCCTCTTTGCCGTCCGCTGCTTGATGGCAAAGAGCCCTTTGCCGTCGGTGGCAGAACAGAAAGAGCCCGCATATTGGCTCTTTTTCTGTTTTTTAATCCAACAATTTTCACAACAAATATATATGACATATATAGATATATTTCATGGGCTATTTAACAAACATAAGTTTCATCGAACATACATATATAGTTCCATCCATTGATACATAGCAAGTTGCACATACACATAAGTTGCAACCATTAGGAAGTTGCACATACATATTACAATGCAAAGTTTTCATCAAGATAGCAAGTTCCATCGTAGCAAGCTAGAAGAATACTAGAAGAGAATGAAATAAAAAACAAGAACTCCATCATAGCAAGCTAGCTTCCGAGAAGTGAATGAAATCTGCAAAATGGCAAATAAGAAAGTTAGGAAAAGGTGACTAGAAGAAGAAGACTAGAAGAAGAAGCACGCCATCGTTTGTGATGTAACTTAGGTGAAATGGATCATTTATGAGCTAACTTAGGTAAAATGCATCATTTTAGAGCTAACATAGGTAAAATGGATCGTTTATGAGCTAACTAAGCTAATTATGTCATTTTTTACATAAGTAAGCTAAGTACATGTCATTATTGAGGAAACCTAGTTAACTAAGCATATTATAACTAACTTAGGTCATTTTGGAGGAAACAAAGCTAAGTATAGATCGTTTTAGAGCTAACTTAGGTAAAATGGCTGGTTTTGGAGGTCAGTAAGCTTATTAAGTCATTTTGGAGGAAAAGAAGCTAACTCTAGGTCATTAAGGTAAGCATATTGGAGGAAATAAAACTAAGTCTAGGTCTTTATGCATTTGTTAAGCAAAAAACTAGAGAAACTTACCTTGATCATGGAGGTGTGGGAGCGGGCTGGCTCGTGCCAGTAGCTGGAGAAGGATCGTGTGATGCTTGTGTGGAGTTACGCTGCACCAAAGATCATTTCAATGTTTCGTTAGCATGATGACACTCAAATGTTAAGACTAGCAAGTAACGCCCATTCAAATTAAACTCACCGTGGTCTCGGGGAGCAATCTCGGATCAATGGCTATGGAGCCACGGGACCTCCCGCCACTAGATATCATCACCGCTCTAGATTGTAGGGAATCTGCTCGGGTTAAACTCCTCCCCTTTCCTCACCTTCCCCTTGACTTGCTTGTAAGAGGCAGTGTGGGCCATGGCATACAGGTCGTACCCCTCTGGCACCTTATCCGTCTTATTGTAGCATGCCTGAAAGAGAGAAACAAAGTAAATTAGTAATTAAATGGCTCAAGCTAGCATGATGAATGAATTGCATTAATCATGAAGCAAACCACATACCCAATTCCGCCCGAACTGATATAAGCTGGAGCTACCTTGATGGTGTGGCACACCTTCAATTTGGGCACGTTTGTCTTTGGCCTCAGTCGGCTCCCCTTCCATCTTTCAACACCTGCCATGACAAAGAGTAAACAAAATTAGTACAACATAAAAAAATACTGACATGAATAATAATATGTATATCACTTAAGTGTATCATCATCAAGTACAACATAAAAAAATTGAATACCTGACACTACTAATAATCTCGATCAGTATCATCAATAAATGCATAATCATCATCATCACTATAATCAATGACGGGCTCATAGGGTTCAGTGGCATCAACATGTGGAAGGCCACCTTTACGTAATCGGTCAAGCATTGAGAGGTCATCCGCAGCAGTAACCTCTTCTTGTTCCGGCTCTTCTTGTTCCTCCTCTAGGGTGATGTGGGATTCACCGTCGCTGTCTACTTCAATGTTTTGGGGTGAAATATACCGGTTCTTGAAACGCTTTTTGGAAAGACGTGTCTCTTGAAAGAATTCTCCTTCATATGTGTCTCAGGTTAATGTGAGGTTCATAATCCTCTTCCTTTGGGGAGATAGTCTAGCACGTGGCGGCACTTCATAAACGACATCCCAACCTTTCAGATTTGGATTAGTTTGGCAGGCCCACGGTAGATAGAATACTTGGGTCTTTGTTGAGCCGTAATATAGACATCGTGAACATCTAAATGGGTGCTTTGGTTGATTTCAACTAGCCCTATATGTTCATGAGTCCTTCTAGTCTCCTTCGGCTGAAACCAATAACATTTGAAGACTACGACATTCCGTGGGTTTTCACCATAGAATAGAAGTTCATAAATTGCTTCAACTCTCCCATAATACTCGGTACCTCCTTCGCCGATAGCAGATACACAACAATTTGTAGACTTTCGGTTGGCCATAGATAGCTCTTTGCCATAGGTACGAAAGTGATACCCGTTGATGTCGTATTTGTCAAATGAACGGACCTTATAGTCAAAACCATTAGCGACTTGTCTCAATTCGGCGTCCATAGACTCTGAATTAGCCTACAAGTTTAATATGAAAGGATTGTTGCATTACACACAAATTAGCGAATGAAATGAAATTGTCTAATATAATTTACCGTTTGTTTGAACCAAGAGATGAAACCGGGATAGCCGCCTCCTTGCTTTGCGAGAAGCTCATACTCTTCGACGGAATCCTTTTGGATCACCGCTCCATACGAGAATAGGGCGACGATCGATTGTATGAAATATCCGAGAATAAGAGCAGTTCAAAGGAAATAGAAGTTGCGAAACAATGTACCGAGAACTTACTCGATGTACGGCCGCACTTCTATCAGGTTGTTGAAGATATACAACGAAATGGTCTGCCATTCTTCATTATCCAAAGATACTGTATTTGAAACACTGGCTGGTGCGAGATTCCCTTTGAATAGGCTGAGGTTGGATCCACCCTTTTTAGGCTTGTCAGCATTGTACCGAGGCTTCGGATTATGCAAATGATGATTTTTTGTTTCGTAGTGTGCTGTCACGAAGTTTGCCGCCTCCTCGGTGATGAATGCCTCAGCCATTGGCGCTTCAATTCTACGTTTATTTTTACATTTTTCTCGAGCGTCTTCGATCCTCTCGGTTAGGTAGCACCAACGATTTTGCACGGCGCCCCCAATCTTGCCTCGGTCGGAGATGCAAAATCAAATGCTGCATTGGATTAAAGAAGCCCGTGGAAAGATCTTCTCTAAATTGCAGATCAACTCCGCGCCAACTCTTCCATTTCTTCTAGCACGCCAGCGATAGTTCTTTCGCACAAAGAACACGGAAGAAATAGCTGAGTTCTGCCAAGATACTAGCCATTCATCCTCGGGGATGAAGCCACGCAAACATCACCGGCATTACCGCTCAATCCATATGTGCCAATCATGACTCTTGAGACCAAATATCTTCAATCTATCAAGACTCGCTCCCCTCTTTAGATTCGCTGCATACCCATCGGGGAACATCAACAGCATTTTCACCCACAAGATAATTTCCCTCATAGTTGGCCTTCCAAGATTGAACCATGCCTTTGGCTTCGTCCAGTTCTGCTTTCCTTTCGGTTCTTTCATGTTTTGTAACGGCCTATCACATAGCGCCTCGGATCGACTCTAACCTTAGTATTATCCTTTGACTTCCCATCTATGCGAACAATGTACCAAAAAGTGCCTCGGCGATATTCTTCTCGAGTGTGCATCACGTCGATGTTGTGTGGGCAAAGGAGGTCTTTGAAGTAAGGCAGATCCCATAAGCATGTTTTGTGAGTCCAGCGTGCTCGAATTATACCCTTGAAGTACCACGGGCGCTCTGGATCTGGCTCGAGAGTGTTTAACTGATCCAGGTGCATTGGCTTGTCAACGCAGGTGGTGCGAGTTTTTACAACTCTACCTCGATGAAGTTCTTCTTGTCTTTCCTGAACTTATGGCGAGGATCCAGAACTGTCTATGCATGTCGAAGCAAGAAAACTTGCGACCAGCCCGAAGCCAACGAAACTCAAGAGCTCCCTTGCATGTGGGGCACGGAACCTTCCATGCACACATCAGCCAATCTAATAGCGCATACGCCGGCAAGTCATCGTCGAGTACATGCACGACACGCATTATGAAGTTTCGTTTGCTATAGGCGTCGTATGTCTTGAACCCATTATCCTGGCTTCTTGCAATTCGTCCTTAAGCGGCTACATGTACACATTCATATTTTCCCGGATAGTTGGGCCTGGAATTATCAACGTCGGAAAATGTTCTTTCTTTGCATAATCTGTCCGGGGAGATTGAGTGGAAAGACAAATCACGGGCCAACAAGCTGTATTGGGCTGCCGTCATACCAAACACATGAACCCATCGGTCTTGATGCCGACTCGAGGATGCCTCGGATCTGCCGCTTTGTCGAGCATGTAATTCATCAAACTTTTTCCACGCAACACCATCCGATGTGTGTACCATCATCGATTCCCATATGCATCTAGTTCGGTTTTTGCCTGTTTTGTGCCATGTCATCTGTCCGCCGTCTCTTCGACCATGAAAAGGCGTTGAAGTCTTGGTACGATTGGCATATCTTGAAGAACACTAACGGGATTTTGGTGCATGTCTTCTCACCCACACCGTTGTCTACCACAATATACCGGAAGACTTGCAAATGGGACAATAGTTCAAGTCCGCATAGTCAAGCCTAAATAAGGCACATCCTTTCTCACGGACATGTATCTTCTCATAGGGCATCTTACGTAACGGAGGATTTTGTCCGATTGGTACAGGTTTGCGAGCATTACATGGCCTTTGGGTAGAAAGCGTCCAAATCTTGTCATAATTGCGTCAGTAGCATTCTCTCCGCCCAAGTTGAACCGAGCCTTTAGAGCCATTACTTGTGAGATGGCATCCAAGCGACAAAGCTCGGTGTGCTCGTGGAGCGACGCGTTTTAAAGACTCCAACATTTCATTGAAGGCCTTTGCATATTCCTCCATCTCCTCGTCCGAATCCGAGCATCATCATAGTCTTGCACCATGTTTTCCATCCGGTACCATGCTCGTCGGTGCGACGACGATCCACCTCAGCTTCGGTCACGTTCGGCAGACTCACCATGAAATGTCCACACCGTATAATCGGCGTAAAACCATTCTTCTGCAGGTGTTTACCCATTTCAGCCTCTGTCCTCTTTTCCCAATTGCCGCGCCGAAACAGGGCACCAAGTTTTCCTCGGCCATTTGCCGTGCGGCTTGCACAAACCCTTGGTTTTTGTGAACCATTCAGCGCTCCATTTGTTACGACCAGTGTGACCAGGTATACATCCACACACGATCACTCATCTTGACTTTCGAGCTCTGGACACACAACAATTATATATATAATTCACCATGTATATATTCATCAGTTGATCTACTTTGTCAATTTTATTACGTCCATGCAACCTACACTCTAATAGGTAATGATAGGTCCTAATCCCACCCGAGTATGTGTAGATTGGGTTCATTTTCCCATGCTATGCTCCGGATCCGACGCAAAATTTCGGCAGCACCTCCTGATACACGTCTCTGCAATAAACAGAGAGGATGTGTACCCAGAGAACAACAAGGGAGGCACTGATGAAATTTATGCGTCAGATCCGGAGCAAAGCATATGGGAATATGAACCCAATCTACACACACTCGGGCTGTCCATGGATAGCGTTGGACAATTCGGAAGAATCAAGGTTATAAATATGCAAATGCATGCATATTATAACTATGACGCTTTCAAACGGGAGACACATATTGGTTACGCATACTGATGATTCAAGACACATATATAGCTAGCTATCAAATTTCATCGGCACGAACACCAGAACAGAGCAAATAATTAATGGGGGAGGAGGACATGTCATTTGTGCTCACCCACGAACGAAGGGGCAGAGCTCGTCAAACGCACGGCGAGGTCGTCGAACACCAAACCTCGCAGCAGTGAAACAACTGCACATTTAAATCAACCCGATCAACACAATTATATATGATGTTTTCATAACAAAATCGAAAAATATATGACCTAACTAATAATTCAAAATATAAGAACCCGTCGGCCTCGAAATCGGGTGTCGGTGTGTTTGGGTGTCATGTCGGGGTCGGGGTGTGGTGTCGAGGTCGGGGTGTCGGGGTCAGGGGTCAGGGGGTCGGGGTGTCGGGGTCAGGGGGGTCAGGGGGTCGGGGTGTGGTGTCGGGGTCAGGGGGTCGGGGTGTTTCCTTTTATCCTTCTTCTTCTTTCTTTCTCTTCTTCTTCTTCTTTCCTTTCTTCTTCTTCTTCTTTCATCTTTTTTCTACTTTTTTACTTCTTTTCATTTCTTCTTTTCTTCTTCTTCTACTTCTTCTACTTCTTTTCTTCTTCTTCTTTTTTCATCTTTCTACTACTTCTACTTCTTCTACTACTTCTAATTCTTTTCTAACACTAACACTACACAATCTAGCACTACCAATTAAACAGCAAAAAAAATGAAAAAACAGAAGAAAAAAAGTAGTAGTCCCTCACCGGAGCAATGGGACGGTCGGCGGGGGGGCACCAGGCGGCCAGGCGGCGCTGGTGGCGGGTGGCGGGCGACAGGCGTCGGCGGGTGGGGTGGGAGCAGAGGGGTGGTGGGGCAACGGGCCAAGGGTGCGGGCGGGCGGCCGAGGCGGAAGGATGGCCCAGGCGGGCGGGCGGGCGCGGCGCGGGGCGGGAGGCGAGGGTAGTGGGGCGGCAGGCGTGGCGGGTGTGGTGGGGCGGAGGGTGGTGGGGCGACGGGCCAAGGGTGCGGTGCGGCGGGCGGCCGGCGGCGGCGGGACGGCGCCAGGCGGGGCGGCGGTGGATCTAGCTAGGGCGGGGCGTCGGGGAGGAGAGAGGAAGACAGGAAGAGAAGAGAGATAACGGGTGGGGGTGTGGGGACCGAATCTCCGGGTGCTAATCCCAGAAAATGGCCCTTGTGCTTACCAGCCCCAGGATAACTGTTAGCTGATAAGGCACTAGCTTGATACAAAAAATCCAAGCAAAATACAATATATGTAGTACAAGACCATTCTGGTCTGTGAGTTGATGGCGGAAGCGGGTTGAAAGCCATCAGTGTCTATGGGACTCCATTTCCCATGGGAACAGCTGACCAGGTTAACTCCTATCTTCGCGAGGCTGCTATCACTGTTGCTTAGGTACCGGGGCTGTCATCACGTCGCTCCTCTCCGCGCAAGAAATCTGGCCAAGACAATAGCCAGGGACAAGCCAGTGAGTACTTTGAATGTACTCGCAAACATTATGAACACGAGAATAATATAACAATAATATGCCAAAAATATCTTATGCTCATGACGTCGGTCACAAAAGGTAAATGAACTCTGATGACATGTTATTTGCAAATTATGCAATGATATGGTAGTATAAAAATTATGAATTAAATAACATAAAGGACTTCAAAAGAAATGCCACAATCGGGCGTCTGAGCGACACCGCATAAAGGGCTTTAAAAGAAATGCCACAATCGGGCGTCCGAGCGACACCACATAAAGGGCTTTAAAAGAAATTCCACAGTCGGGCGTCTGAGCGACACCACATAAAGGGCTTTAAAGAAATGCCACGATCGAGGCCCTCGAGCGACACCACATAAAGGGCTTTAAAAGAAATGCCACGGTCAGGCGTCTGGCGACACCACATAAAGGGCTTTAAAAGAAGTGCCACGATCGGGCGTCCGGCGACACCACATAAAGGGCTTTAAAAGAAATGCCACAATCGGGCGTCTGAGCGACACCACATAAAGGGCTTTAAAAGAAACAATCATAGTGAATATCCCGGAGGTAGAACCATCCCAGAGATACTCGATGATAACAATAATATTCATGGGTTAGTCAACAATAATAATAATCATAATTATCGCAAGTCACAAGTAGTAATTCCAGTTCTGGTTTAACAGTTTCACCTCCGAAGACCGACACTAAGACCGACACATGACCCATCCCAGACTGTAATCCTTAACCATGGACACGGCTATTCGAATAGTTTTAATCTCTGCAGAGGGTGTACTCTTTACCCACGAGTAACGGATTTCATTAGTCCATCGGGACTAATTCCGTCTACGGTCTTTTTGTTGAAAACACACCTAACTTGCACACACCAGCTTAAATCACACGTGTCTCGAATCACCCACACACTGTCAAGCAAACTCTAACTGGGAGGCTACAACCTCGCGTAGCATGGGATCAAATTTATATTATGCTACTCTAAGGGGTGGCCTCCCTCTCGGTCTCAACCGAAACACCCATGCCCCGGACCGGTGGTCTCGCCTACCACTACAACCGTATCTTCCACCTGGCCTCTCTCATGCGGTGTGTGCTAGAAAGAGGTTGACAACTTATCGAACCGTACTCTACTTGTTGTAGAGGCAGTGGTAGTCTGAAACAAGTATGGGGGTTCTTTGGAACAAGACTCGATCTACTATCGACTCGGGAGGTTTAAGTATTCCTGCATGATTAGCATAACTAATATATTTCAACCAACGAGTCACCGCTCATATTACCTTACCATGCCATACCAGACATAACCGTCCCGACGGAGACCGGCGTCGAACTCATGCCTACCCAAGGAAGAGGTTTTCCCGTGTTCCTGTCGGTATGCATGCAAGGCACATGAGGGTGATTATCATCACAAGTGTGTTTATTTCCAACAGCATGGAAATCACTAACATGCACCCATGCATATGATCATATCACATGAAATAACAAGTTTCTCCAAAGTGAGGTAGTGTTATAAGCGTGTCAACGAACACACAAAAGTATTATGCCGGGGTTCAGAATGCTTGCCTTCAGGTCATGGGAAGGCAGGGTGCATTTCAAACTCATGAAATACTTCTCCTCTCTTCGAAAATCCTATTTTAGAAATATAAATGAATTAACACAAAAATAAAAACAGCACAAAAAGTTGTCCTGAAATTTTTTCAAATAAATCTTAAAATAAACTAGACAATATTTGAGAGAGGTAGGAAAAAGAATTAATTCAGTTGGAGTTATATTTAAAAAGATACAGCAGGTCAAAGTTTGGTCAAAATCTGTTATTTAGAATAAAAACAGAAAAGAAAAACGTTTCAAATAAACACATACAAGTCGAAACGTACTTCGGAAGTGCGCTTCCACTTAACCCACGTGGACTGGGACGGGGGTCACTGACAGTGGATCCAGGGGCCCCACTGGTCAGGTTTGACCAGTCCCCTCTCCCTCCTCTTCTCTGCCCGAGCAGAGGCGGGGGTCCGGCGATCGTCGTCGGCGAACGGCGTCTTCTCGCGGGCATCCGAGAGCAGGGATGGATCCGCCACTCCTAGGCGGTCCTTCCGGTGGTCGCGGGGTCGCCGGAGGTGGAGGGAGTCGCCGGCGGCGAGCTCCGCGGCGGAGGGGGGCTTCGGTGACAAAGTGATGTTTGGGCTGCGGTGGTCTCCGACCAAAATTGATCGAGGGGTTGCACTCGCGAGAGGGAGGGGGAGTTCTTGGTGGAGAGATTGGAGAAGGAGAGGCCCTGGTGGCGATGGAATCGGCCGGGGCTTGGCGGTGACCTAACCGGCCGGACTCGGGGAAGAAGGCCTTCCCCTCCTCGAATGTTGGCCAGGGTAGCTTTAGGAGGATCACTGGAGGTTGATCGAGGGCTAGATGGAGCTCCGGGGCCCTTATATAGGCGGTGGAGGTCGGTTCCGGGGCGGTCGGCGATAAGGACGACGGCGAACCGCCTCCCTATAGCTTGGGCGACGTGGCGGCGACGAGTGCTAGAGGACGAGGCTGCGGATGAGCTCGCACTGTTCCAGGGGCAGGTGGCAAGTCGGGGTGGCTTTGGCGGCGCCGACCGTGGCAGAGGCGCGCTGCAGACGCCGGCATGCCGCCAAAAGCTCTGTCGGCGGCGCTGTTGGCTGCCAGGGCGGCTTAAGCGCGTTCTTGTGAGGTTAGTTAGTGCGGTGTGGCGCTGCAGGCGGAGCCAAAACCGGGGGCCAGCGTGTCGGCTCGGGCGCGGCTCGTGGAATCTGCGCTTTCTGGCACGTCCGATGGCACGCACGGAAGGTGTTCAACACAATGCCGTGGCACGCTACAGGTCACAAAGCGAGGTTGGCAAACAGCGAGCTAGGTTGTTGATAGAGTGAAGCTCGGGGGACAAGGTGGTTTGGTCGGTGGCCAAGTTCACAATGCCAACAACAACTCATGTCAAATCTGATCATGCACTCCAGTGTTTGACAAAATGCCACAGCACTTAGACTTTTCTTGGAGGGGCCAAATCTCCCAGATCAGTGTCTCCTTGGATGCACAAGAGGGTGGTGAGGTTAGTTGGTGAAAAGCACAAACTTGCTAGTGCAAGTTTTGCAGAACTTCAAATCTGGACAGGATGTGAGTGGCATTATTTCATGAACCAAAATTATGCCAATGGTTGCATGCTCCTGGACTTAGGGGTTTAGCATGGAGGACTACAAGTAGGAGAAGGAATCAAGGGCCAAAGAGCAAGCAATAATAGGAATGCTGTACAAACCATCTTGACGGACCAGAATGAAGATTAGGTTGATTTACTCAAAATTTTCAAAGAACATCCTTGGATTATTGCATATAATGGAATCATATGCTGCTACTGACATCCCAAAATTTTGGTGGAAGCTAGAAACAAATATTTAAAAGGGTTGTAGTGTAAAATTGCCCACTGGATCAGAGAAGAAAAACATGTGTAGCACTCAAAATATGCAATGAATGAACTATATTATTGCACAAAAGTGTTTTAGAGACATCACATGACATCTCCAAATTTTTGTTGGATTTTTAGTTAAGTTTATCAAATGGTTGTAGTACAAAAAGAGCTCCAAAACTAAAAACAAGTCATTTTAATGAATATAGCTCAGGGTGAATAATTTAATAAATAAATCTACTGATTAGGAAATTGTTTTAATGAGAGGGCATAGAAGTCCAATATATTTTGGAGGGATCCACTTGGGATAAATTCGTTAATATAAAAGGAAAAGTTTTGAAATCAACAGAGATATTCTTGCAGGCAAAAATTTTAAACTCTTGGCAAAATTTTAATAACTAAAACCTGGTTAAATTTTTTTTGGGGGGTGTTACAGGGGGTGGCGTCCGTTAGTTACTCGGCTCTTTGCCGTCCTCCGCTCTTTTTCGTCCGCCGTTTTCTCTCTTTGTCGTCCACTAGCGGACGGCAAAGAGGTGGGGCGTTAAGTTTTTTTTAAACGGGCGGGTCGGTGGGGGCCACCTCCCTCTTTGCCGTCAGCTGGCAGACAGCAAAGATTCTTTGCGGTCAGCTGGCGGACGGCAAAGAAATGGTGCATGGCAAAGAGCTCTTTGTCGTCTGCCATTTCTTTGCCGTCGGCTTTTCGGTGGCTGATGGCAAAGAGCTTCTTTGCCGTTCGCTAGCGGACGGCAAAGATCTTGCAGATGGCAAAGTAGCTGATTCCAGTAGTGCCTCTTCTTTCTTCCCCCCGAAGGGGATTCATCTTCCTCCTCCTCCTCCTCGTCCTCTTCGGAGGCGGAATGGGCATTGGAGCCTTCGGATATTGTGTCCGAAGTGCCGCGGCGACGAAGGCCGCCCCGGGTCTTTTTGGCCTCCTTCTCGGCCGTCTTCTTCGGCACCTTGTAAGGCGTCGGGACCAGCATCTTCGTCAGAAGTGGGATGGCCGGTTCTTCGGGCAGCGGGGCCAGACAATGGATCCGCTCCGCCTTCTTCGTCCGGCCCTGGGAGAGTTGTATAAAACACGTTAAGCGCTTCCTTTGGGTCACGCGGATAGAAAAGTTTGATAACTCACCGAACTTGCCGGGCGGGACAGTTGGTACCCACGGTCCTCGGCGGAGTCCGGCCACGATTTGCTGGACTTGAAAAGCACCTTCCAAATGTCCTTGTGCGAGGAGCCAAAAGCTCGCAAGGTTTGGTGCTGGCGGATCAAATTCCCATAAATTGCAAGTCCGGTCTTGACAAGGCAAGATCCGCGAACTAACATCACACGACCACATTGACAAGTTCAATGTTCTTGTCTCCCATATCTTCAGCGCGCCTGAGCACCGACAGTTCTTGGACGAGGACGGTCCAGCCTTTCTTGACCCAGATGTAAGCGCGGGGCGCCGGATCGGAACTCGGGAGAGGCGGCCCACTCTGTGCTGCACGGCTCAGTGATATAAAACCACTGTTGTTGCCACTCCCTGACAGAATCATTAAAGGCTCCCGTTGGCCATATGACGTTGGGCATCTTGCTCACCATGGCGCCCCCGCACTCGGCATGCTCGCCGCCCACCACCTCGGGCTTCACATTAAAGAGCTTCAGCCATAAACCGAAGTGCGGTGAAATGCGGAGAAAAGCCTCGCACATGACGATGAATGTCGAGATGTTGAGGAAGGAATTAGGGGACAGATCGTGAAGATCGATACCATAACAATACATGATGTCGCGAACGAACGGGTGGAGGGGAAACCCTAGCCTGCGGACAAAGTGAGGGAGGAATACAACCCTCTCATGGGGTTCCGGAGTAGGGACGATCTGTCCAGCCGTCGGGAGACGGTGGCTGATTTTCTTGGCCAGGTACCCGGCCTCCCGAAGCTTTTTGATATCCTTCTCTCGGACGGTAGAGGCCATACATTTGCCTCCTGCTCCGGATCCGGACATCTTCGGAAGACCTTTAGTGGGCAGAGAAGATGAACGCTTGGGCGCCGGAGCTTGAGCAGAAGGGAATGAATTGGGGAGAAGGCGTGGGTGAAAAGAGTGAATCCTTGTCCCTTTATAAGGGCGGAAGAGGCGATGCGCCTCCCCACTCACCCGGTAAAACCTCTTATTCCCCAAGCTCCGTAATTGATGGCGCGATTGGGTTACCCACACCCGAATTGATGGGAATCCCGTGATAAGGGGACACGATCTCTGCTTTGACTAGACGTGCCAAGGAAACCGCCTCGCGATATGTGCGGTGGCTGGTTGTGAAAAACGGTTCAAATAATGACCGGGCCGTGGTGTGGTGTCATGCTTCAAAATGCGTCAGCAGATTAGATTTGTGGAAATATTATTCTCTCTACGGTGGTATGTGGAATTTGTTTTGCAGAGCCGGACACTATCCTTGTGTTCAAAATCTTCTATGGAATATTCGGAGGAGGAAACCGCCTTGCAATGCCGAAGACAATCTGCGCGCCGGACTCTTCGTCATTGAAGCCTGGTTCAGGGGCTACTGAGGGAGTCCTGGATTAGGGGGTCTTCGGACAGCCGTACTATATCCTTTGGCCGGACTGTTGGACTATGAAGATACAATATTGAAGACTTCGTCCCATGTCCGGATGGGACTCTCCTTGGCGTGGAAGGCAAGCTTGGCAATACGGATATGTAGATCTCCTCCTTGTAACCGACTCATGTAACCTAGCTCCCTCCGGTGTCTATATAAACCGGAGGGTTTAGTCCGTAGGACAACAACAATCATACCATAGGCTAGCTTCTAGGGTTTAGCCTCTACGATCTCATGGTAGATCAACTCTTGTAATACTCATATCATCAAGATCAATCAAGATGGAAGTAGGGTACCTCCATCGAGAGGGCCGGAACCTGGGTAAACATCGTGTCCCTCGCCTCCTGTTACCATCCGCCTTAGACGCACAGTTCGGGACCCCCTACTCGAGATCCGCCAGTTTTGACACGGACACTCACCCCTTCGCTAAAGGAACGATCTACAGTTGGAAGGGACGAGGCCATGCGGTTACTACGTACGCTCTTATCTCCTCCTCGCTAGTTCCCCTCCCCCCGAAGAGAAGGCAGTTCGTCGCTGCTCCCATGGATTCGCCAGGCGGTTCTCCTCCTCGTCGGGGCTGGGAGACCTTGGACGACGATCCTCTGGGAGAAATCGCACGCCGCTCCGACGTCCTCACCGCCGCAAGACTCGGTGCTTCCTGCACCAACTTTTTCAAGACGGTGCTTAAAAAGGCTTGGGAAAAGTCCATGCTTGTTGGTATTCCATGCGTCCTCGAGGAGAAGGTTCTTCTATGGGACATTTCTTCGAACAGTGCACCGCTCCCTCGCCATGGTTGCACGTTTACTCCGCTAGAGTTGCCGACGTTGAGAGGTAGTCGGATTTTGTCCGATGAGCAGGTCAGTAATGGAGTTTGATCATGCAGTACTTAGTTATTCCATTTCCATCTCATAATTTCTCTACTGCCCACCGTCTTATATATAGGTCTGGTCGGTGCCAACGAAGATTGGCTTGCATACCTCCGGCCGGATACCACCATCATTCTCCACAACATCCACAACAGTGTGGCCATTCCGGTAGACCCCTTCTCCACCATTGGGATCGGCCTTCCGGACTGGCTGGGCTTGAATACGTATGATGATGCCTACATGAGATTGAAGAAGATAGAAATTGCGGACCCGCTGACAAAGCGACGCGGCTACGACGATTACTATCTCATCGCGGTGTTGGACATAAGGATTGCCATCAATGCAAGAGGCAGTAACGGCAGAGGCTGGCGCATGTTGGCGGCGGCAGATTTGTACCCATACACGTTCGAATACGCCGTGCGCCATCTAGGCTGCATCTTCGCGGTGACAAGCCAGGGGACTTGTTTCATCTGGTTGCCATCCTACGGTACGGGAGATTACAAATGGATGCACAAACCATCATTTGCATCCCTAACGGTACTCCATTATTTTGCAGGGACCAGTCATCCCGCGATCAAAATAAGATCACTGATCCTGGATATGCATTTGCATCCACGATTCGGTCTAACCTGGAACCTTGTAGCTGACTTTGGCATATTGGGATCAACTATCTTAGCAGTCGTTACCCATGGTACCACTGATGTGGAACATGGTCACACAATCTACCACGATCGGACCGTCACCATCTACCCAAGTATTCCATTTTTTTAACCCTCTCGCCTTCTCTTTCATTGTTGTACTAGTACTCTACTTACATACTAGTAGGAGTACTTTCTACCTTGGAGGACACATATAGCTAACTAGGCCCTTGAAGACTTGACCCCACTAGCTGCCACCATTTTTGTTTTTCCATGTCTTACTATCTCATCCATGTAGCCAAGAGTTGCTATATATAATAAGCCGGTTATTTTACTTCCTCTATACCGGAGTAGTACTATTTGCTGCATAGTATTACTGACCGCCATATTTGAGCACAGCATTATTATGTATGGACCTTGACTATGTACGTCACCATGTGTCCAGATCTGAGATGCCGTGTGTACCAGATGAACGGCACCGAGTTCGACCCCCGTGATGCTACGTGGGTGCCGAGGAACACTCTTGGAGAGTACTCGCTTTTCATTGGGGACAGCTACCCCATTGTGAAGCGGATGCCACCTTCCATGCACGACACGGAAGGCTTGCCGTTCATGAAGCATGGTTGTGTCTTCAGTGCGGACCGTCGGATGAACGACATGCTGGGACACGCTATCCCTGATTTATGCCGCTTCAGCTTGGATGAGTCTCCATCGTGTGGAACCGGACTAGAAAGCTGCGACAATGATTCCCGTTTCCCACCGCTATGGATCGTGCCATCCATGAAGAACACACAGGACTGGAACACGGAGGAGGACATGTAGCCCATCTATAGCGTGTAAGTGGAGTACGGTAAATTGTGAGCAGTAGCGCTGTGAATATATGTAGACTAGTCGTGCACAAATTTATCACATGAATTGGAGATGAACTTGTGTGGCATACTGGCATTTTTCCTTTAGAATTTATTACTAGTAAATGTGTTATGTGTACGTGCAACTTGTGTGGTTGTTGCACGGGCTCCAACACGCTCTTTGAGAAAAAAAAAGGTGGCACAACTTTGTATATATGTGACGTGGCGGCATCATAAAGTAGCATCGTTCGCTATAGTTGTAGTACGCTCCTACTAGGACGACAACTCCTATAAAACCTTGTGCTTGGCTCTTTTCCTCTTCGGGAGGTTCAATAGTTCGTACTCGTGTGAAATGATACGTCTCCATCGTATCTACTTTTCCAAACACTTTTGCCCTTGTTTTGGACTCTAAATTGTATTGCATTGGTGTTATTTATGTGCAGAAACAAAAGTTTTCGGAATGACCTGAAACTTCACGGAGATTATTTTTGGAAAATATAAAAAAATACTGGCGAAAGAATCGAGGCCAGGGGGCCCACACCCTTGCCACGAGGGTGGGGGGCGCACAAGCCCCCCTGCGCGCGCCCCCTGCCTCGTGGGCCCCCTGGAGCTCCACCGACCTCAACTCCAACTCTATATATTCGCGTTCGGGGAGAAAAAAATCAGAGAGAAAGATTCATCATGTTTTACGATACGGATCCGCCGCCAAGCCCTAAACTCTCTCGGGAGGGCTGATCTGGAGTCTGTTCGGGGCTCCGAAGAGGGGAATCCGTCGCCATCGTCATCATCAACCATCCTCCATCACCAATTTCATGATGCTCACTGCCGTGCGTGACTAATTCCATCGTAGATGGAAAACAGTGATGGGTTGGATGAGATTTATCATGTAATCGAGTTAGTTTTGTTAGGGTTTGATCCCTAGTATCCACTATGTTCTGAGATTTATGTTGCTATGACTTTGCTATGCTTAATGCTTGTCACTAGGCCCCGAGTGCCATGATTTCATATCTGAACCTATTATGTTTTCATGAATATATGTGAGTTCTTGATCCTATCTTGCAAGTCTATGGTCACCTACTATGTGTTATGATCCGGCAACCCCGAAGTGACAATAATCGGGAACACTCCCGGTGATGACCATAGTTTGAGGAGTTCATGTATTCACTATGTGTTGCTTTGGTCCGGTACTCTATTAAAAGGAGGCCTTAATATCCCTTAGTTTCCGCTAGGACCCCACTGCCACGGGAGGGTAGGACAAAAGATGTCATGCAAGTTCTTTTCCATAAGCACGTATGACTATATTCGGAATACATGCCTACATTACATTGATGAATTGGAGCTAGTTCTGTGTCACCCTATGTTATGATCTTTACATGATGAACCGCATTCGCATAATTCTCCATCACCGATCCAATGCCTACGAGCTTTTCACATATTGCTCTTCGCTTATTTACTTTTTCATTGCTACTGTTACAATCACTACAAAACCCAAAAATATTACTTTTGCTACCGTTACCGTTACTATCATACTACTTTGCTACTAAATACTTTGCTGCAGATATTAAGTTATCCAGGTGCGGTTGAATTAACAACTCAACTGCTAATACTTGAGAATATTCTTTGGCTCCCCTTGTGTTGAATCAATAAATTTGGGTTGAATACTCTACCCTCGAAAATTGTTGCGATCCCCTATACTTGTGGGTTATCAAGACTATTTTCTGGCGCCATTGCCGGGGAGCATAGCTCTATTCTTTGATTCACTTCGGATTTATATCTACTGGTCACTATGAGGAACTTGAAAGATGAGAAAACAAAAATTTATCCCTCAACTACGAGGGGAGGTAAGGAACTGCCATCTAGCTCTGCACTTGATTCACCTTCATTTTGAGTAAACTTGCGACACCTAAACCTGCTTACGCTATTAATTACGATATGTCGCATGTTATTGATGATGCCACTTCTGCTGTGCATGATACTTATGATGAAACTACTTCTATGCTTGATACTACTGTGCCACTTGCTGAATTTCTTGATGAACAACTTGCTAGGGCTAGAGAGAATGAAATTATTGAAACTGATAATATTGATGAAAGTGATGATGAAGACTCTCCCAATAAATATGAATTGCCTGTTGTGCCTGAGGGCTATGTTATGGATGAAGAAACTGCTAGAGACTTTCTTGCTTGCAATGATAGAAGTGATCTTAAGAAATTATTAGCTAAGCTGGAAAAAAAAACTCTGAATGCTAGAATGAAATATGATCCTTCTTATGCTACTTCACCTATCTTTGTTACTGATAAGGATTATGAATTCTCTATTGATCCTGATATAATTACTTTGGTTGAATCTGATCCTTCTATGGCTATGAATCTGAAGCTGTTACGCACATCTTACTAAATTAAATGATATAGCCACCCTGTTCACTAATGATGAGAGAACTCGCTACTTTTATATCCTTAAGATATTCCGTTCTCATTAAAGGGTGATGCTAAGATATGGATTAATTCTCTTGATCCTGGTTGTGTCGTAGTCCCGTGATATGATTTACTACTTCTCGCTAAATATTTCCCGCTCATAAGAAGCAAGCTTCTTTAAGGAAATATATAATTTTAATGCAAATTGAAGAAGAGAGTCTCCACAATCTTGGGGAGGCTTCTCCAATTACTTAATGCTTTGCTGATCATCCTCTTAAGAAAAATGAAATACTTGATATCTTTTATAATGGACTAACCGATGCTTCCAGAGACCACGGATAGTTGTGCTGGTTTTGTTTTCGTGGAAAGAACACGGATGAAGCTGAAATTTTATTGAATAATATGTTGACAAATGAAAATAATTGGACACTTCTGAACCAACTCCTAAGCCAACTCCGAAGAAGAGGGTGTTCTATTTCTCATCTGAAGATATGCAATAGGCAAAGAAATCTATGAAAGAAAAAGGTATAAAAGCTGAAGATGTAAAGAATTTACCTCCTGTTGAAGAAATATATGGTCTTAATTCATCACCTATTGAAGAAACACATAGTCTTGATAACCCGACACAAGTAGTAAAGGTAAATTCTCTCTATAGATATGATAAAGCTGAAATCCCTCCTACTAAGTTTGCTAGCCAATGTTTGGATGAGTTTGATAATTTTATGGTTAAGCAAGAAGACTTTAATGCTTATGTTGGTAGACAATTGAAAAAAAATGCTTATATGATTGAACACTTGGGTGATTATAAGTCTAGAGTTAAAGGTGAACTTAAACTCATTAGTAAACATGCTTCTATGGTTACCACTCAAGTAGAACAAGTACTTAAAGCTCAAATGATTTGCTCAATGAATTGAATAGTAAGAATAATGATTTTGCTGTTAGAGTGGCTACTAGAACTGGTAGAATGACTCAGGAACCTTTGTATCCTGAAGGCCATCCTAAGAGAATTGAGCAGGATTCTCAGAGAAATAATTTAGATGCACCTAGTCCTTCTAAGAAGAAGAAAAGGAAAAATGATAGGACTTTGCATGCTTCTAGTGAACCTATTGCTGAAACACCTGAGAATCCAAATGATATTTCTATTTCTGATGCTGAAACACAATCCGGTAATTGACATGAACCTAGTGATAATGTTAATGATGATGTTCATGTTGATGCTCAACCTAGCAAAGATAATGATATAGAAATTGAACCTGTTGTTGATCTTGATAACCCACAATCAAAGAATCAACGTTATGATAAGAGAGACTTTGTTTCTAGGAAACACGGTAAGGAAAGAGAACCTTGGGTTCATAAACCCATGCCTTTCCCTCCTAAACCATCCAAGAAAAAGGATGATGAGGATTTTGAGCGCTTTGCTGAAATGATTAGACCTATCTTTTTGCGTATGCGTTTGACTGATATGCTCAAAATGAATCCTTATGCTAAGTACATGAAAGAAATTGTTACAAATAAAAGAAAGATACCGGAAGCTGAAATTTCAACCATGCTTGCTAATTATACTTTTAAGGGTGGAATACCTAAGAAGTTAGGAGATCCAGGAGTACCCACTATACCATGCTCCATTAAAATAAACTATGTTAAAACTGCTTTATGTGATCTTGGGGCCGGTGTTAGTGTTATGCCTCTCTCTTTATATCGTAGACTTGATTTGAATAAGTTGACACATACTGAAATATCTTTGCAAATGGCTGATAAATCAACTGCTATACCTGTCGATATTTGTGAGGATGTGCCTGTTGTGGTTGCAAATGTTACTATTTTAACGGACTTTGTTATTATTGATATTCCCGAGGACGATAGTATGTCTATTATTCTTGGAAGACCCTTTTTGAATACTGCAGGGGATGTTATTGATTGAAATAAAGGCAATGTCACTTTTCATGTTAATGGTAATGAGCATACGGTACACTTTCCGAGGAAACAATCTCAAGTCCACAGTATCAATTCTATTAGAAAAATTCCACCGATTATTATTGGAGGTTTTGAATTTCCTCTTCCTACTGTAAAAAAGAGATATGATATTCTTATTGTTGGGGATGTGCATATCCCCGTTGAAGTAACATAGTGTTATTCAAAATTTCTCCGGTTCCATGTTATTCGGAATGAGTTTGTTAACAAGACTTGATCAACCTTGTTAGTGGATTCCTTTTGATGAGCATGAGATGGATGAAGTTAGAAAGCACAACCTTCTGTACCCTCCTTTTACTTTCTGTTATTTACATGAATAAAGTAAAAATAGTATTTTTTCTGTCTGTTTTCTGAATTATCCGTGCAATAAAAAATACCCCGAAAATAAAAGTTCTCCAAATGCCCTGAAATTGAAATATGATTTTTTTCTGGAATATTTGAGAATATTTGGCACTGAGAACACAGCAGGGGGAGCAAGCACCTGGGCAAGAGGGTCCAGGGCGCGCCCACACCCCCGGCGCGCCCCCTGCCTCGTGGGCCCACGGTGGCTCCCCTCCACTTATTCCTGCACCCACACACTCCTTCCTCCCAAAAAAATCACCAACCAGCTCAAGCACGAGTTCTAGCTCATTTTGCTACGATTTTCGATCTCCTTGCTCAAAGCACCTCTCAAGAAACTGCTTTGGGGGATTGTTCCTTGGTATGTGACTCCTCCATTGGTCCAATTAGTTTTCGTTCTAGTGCTTTATTCATTGCAAATTTGTGCTTCCTAGGTGACCATGTTCTTGAGCTTGCATGTCAAATTTATATGGTTCCAAGTAGTTCTAACACATGATATAGGCTCTAGGCACTTGTAGAAGTAGTTTCTATCAATTTTGTTGAGCTTGGTTCACTTTTATTTGAATGATGAAAAGATTTTTGAGGGGCTCATCGAGCCGAAGCTTGAAGGAAAAACAAAGTGAAGAAGCAGAGAGGCCCAAATATAATCTGCCTCGCACCGCGGAGGTTCGGCCGTGTGAATGGCCTTGCGATGATTTCTTGAGAGCAGACGGGATTTATGATGATTTTTATGAGTTGGCTGAGAATGCAGCCCTCACTGACTTCCTCCGCGACCAACGCAAACTGTATCTCTTACTCACCAATACCTTTGTGCAAAATTTTCATTTCCATTCTAGGAGGTCACCACCTATGGTGGATTTCTATTTATATGATGAGTATAAGGAGATGACCCTTCGTGAATTCTGTGAGGTTTGCAAGTTAGCTTTTCCGAGTATCATAGAGGAACCACATAGTAACGATGTGGAGGGGTTTATTGATACAATTGCTGTAGGGGAAACGAGGAAGGTTTCCGACGCATGAATCACTAGCATACATTTTCCTGTTCTACGTTACTTTGCTATATTTGCTAGTAGATTCTTAATTGGTCGCGGAAACTGTGGAAACTTGAGTGTCCCTGATATTATTATTTTGTTCCATGCCTTGTTTCGAGATGACACATTTAGTATGGGCGCTATTGTTGCAAAGCGATTAAATCTTAACCGTACTAAGGGCCCCATCTTGGGAGGCATCTTCGCCTCGCGCCTCGCTGCATACTATAACATACCTATTAGGCACTATGAGAAAGAAGAAACTGTTTTTCTAGACTATAAGAGTATGGTAGCGCATGATTTTATTGTTAAGAATAGGGAAAGGGCGCTTAAATACAAACCGTTATTTGATAAGAATCACCCCGAGACTATTACCTTGCCTGCTCCTTCCTTGTTTGATTTGTCTGCAGGCAAGTATCTCGTTCCGCTGGCGGCCATCCACGCCTACCGGAACCCTACATCAGCTATAGAGCCGGAGCCGGAACCACAATTTGATCCTCCATGATAGTCTAATTACCAGTGGGATCCGGAGATGATTGCCAACCAGTGGCAATCAGAGGCTTCTTCTTCTCAGTACGACCCCAACTACAACTTTGGATATCCGCCAGGCCAGCCGTGGCAATAGACCAACTTAGGCCAAAAGCCTAAGCTTGGAGGAGTACATATCTCTCACCGACATTACATTTATGTTCACACACTCATTGCTAGAAGTCGATGCTCATACTTTTTCACTGTAATATCCATGCTAGTTTATTTTTCTTTTTATGCTTTCTTCTTGTGTGTTTGATAAACCTTAAGCAAACTAAAAAAATTAGTAGTAGCTTTTAGCTAGTTTATTTTTTGTCATGGAATTGTCATGGCAGATGTCCTCTTCCAAGGACTTAGTCGTGGAGCCATCGCAACTAGGAAGCTTAAAGGGGTTAACGGGAAAAGGGACACGTGAGAGGTTTTATACTAGTTCGGCCCCTTACGATGAAGGTAAAGCGTACATCTAGTTGGGTTGGTATTGCTAGGGTTTCGATGACCAGGGAGCGAGATACGCTATGCCCAGCTCTCGATTAGATGTTACTTTCCCTAAGCCGCCAGCGGGTCGTCCCCTTATATACACGGGTTGACGCCCTGCGGCCTACAGAGTCCCGGCCGGCTCATAAACAGTGTCCGGCTCGGTGACTAGTTAATCCTGCCTTATAATACAAGTCATGCCATTACGGCGGTTTATCACTACAGGCCTTAAGTCGCCTGTGGGCTTTAGACCCTTTATTGAACCGCCATCTTCACGCTTAATCTTAGGCTTCATATGATGAATCACCTTTGCGTAACCCGGCCCCTCCTGGGCGGCTTACACAAATAGTTATATCCCCAAAATTAGGCCCCAGATTGATTTGAACCGGTTCATGTCAATCTTGAAATACTTAGAGAAAAGCCTTCTGTCCTCTGTCTGTGCAAAGGTTATACCCCGCCATGACGTCATCTTCTGAATCTGTGACCACCCGTCGTGACGTCATCTTCCATTAAATTCATATTTTACTCCATCATATCTTTCACGGATATTTATCTTTACTGACCATTCCAAAAATCGAGGCGTCAAAGTTGTTGGATAATGATGCCTAGCCTCCTCGTTTCTCGTGCTTTCTCAGTTGGCCCTTCTTTATAAATAAGCACGACCCCTAGGTATTTTTCCATTCTTCTCCTTCGGTCGTCTTCTTCCTCTCGCGACCCCGCTGCTGCACAAGCTCCGCCACCGCCGCCGCCGCAGCAGAGCACCACACCTTCATCGACTTTGGCCGCTGCATCGACCTGAACCGTCCAGAGATCCGCGACGAACCCCCGCAGCAAGTCTGCATCTGTAAGTTTTCTTCTTCCCTGTACCTCAGATCCACATTAGGATTCTCGAGTTCCTCGGTGTTCTTCGTTGTTCGTCACGAACCCTTCATTGATTTCGCCACCGCAGCCTGATTCAATCTATAAGAGAGTAAAAAACTCATGCGGTAGCTGTTCCGCCCCCTTTTAAAATGTAAACAAAACCCTTTTCACTTGCATAGAGGCTTCATTCGAGCTTATGAACTCATCTGTATTGGCTTTAGGTCTGGAATATTTTCTTTTTTGGAACGACCATTTGATCCAAAATAATAACTATAACTTGTGAAACCTGTTTGTTCCATACTTAGTCAAAAATCTGTTTTTGTCTGATCCATTTAACCACAGCGACTCTCACCGCCGGCTTAAAAATACAACACTGACTGACAGCCTTGCCGACTTATGGCGGTTTAAAGTAACTTAACTGCTTCTGATATTCATAGCGGCTTAACTGACCAGATACAATTAGCCATATGTCATTAGGCCCCTTCGTAAGTCGCCATATGGAATAGAATTTGAAATGTTTTTCTCCGGGTCAGATTGAACCAGAAAATTTTATTTTGTCATAGGCTTTCATCTGCATAATGGCACCCAAGGCTCCCAAAGCACCTGTGACCTGTAACTGGGTCAAGTCCATTGTTACTGAAAACACCTTGTCTGATTTCGTGAGGACTGGCTATTTGCCCAAGAAAGAAGTCATGTCCTATCGTGCTCCTAATCCGTCAGAAGAAAAACCTCAACCCAAGGAGGGGGAAGTGATCGTTTTTACTGATCATATGAGCCAGGGCTTTTCTCCACCCGGCTCAAAATTCTTCAGGGATGTTTTACACTTTTGACCTCAGACCTCAAGATATCGGGCCCAACTCCATGTCAAACATTTGCAACTTCCAAGTATTTTGCGAGGTATATCTTGGAGAAGAACCCAACCTATTACTTTTCAGAGAATTGTTTTATTTAAATCGCCAGAATGAACGTGCCAACGGGCCCAGCCTGGAACTTGGTGGTATCTCCATTCAGCGACGGAGGGACTGCCTCTTCCCATATGCTGAACTGCCAAGCCACCCTAAGGATTGGAACCAGACGTGGTTCTATTGCCAGGATGCTTCTCCGGCTGATGAGATCCCGCTGCCCGGCTTTCGCGCTCTGCGCCTTGAATCCAACCATCCACTACGGGACAAGTTATCTGCCGTTGAACGCCTACAGCTTGCTCCTACCATAAAGAAAATCAAAGCTCTCTTGGGGAACGGCTTAGATGGCATTGATTTGGTCCGTGTCTGGATCTCATGGCGGGTGATTCCGTTAAGCCGCCGCCCCGGCTTGATGTGCACTTACACATGCGAAAAGGATGACCCGCTGCGTCATTGTCCTGATGACTTACCTGATGACATGGTTGAAGCCACGACCCAATCTCTTTTGAAAGAGGGCTCAATGGTCAGTAACACCTTCGGCTCACTTCCATTCTGCAAGAATAATCCAGCTCCTGCAGTAAGTCATCAATCTAAAAATTTATTCTTTTTGTGGATAAGCCACCATGAGGGGATCCTTGGAGTCCCATTTGCCTGACACCTGTTGAGCCACGAGATCTGAGTCGCCCAAGCAACTTACCCGGCTCAAATTCATCTCTTTGGCCATCTGAAGACCATGGAGTAAAGCCTCATATTCAACTGCATTGTTGGTACAAGGAAACATGAGCCGAATAACATAACAAAATTTGTCACCTCGAGGGGAAGTTAAAACGACTCCAGCCCCCGAGCCTTCCAACTGCCTGGATCCATCAAAATGAATAGTCCAATATGTGTTATCCGGCTTCTCCTCAGGTGTCTGCAGCTCTATCCAATCATTGATGAAGTCCACCAGTGCTTGATATTTAATAGCAGTGCGTGGCACATACTTCAAACCATGAGGCCCAAGCTCAATGGCCCACTTGGCGACTCGTCCTGTGGCCTCTTTATTCTGGATGATGTCTCCCAAAGGAGCAGAGCTTACCACAGTGATGGGGTGACCCTGGAAGTATTGCTTAAGCTTCCGGCTCGCCATGAACACCCCATTAACAAGCTTATGCCAATGCGAATATCTTTGCTTAGACTCAATGAGCACCTCACTGATGTAGTAAATCGGTCGTTGAACCGGATGCTCCTTGCCAGCCTCCTTGCGCTCCACCACAATTGCAACACTGACAGCATGTGAGTTAGCAGCCACGTATAACAGTAGCGGCTCTTTTTCAATGGGAGCCGCAAGAACCGGCGGTTCAGACAACTGTCTCTTTAAATCTTCAAAGGCAGCATTAGCAGCATCACTCCACACAAACCTGTCTGTTTTCTTCATCATCTGGTACAACAGTATGGCCTTCTCACCTAACCCGCTTATGAACCGGCTTAAAGCAGTGATACGACCAGCCAGTCGCTGGACATCATTGATGCATGCCGGTTTAGCCAAAGAGGTAATTGCCTTGATCTTCTCCGGATTAGCTTCAATGCCTCTGTTAGAGACCAAAAAACCCAAAAGTTTGCCTGGTGGCACACCGAACACACATTTGGCCGGGTTAAGCATCATCTTGTAGACCCGGAGATTATCAAAGGTTTCCTTCAGATCATCTATTAAGGTTTCCTTCTCTCTGGACTTCACCACTATATCATCCACATAAGCGTGAACATTGCACCCAATCTGATTGTGGAGACAGTTCTGTACACACCGCTGATAAGTCGCCTGGGCACTCTTGAGCCCAAAAGGCATAGACACATAGCAGAAGGCTCCAAACGGAGTAATGAAGGCCGTCTTCTCCTGGTCCTTAACTGCCATCTTGATCTGATGATAACCCAAAAGGCTCAAACGCTCACAACCCGCCGTAGCATCAATGATTTGATCAATACGAGGGAGAGCAAAAGGATCAGCCGGACAAGACTTATTTAAGTCCGTGTAATCCACACACATCCGCCAGGTGCCATTCTTCTTAAGTACAAGCACCGGGTTAGCCAACCACTCAGGGTGAAAAACTTCAACAATAAACCCGGCCACCAAGAGCCGGGCCACCTCCTCACCAATAGCTTTCCATCTCTCTTCGTTGAACCATCAAGAAACCGCTGACCGCTTAAACTTGGATCAATATTAAGAGTGTGCTCGTGAGTACCCTCGGTACACCCGCATGTCGGGTTTCCATGCAAAGATGTCCCGATTCTCACGGATGAACTCGATGAGCGCGCTTTCCTATTTAGGGTCCAGATTAGCACTGATGCTGAATTGTTTAGATGAGTCGCCTGGAGTAAAATCAACAAGCTTGGTTTCATCAGCTGACTTAAACTTCATCGCCGGGTCATGCTCTGTGGTCGGCTTCTTCAGAGATGTCATATCCTCCGGGTCAACGTTATTTTGATAAAACTTTAGCTCCTCCGCCGCGCAAACCGACTCGGCATAAGCCGCATCGCCCTCCTCATATTCCAGGGCTATCTTTCGACTCCCATGCACAATAATGGTGCCCTTATGACCCGGCATCTTGAGCTGCAAATAAACATAACACGGTCGTGCCATGAACTTGGCATAAGCCGGTCGTCCATACAGAGCGTGATATGGGCTTTTGATCTTGACCACCTCAAAGGTTAACTTCTCAGCCCTAGAATCATATTCATCTCCAAAGGCCACCTCTAGCTAATCTTTCCAACTGGGTATGCCGACTTACCAGGCACCACTCCATGGAAAACGGTGTTGGATGTCTTCAAATTTTTGTCAGTCAACCCCATACGTCGAAAGGTCTCATAATAGAGGATGTTGATGCTGCTACCTCCATCCATGAGTACCTTAGTAAACTTATATCCACCGACTTGAGGTGCTACCACCAAGGCTAACTGACCCGGATTGTCAACTCGGGGAGGGTGATCCTCTCTACTCCATACAATAGGCTGCTCTGACCACCTTAAATAACGGGGAACCGCCGGCTCAACAGCGTTCACAACCCTTTTATGAAGCTTCTGGTCCCGCTTGCATAAGCTAGTGGTGAACACATGATACTGTCCACTATTCAGCTGCTTTGGATTGCTCGATAACTTGTGATCGCTGCTGACCTCCTGACCAGATCGCCGGTGATTATAGCCACCTTGATTTCCCTGAAAGCCGGAATTTGAACCGCCACCCGGGCCATGAAAACCGCCGGCACCTGAGCCGCCACCCGACCCATGATTGCCGTCGAACGTGTTGGAATTCTTGAAAGCCTTCATGACCGCACAATCCTTCCATAAGTGAGTGGCTGGCCTTTCCCGGGTGCCGTGTCTCGGACAGGGTTCATTGAGTAGCTGCTCAAGAGATGGACCTGACCCGCCAGACCGAGGGGGCAGCCTCCCCTTGCGTATCTGATTGTTACCCTACGCATTAGCGTTGGCCACAAACTCCGGATTACCATTGGCTTTACGCTTGTTGCCTCCTTGATTTGCCGGGTTATGTTGTTGGCCCTTTCCATTGCCGTTCTTCTTTCCCTTCCCCATCTTTTCCTCATCAGACGCAGGATCCTTGGTACTATCAGAATCGACGTATTTGACTAGAGCCGCCATCAGCTGACCCTTATCATTACAATCACACTTGAGGCGCCCCAGCTTCTATCTCAGCGGTTCAAATCGGCAATTTTTCTCCAACATGAGGACTGCAGAGCCGGCATCCATCTTGTCAGACGAATGTATTATTTCTTTGACCCGGCGCACCCAATGAGTGGTAGATTCACCCTCCTCCTGCTTACAATTAGTTAAGTCCACAATTTACATGGACTGCTTGCAGGTGTCTTTGAAGTTCTGAATGAACCGGGCCTTTAATTCCGCCCATGAGACGATGGAATTAGGCGGCAGGCCCTTTAACCAAGTCCGGGCTGTTCCATCCAACATCATGGTGAAGTACTTAGCCATGGCCGCATCACTGACCTCCAACAGTTCCATGGCCATCTCATAGCTTTCAATCCACGCCCCAGGTAGTAAGTCGGTCGTATAATTTGGCACCTTTCGGGGTCCCTTGAAGTCCTTGGGCAGACGCACATTACGCAAAGCCGGCACTAAACAAGGAATGCCGCCGATTCTAGTGGCCACTCCTGCCTCAACAGAAGTTGTTGGATAGTCCGAGAAGGTTTTGTGAGCCGCCTGCTGAGCCGCTAGTTGAGCCGCCCGCTCGTCCTCTTGACGTATCCTGTCCTGCACCGGATTATAACCGCCGGGCTGGTTATGGCGTTGGGCGTTGCTTGACAAAGCTTCCGACTCCATGTGCCTGCTATAACTCGGACTCCGGCTTGGGCGAGGAGTCGAATGAATCTTGTCTCGACTATAGGAATAAGCCTCTTGCTGAGCCAGAGCCGTCTGGACGAGTTCTCTGATCCTTCGCATCTCCACTGCTGTTGGATCGTCGCCGTCCACTGGGAGAGCCGCCAAACGTGCCGATGCTGCGATCAGGTTCTCCATGGGGTTAGAAAAGTGACCCGATGGTGTTGGTACGTAGCGGGGCGGGGCCATATTCGCATGAGGAGGTGCCATCACCCGAGGCTGAACCGATCCCCCTGCTCCGGATGTTATGAACTGGTTTGCTTCTGGCGGGTTACTAGGGCCGGCTCCGGGTGTAGCGAAAAGGTTCCGAGGATCATAAACCGGAGGCAAACAGGATTGAGTTTTCTGGTGTCTCCTCCTCATCATCTTGTTAGACACGTTCAGGCTCATCGTAAGCTGGAAAGCCTCTGACTGGAGCTGTTGGGCCCGTGCATCCAAAGCCGCCCGTTCTGCGGCCAACCTGGTGTCCTCGGCTGCTAAGGCCTCCTTGGCCCGAGCTATTTCCTCATGCACTTGTGCCACCTCTGCATCATGCTCATCTTGACTTGCAGGAATAACTGTGGCGGTTAACAGGGCCGTCAGCTTATCCATGAGATCAAGCAGCACCTGAGCCGGCGGGCGCACAGGGCCTCCTGCCACGGCCGCTCCTGACCCGGACGTTATTGCTGCTGCAGCTGTAGAGTTTTAGCCGGGTTGAGTACCAGCCATGAAGACCCCTACCCAGCTTGGCGGCTCAAAGAGGTCCGGAATACTGCTGCCATCGGAACATCCCCCAAGCCTGCCATCTTGCCATTGATACAACGAATCCATCTCACTAGTGGATGAATCACCGTCGGAGTGGACGGCCGTCTCACCGCCGTCTGCAGATCCTACAGAAAGTTCTCCTCCGTGGATGCAACCCACGAAGGCACGCTTCACGACGGGTTGAGCTCGGGCGGGTCTCTTACGCTGAGCCGTCTCGACGAGGTCGGTGCAGTTGTACGGCTCAGGTCCTGGCTCACCGATTCGACCGATGAAGACATGGATTCCGCCGAAGGGAACCCGGTATCCGTACTCAATTGAGCCGGCGTTGGGGCCCCCGCCTTCATCGTCGATGTAGATCTTGCCGCGGTGACTCTTGATCATCCGGCCCACAGCGTATCCCTTGAGCCCTTCAAAGTTGCCCTTCAAGAACTCAAATCCACCGTGCGTTGGCCCCACGGTGGGCGCCATCTGTCGTGGAATTGTCACGGCAGATGTCCTCTTGCAAGGACTTAGTCGTGGAGCCATCGCAACTAGGAAGCTTAAAGGGGTTAACGGGATAAGGGACACGTGAGAGGTTTTATACTAGTTCGGCCCCTTACGATGAAGGTAAAGCCTACGTCTAGTTGGGTTGGTATTGCTAGGGTTTTGATGACCAGGGAGCGAGATACGCTATGCCCGGCTCTCGATTAGATGTTACTTGCCCTAAGCCGCCAGCGGGTCGTCCCCTTATATACACGGGTTGACGCCCTGCGGCCTACAGAGTCCCGGCCAGCTCATAAACAGTGTCCGGCTCAATGACTAGTTAATCCTGCCTTATAATACAAGTCATGCCATTACGGCGGTTTATCACTATGGGCCTTAAGTCGCTTGTGGGCTTTAGACCCTTTATTGAACCACCATCTTCACGCTTAATCTTAGGCTTCATATGATGAATCACCTTTGCGTAACCCGGCCCCTCCTCGGCGGCTTACACAAATAGTTATATCCCCAACACTTTTCATGTTGTAGTAGTAATAATTAAAAGAAAACCCAAAATATATTTCCCGTTCTTCTTTTGCTTGTCGGGGGCTTTCCCATGTAAATAGTTTTATTTCTTCTCTTTTCTTTGGGGGTCGATAGGAGATGACCATAATGAAATTGTTGAAGTGGCTCTTTTATGCATTATTGTTGATTTAACCAAGCCCATATTGCCTTGTCTTCTCATGTTTATTGAATGGTCGCAGATTCCAACTTAGTCCAATGCACGTGCACTATTGTTATTATTTTTCACATCGTTCGGTCGTGCAAGTGAAAGGCAATTATGACGATATATGATGGACTGATTGAGATGAGAGAAGCTGGTATGAACTCGACCTCTCTTGTTTTTGTAAATATGATTAGTTCATCGTTCCTGATTCAGCCTATTATGAATAAACATGTTTGCAATGACAATTAGAGATAATAGTTGCTTATGCCATGCTTAATTAGCTAGGAGTTTATAATGGTTTACCTTGTGTGCCAACATGCTATTAAAATGGTTGTGATGTGGTATGATGGGGTGGTATCCTCCTTTGAATGATTCAAGTGTCTTGACTTGGCACATGTTCACACATGTAGTTGAAACAAATCAGCATAGCCTTCATGATATTTATGTTCATGGTGGATTATATCCTACTCATTCTTGCACTCAACGTTTATTAATTTTAATGCATGTTCATGACTGTTGTCGCTCTCTAGTTGGTCGCTTCCCAGTCTTTTGCTAGCCTTCACTTGTACTAAGCTGGAATACTACTTGTGCATCCAATCCCTTAAACCCCAAAGTTATTCCATATGAGTCCACTATACCTTCCTATATGCGGTATCTACCTGCCGTTCCAAGTAAATTTGTATGTGCCAAACTCTAAACCTTCAAATGAAATTCTGTTTTGTATGCTCGAATAACTCATGTATCAACTAGGGTTGTCTGTATCTTCCATGTTAGGCGGGTTATTCTCAAGAGGAGTGGACTCCGCTCCTCACTTCATGAGAAAATGGCTGGTCACCGGGATGCCGAGTCCCATGCTTTATGCAAATCAAATCAAAATAATTGCAAACAAAACTCCCCCGGGACTGTTGTTAGTTGGAGGCACTCGTTGTTTCGAGCAAGCCATGGATTGATGCTCGTTGGTGAGGGGGAGTATAAACTTTACCATTCAGTTTGGGAACCGCCTATAATGTGTGTAGCATGGAAGATATCGCCATCTCTCGGTTGTTATGTTGACAATGAAAGTATGCCCCTCAAAATATTATTTATCTCTATTTCAAAATCGAGCTCTGGCACCTCTAAAATCCCTGCTTCCCTCTGTGAAGGGCCTATCTATTTACTTTTATGTTGAGTCATCACCCTCTTATTAAAAAGCACAAGCTGGAGAGCACCGCCGTCATTTGCATCCATTACTATTAATTTATATTGGTTATGACTATGACTGGATCTCTTTTACCATGAATTACAATGTTTAGTCAGTCCTTGATCTTTAAAGGTGCTCTGCATTTATGTTTTGCGGTCTAGAAAGGGCTAGCGAGATACCATCTTGTTATATCATATCATGATTGTTTTGAGAAAGTGTTGTCATCCGAGATTTATTATTATTGCTCGCTAGTTGATTATGCCATTGACATGAGTAAACATGAGACCTAGGTGTTATTGTGAATATGGTTAGTCATAATCTTTGCTGAAAACTTGAATGCTGGCTTTTCATATTTACAACAACAAGAGCAAACAGCGTTTGTAGAAGTTTTTCTTTATCACTCTCAGTTTATCAACTGAATTGCTTGAGGACAAGTAAAGGTTTAAGATTGGGGTAGTTGATACGTCTCCGTCGTATCTACTTTTCCAAACACTTTTGCCCTTGTTTTGGACTCTAACTTGCATGATTTGAATGGAACTAACCCCGACTGACGCTGTTTTCAGCAGAATTGCAATGGTGTTATTTATGTGCAGAAACAAAAGTTCTCGGAATGACCTGAAACTTCACAGAGATTATTTTTGGAAAATATAAAAAATACTGGCTAATGAATCAAGGCCAAGGGGCCCACACCCTTGCCACGAGGGTGGGGGCGCACCTGCCCCCCCTAGGCGCGCCCCTGCCTCTTGGGCCCCCTGGAGCTCCACCGACCTCAACTCCAAATCTATATATTTGTGTTCGGGGAGAAAAAAATCAGAGAGAAAGATTCATCGCGTTTTACGATACGGAGCCGCTGCCAAGCCCTAAACTCTCTCGGGAGGGCTGATCTGGAGTCTGTTCGGGGCTCTGGAGAGGGGAATCCATCACCATCGTCATCATCAACCATCCTCCATCACCAATTTCATGATGCTCACCACCGTGCGTGAGTAATTCCATCGTAGGCTTGCTGGACGGTGATGGGTTGGATGAGATTTATCATGTAATCGAGTTAGTTTTGTTAGGGTTTGATCCCTAGTATCCACTATGTTCTAAGATTGATGTTGTTATGACTTTGCTATGCTTAATGCTTGTCACTAGGGACCGAGTGCCATGATTTCAGATCTGAACCTATTATGTTTTCATGAATATATGTGAGTTCTTGATCCTATCTTGCAAGTCCATAGTCACCTACTATGTGTTATGATCCGGCAACCCCGAAGTGACAATAATCGGGACCACTCCCGGTGATGACCATAGTTTGAGGAGTTCATGTATTCACTATGTGTTAATGCTTTGGTCCGGTACTCTATTAAAAGGAGGCCTTAATATCCCTTATTTTCCGCTAGGACCCCGCTGCCACGGGAGGGTAGGACAAAAGATGGCATGCAAGTTCTTTTCCATAAGCACGTATGACTATATTCGGAATACATGCCTACATTACATTGATGAATTGGAGCTAGTTCTGTGTCACCCTATGTTATGAATGTTACATGATGAACCGCGTCCGGCATAATTCTCCGTCACCGATCCAATGCCTACGAGCTTTTCACATATTGTTCTTCGCTTATTTACTTTTGCGTTGCTACTGTTACAATCACTACAAAACCCAAAAATATTACTTTTGCTACCGTTATCGTTACTATCATACTACTTTGCTACTAAATACTTTGCTGCAGATATTAAGTTATCCAGGTGTGGTTGAATTGACAACTCAACTGCTAGTACTTGAGAATATTCTTTGGCTCCCCTTGTGTCGAATCAATAAATTTGGGTTGAATACTCTACCCTCGAAAACTGTTGCGATCCCCTATACTTGTGGGTTATCATGAACCTTGCACTTGGCTCTTCGCCTCTTCGGAAGGTCCAACAATGAGGATACTACAGTACACATTATGCTTCTGGCAATCTGACACCGATTGAACTGTTGCACGTCCACCGCGAGGGCGGGGGCAAGGGAGAGGGAGAGGGAAAGGGCGTTGTAGTCAAAACCCTCTCCTCGTCCTGCGAACCACCGCGCGCGTGGGCGAGGGAGAGGCGTAGTAAGCAAGCTTCTCCTCGTTCGGCGAGTTGACGGGACACATCAAAGCAATACTAGTACTAGTCCATACTGTGTCCTTTCCGGTTAATATGGCTTAATTTGGAATGAGAAAAATACACTAGCGGTCAACGTATGTAACAATACGCTCTTTACGGTCACTATATATAGTTTTGCGGTGATTATACGATCACTAGCTCGTCGTAGAGCACCGTATTGCACCCTACTGACCGGCCACATAGTCGACGTGGCACTTTGTTGACTAGTTAAATTGTCACCTGGTTTCTGGGTCCCACTTGTCAGTTGGCAGAGCAAAGAAATCAGCTAAAAAACAAATAGTGTAGTACATCTAACTTCCAATGCATTTAGCCTTTAATCTAAATCTATGTTGATTGACTAATGCACCAACTTGTGCTGTAGGTATAGGCTACGTGTCTATCCTTAATTACAACATGCAACGACCTTCATTTAATCTTCTGCTCTCAATGGCCGCATGCACACATAAGTCTGCTACTTTTGGGCGTTAATTATGCCCTGGTCAATGTGTAAATCTCTAAATGTACAGTCTTTCACGGACGTAGGGAGTAGGTTGAGCACTTGAGCGTGAGCGTGTGTGTTGCGTTGTGTGCTGTGTGCCGCATGGGTGCGTGAGTGTTGCGCGCGTCCATGTGTACGTGTGAGTGTTGCATGTTGCATGCATGCATGCATGCATGGGGCTTCCTCCCTCCCATTCACATGTTCATATTTCAAGCTTCCTCTGTTCCCTCCATATGGTGATACTCCCTCTGTTCCCAAATACGGAGTAAAATCCTCCCTCTGTTCCCAAATACGGAGTATTTGTCTTTCTAGAGATTTCAACAAGTGACTACATACGGAGCAAAATGAGTGAAGTGAGCGTAGAGGCATAGGGATAATGTAGAAAGGAAGTATTCGCGATCCATTATTCCCCATCTCAGTCAGAGAGAACTATTCAACTAGTCTTCGCAGTGAACTGACAATACACGCTGCAGCAGATGGGACACTTAATTAATAAGCTAAACCAGCGTGTTGGTGTTACTAAATCGGCCTTACCCAGTACTGCCATCATGTTTGCCAGTAGAGCACGCTTCTGTCCTCCATTAACTGACATATGGGCCCTCTTGTGGTAGACCCACATGTCATCAGTGTAACTATTTACACACCGAAGGACGGTATATCCTGGTAGTAGTAGAATTGAAATTTAATGCACTTTCTTCCCTATCTTCCACTCTTCTTCCTCCTCTCTTCTTCTTCCTCCTCTCTTCCCCATCGTCGGCCGCACACCATTTCCCCGCTCGCTCGCTCGCCGCTTATCTTCCTTGGTAGCTCGCGCGTACCATATACCCTCGCTCACTGCTTGGCCACGCGAGGAGAAGCTTCTTCGCTCACCCGCCCGAATCCACTTCCCCGCTGGCTTGCAGGCACCGAAAACCCCAATGGCGTAACCGGACCGACACGCAGAGTCACGATTGAATTCCTCCCGATGTTCTCTTGGAGCAGATCTGTAATTGTATGGACCTACTCAAGCACCGTCCCGTCGGCTGCATGCTCGGTGTCTTTGTACCGTCTACTTGTGCGCAACCGCCGGCTCTTTTCAAGACACCCTACTTGCGATGCCCGATCCTCGCAGGTGGCCCAGACACCGACTTGACGATCCTACAGAGGTTACCGTGGTGCCCCTCGACATACTACCACTACCCGTCCACTTGTCCTTCATGCGCGGCCACTACTGGGCGGGCATGAAGGCCAACTGGATCGTCCGCATCCACCAATCCGGTAGTCTGTGGCGTCTCGTGGATATCTACACCCAGCGAGAGATCACCTTTCCATCTTTGGATACCGCCACCATCGAGCCTCGCGGCCCGCCGGACACTCCTGTCTACTACGCACGAGACGCGTCGAGCTTTTGGCTCGACCTCTGTTTGCTGAAGGTTGTAATCTGCGAAGTGCCCACACCATCACAAGACTACATGGATTACAAGCTCATTGTCGTGTTCAACATGGGATTATTCTATCTGGAATCCGGTCGCCATACATGGTTATGGCTCATCGTCGATCCTCTTTACCCAACACTTCTGTCTGATGTCACTTAGGCTTCAAGTGCGTACTTGTTAGTTAAACCTATGGTTAAAATGTGACACCAAATCCTATATACCTAAGAAGTTCACCCCCACTATGTTATTTATCTCAACATGCAGACTATCCACCTCATCAAAGTTGCCAACTCAGCAAAAGGAGAACTATCCATGCGCCACATCATCCTTTTTCCTGTCGCCTTCTACATTCTGGAGGAGTTCCCGCCTTCCCCTCAACGCATGGATGTACCAATCCTGGCCAATTGACTCCCCCTCCGTAAATATCCTATTCATCTTCTCTCCCGAATAAAGGCAGCCCTTTACTTTTTCTTTTTCGATGAGTTGTGTGATTCCTCTCCCATATGATTGATTCATAAGCTGCTCGGTTACAGAATACGAGAAGTCTTCCATGCTGCTCGAATTGCTTGATATCTCTGTTCGTCTTCTATAACCGAGAAGCCATCCATGATCCATCGATCATAAATACGACATCGAGCCGCTGGGGAACAGACGAAGCGTGTTGTCCCATTTCTCTCCAGTACGTGCTCAAGCATCCTTCCAATTTTTGGTATCTACTTGATAGTTTACACACAATCTACGCCCATTCCTTCATGAGGACCTCGTAGGTTCCTCCATGGACATCTCACAAAGCGATCACATACCATACGAGCAGGAGCCCGTCCAAGACGCAGACTCTCCGATCTCTGCAGTCCCCGAGCCAGACAGGTGACGACGTGCCGCCGCTGGAGACAACCGCAACCTCGCTATCTTCATGGACGGCATTCAAGCGTCAACTCGCCCCACCTACGACCTACCGGCGCCAAGCTACACGCACCGATAAGATGAAGAACAAGGCCCGTACTACATCACAGATGAAAACGCCCCATCTTCCCTCCAATCGAAATCTTGAAGACTCCAGGTAAGATGAGGCATCGATCCCTCGCTGTCCCGGGTCTGGCAGCTTTGGCCTCTGGCTTCTCCGACAACCTAGCTTATGATTCCTGAAGTGGGACATCGGGCAACTCGGCGGCCAGGTGCTTCTCATGTGGATTGGGAGGCCACCACTATGCCACACGGTTCCATCGGCGCATCCACACATCCTGTATACCTGTGAGCAACGGCGTGAAGCCGCTGCGGTTGTCGCTTTAGAGTCGACATCGGAGGATGGGCGTCATGGACGCCGGAGTAGTTCTCCGACTATCCCTTAATCTATCAGATCTACTGAATCGTCATTTGGTCACTCTCCCAGTACCGCGGGCGTTCCCAGTTGCCGGGACTATGCACACTCCTACCAGGTCGCCCTTGCTGATTGCGTCCATGACTATATCTCGGTGACTTTTGCCCGCTGCTGCCCGTAGTTCATGCGCTACTGGTCTGATTGTCGTCGTCACTTTGGTTAGGCATCCCCTTCCGAATCAGCATATATCTTGCTAAGTTACTCATTTTAGATGTGAACTCCTTTTCTGAAAGAACATGTTAGATGTGAACTCACTTGTACTTTTTATTCAGTATGTTTCTGATGTGATAACTTAACTCACACGGGCAGAAGTAGTTTTATCACTGTGCTTCTTATGAGATACGTTAACTCACAATTTCAAAGAGCTGGGAAGTGAAGAATTCGGTGAGCATGAACGGAATATTCAAGCAGAGCGATTATCTTCTATGATTTTCTTTGATGACTTGCTAATTAAGGTACCCCTCATTGCTTCACTCGATTATCTCTTGAGGAAGCAAAATGGTCTCACATGGTTGTTTTTACCAGGGCAATTACTTCTATGTTTCAGCACTTAATATTGCTCTAAAACTTGCCTTCGTTGAGACACTCATGCATGGCATTGAGGTTGACTAAGGTTTGAATGGTTGTTTTATTCAAAGCATTCTCTTCTTTTTTCAGTGCAAGAAGCAATAAGAAGAAGCTATAGAGGGTACAAACTTAGTCTCAGGACTTTCCGTCATCATACATTGACCATGATCATAAGCATGTCTCTTAATGTATGATAAGTTCTTTGATCTAAAAAGAGAGAGGGGCTACGAAGTGTACTTGGCATTCTCAAATATTCCACGAGATGTATAAAGAGAAGCCTACCATAGCAAATATGTTCTTAATAAATTTACATTTTCTTTCATGACTAGCCATGTTAAATAAACCATGGAAAAAAACGGTCTTACAGTGCCACTATTTGCACTTGCATCCATCTTACATTTCCGACACTTAATATTGATCTCTCATGCCAGGTGCAAAATTATGGGAGCACACCCACTGAATCACTCCGATAGTTATGTGCAGGGAAACCGTTTATCTTTAAATCATACTTCAAATAGCATGTTGCAAATTTTCATCTTAAAATCATATATGTACTATGTAAAGAAAATATTCAGATTATGTATTATATCATATGCATATATGGGAACAAAAGTTTCCGCAACAATGCGCGGGGTACCATCTAGTACGACTAGTAAGTAGTACAGTAGCAGTACTAGTATACGTCGGTCAAAATATTCATCATGTCCACACATTGAATTGATGTGACAACACGCTGTGCGTGAGGTGACACAAGAATCCCGGCAGCATGTTCGGGTATTCTGGACTTCAGATTTGGAGTACCACTTATCTATCGAAATTTTATATCGTTCACTTAAAATTGTCGATTGATCATACATTGAGTACCATATAACTGGAATTAACCCATGCAAGTCGAAGAAGGATTGGCGGTGCTGCGGGTTGGCGTCAAGTTCGATCCACGGATCAGAGCTGATCGAGCACCTTGAGGCCAAAGTGAGTCTTGACAAAGGCGAGATCTCACCCTCTCATCGATTTGTTCATACCAACCATCAACAGCGAGCACGACATATGCTACACCCATCCTGAGAAACTTCTAGGTAAGACACCGATCGGCCGTCTACTTGCACAAACATATTACTTTGTTTATAGCTCTATTTTTCTTTTTAGACGCTGACCTGGTAAAGCAATAACAATTTGACAGTTAATAAAAAGTGAAACAAGTGACTGCAACATGCCAAAGATGTTATGAAAATGCCAACTATGTACACTAAAACCTGTATTCGACAATACTGCAGGTATCACACTGAGTGGCCTAAGCAAGCATTTCTTCCAGAGCAATTCTAGGGCGTTCAAAAGGGGCACGTGGATGTGTCGCAAGATACATTCGGAGTGCGGCATGCACGCGATGTGGCACAACACCGACAATACCTTGCCGGTGATGGTCAACGGCCGGCAGACGGGCAGCAAAAAGGTTCTGGTGCTGCACACCAACAAGAACTTCGACCAGCAGAGGACCAACTAGGTGATGCACCAGTACCACCTCGGGGACCTGGAGCAAGAGAAGGAGCGGGAGCTGGTCCTCTGCAAGATTTTCTACCGCATTTAACACTAGGGCCGTGGAGTAAAAGATTATAAGTTAGTTTGGTATTGGTACTTGTACTACCTTGTCGTCCGCAAGTTGGTATTGTTGTTAACGATCTTTTGGTATGAACTTGGAATTTGCTTCCAACCATCATGCCGAGGGTCGACGTGGATATAAAGCTGAATCAATTGTTTCAAAACGAATTTTTAGGCACCTGATTTTTATTTGATGGGTAGCATAAGCACCTGCCGTTCGAATTCCCAGTTCTCCAAATTTTTTGAAACAAGTGCATGCTCTTATTATCACTATGAAAAAACAATATCCCTGCTGCATCCCAATTATCAGTCTATACTTGCAGAATTCTCTCGTTTATTGAGCACGTATATTTTTTTTTCAGGTCGAGCAAGTTTCAACAGGGCTGTAGACTGCCCAGGCTTGGTTTTGTTTTTAATAGGCCCAGCCCATGACGACAACGGGGCACAAAGATCTAGTAGGTATCTACTGGCCTTATATTTTTTTTCTTACAACATCCACAGGCAGTTTTTTTACTGAATCAAACACACAGCCCAGTTCTATTTTCCTCTTGAAACGCATGTCCTACATCCGTTTTCTAATCTCTACCTATAGTTTTACTAGTTCATATACACGTATCATTATATTGAAAATAAATAAAATTCCCTTTTCATATTTACATCCTTATTTTTGTTGTTGTTTTCCCTCCCAGCGCTGATTTTTTTACCACTGATTTTCCCTTAAACCAACTCAATTGTCCCACGTCTTATTTGCTTACAAAAAGAAAATGATTTTTTTGGCAAATCAATAAGTTCTTAAAAAAATGTTTATCATTTCGGGATTACAAAAGTTTGGACTCCACCGAAATATGCAAAATAAGGTTGAACTTTTTGACCGTGTCCTGGGCAGAAAATGGGCTGTAATAAATTACTTAAGAATTAGCAAATGGGCTGCAAATTATTAAAAAATAGCAATGGGCACTATGTTGTCCGCCACAGATTTGGAGGCTGACTTGTGGGCCTACTAAGTTCATGCGCATACACAAGGTTTATCAAAAAGAAACTTAGTCAACAATCGACTCTACTAGCGTCGACCGTTAGATGTCAATCTAACGGCAATCGTCTTCTTGATCTCGATCTTCCCCGCCTCACCGCCCAAACCAGCGTCGTCCGGAACCGCTTTGCTCCGCCTCCGTGGCGGCTGTCAGGTTGCCGGGCAGGCCTCACGCCCCATCATATACTCACATCCCCGGCCTGTCTATCCTCTACTCACCCACACCTCCTCGTTATTTGCGGCGACGGCAGCGAACCATCAACCTCGTATTTCCATCACGTGGCAGCCACTGTCGTGTCTTCCCCATCTTTGTGTCATTCCCTTCGTAGGCCTCGCCGTCGTCTACTGCCCTAGTGCTCTCGGCGCGGCGTGGTCAATGTGGTCAACGAACGACATCCATCGGAAGTGGACTATACGTGGAGAGGCTGACAGCTGGGTCCACGGCCCCACACAAGGAAATGCCTCCTTATTACGCGCAAAATAATGATTCCTCCACCTGACATCTGGGACCCGCCGGAAGGGCCTTTGTATTTCGTGAAAAAAACGTTCCCTCCGCTGACAGGTTGGACCCACCAACTATATCTTCGCACGCAAGGAAGTGCCTCCTTATTGCGCACAAAAAAATGAATACCCCCTGCCAGCTGGGACCCACCACAGTGGGAGGCTGACTTGTGGGCCTACTAAGTTGAAGGGGATGGAGGGCTTTGTCAACTTGGTCAATATGAACGATTCTAGCTGCAGTGACCGTACGATGTCCATCCAACGGCCTTAGTGCTTCTTCAACCTCTGGTCTTCTTGCTCCAGCCGCCCAAAGCAGCGCCGGTCGTGCCGCCTGCTCCTGCCTCCCGTGGTCGGTTGTGCTGTCGTGGAGGCCTCACCACCCCCATACTACTCCCACCGCTGGCCAGGCCATCCCTCCACTCACCCACACCCTGTTATTCTCATGGCGACGGCAGCCTCACACCGCATCGAACCAGTGAACCCTCATACTCCTCTCCGCGTGGGCATCCACTGCCGCGTCTTCCCCGGCTCCGCGTCGTCCCCTTCCTAGGCCTCACCGTCGTCCACCGCCTTTGTGCTCTCGGCGCGGCGTGGTCAATGTTGTCAACGACAGACTTACATCGGAAGAGTACTGTATGTGGAGAGGCTGACAGCTGGGTCCACGGCCGCAGCTGGGTCCACGGCCACAACCCAGTTTTTTGTGATTTGCCAAATAAGTCGCTTTGTCAGGCCTGTTGGGCTGCAAATCTTTCAAGACGAGAAGAGCTTCATTTGGCTGCCCAAGAAAATGGCCTATCAGTAATGAGAAATGGGATGTACATTTTTTAAACACATCAAACCGGCAATTAGTTTCAAATTTCTTTTTTTCATTTCAAGATTTTAAATTGGATTGATTTTTATGCGTGGACAATTTGTTGGATTTTATATTGATATACATTTATTTTTAAAATCAGTTTGAATGTGACTCGAAATTTCGGGATTAAAAACAGTTCGGACCCCACCGAAAATATGCAAAATTTTGTATAATTTTTTAATCGTGGCCACAATATGGGTTGTAATGCTAACAAAAAGAATATGGGCTCCAAAAAAAACCTTAAGAATTAGCAAATGGGCTGTAAATTATTAAAAATAATAGCAAATGGGTTGTATGTTGTTTTCCACAGATTTGAGGCTTTCCTAAAAAATGGTTGACGCACAAGCAGTGACTATTGGATGTCCATCCAACGGCCGTCGTGCTTCTTCAATCTCTGCTCTTCCTGTACTAGCCGCTCAAACAAGCGTCGGCGGGACTGCCTGCTCTCTCCTCCCCGCGGCCGGCTGTGCTGCCGAGCAGGCCTCACCGCCCCACCGTACTCTCATCGCTGGTCTAGCCATTCCTCTACTCACCCACACCTGTTGTTATTCTCTGGCGACGACAGACGAACGAAGAACCTCGATGCAGATTCCCCCGCGTGGGAAACAACTGCCGAGTCTTTCCTGCCTCTGTGTCATTCCCTTCCTAGGCCTCGCCGTCGTCCACCACCCTAGTGCTCTCGGTGCGGCCTGGTCAACGTGGTCAACGATCGACATGCATCTGGCGGATCAGACGTGGAGAGGCCGATAGCCGGGTCCATGGCCGCACGCAAGGAAATGCCTCCTTATTACGCCGCAAAATAATGATTCCTCCACCGACATCCGGGACCCACCGAAAGGGCCTCAGATTTCACTTAAAAAACGTTACCATCATCGATGCTTGGACCCACCAGCTATATCTTCGCACGCAAGGAAGTGCCTCCTTATTACGCACAAAAATGAATACTCCCCTAGCCGGGACCCAGATAGTGGCAGGCTGACTTGTGGGCCTACTAAGTTGACGGGACGGAGTGCTTTGTCAACTTAGTCAATATGCATGATTCTAGCTCCAATGACCGCATGATGTCCATCCAACGGTCGAGTGCTTATTCAACCTCTGGTCTTCTTGCTCCACCGCCCAAAGCAGCGCCGGTCGTGTTGCATGCTCCTGCCTCCGTGGCCGGTCAGGTTGCCGCGGAGGCCTCACCGCCTCTACTATTCCCACCGCTAGCTGCCTGCGGCGGCAGCCTCACACCGCAGCCGAACCAGTGAACCTCGTACTCCTCTCGCAGGGCTTCCGCTGCCGCGTTTTCCCCAGCTCCGTGATCGTCCCCTTCCTAGGCCTCGCTGTCGTCCACCGCCTCGGTGCTCTCGGCGGGCGTGGTCAACGTGGTCAAGGAACGACTTCCATCGGACGAGTATCAGACGTGGAGAGGCTGACAGCTGGGTCCACGGCTGCAGCAAGGAAGTGCCTCCTTATTACGCGCAAAATAATTATTCCTCCACCTAACAGCGAGGACCCACCGGACGGGCCACCGTATTTTGCGAAAAAAACGTTCCCCCTAACTGCTGGGACCCACCAGCTACATCTTCGCACACAAGGAAGTGCGTCCGGGCAAAAAAAACGATTCGCCCCCCTGACTACTGGGACCCACCAGCTACATCTTCGCACGCAAGGAAGTGTGTGACAGTCAGGACCCACCTGGTCAAAGCGTACGTAGCGTTGTCATTCTGGTCGCGAACGTGTACGTACATACTGGTTGATGTAGAGGCACGCACATGTCGTAGCGGAGGCGCGCACGTAGTATGTACACGTACGTACAGCGGCCAGGGTGCAAGAAAGTAAATACGGCCACGTACGTACATACGGGTGGGGTCTCGAACGCCTACTCGCGCGTACGTACGGCCAGGGCTCGTGTACATGGCTGGTCGGAACGGAGAAATAGCATCGTCTTCGTGTTCATGGGGAGCCAACTGGCTGGGTCGGAACAGAATGTGTCGTCGTGTTCATCGGAGGGCTTGGACGGAACAGCCGATGGAAACGAGGCCTTGCGTACCGCAGAACGAAGGAAAAGTCCTTGTGTTCGACCGGCCACGTTCGAAACGGGTCCTGTTCAACGGGAGGGGTCAGCGCAAAACGAAGGAAACGGACCTCCTACGGTCGAAACGGGGGTCCTGTTGATCGGGAGGGGTGTGGCGTACCGCAAAACGAAGGAAACGGACTTGTGTTGGAGCACTACGGTCGAAGTGGGGGTCCTGTTCACCGGGAGGGTGTGTGGCGTACCGCAAAACGGGACTCCACGAGATACTGTTCATCTCCATCATCGACCCGCTCCAGCCTCCACGGGCTACTGTTCATCCACCATCGACCTCCTCCAGCCTCCACCTACGACTGTTCATCCACGGGCTCATGTTCATCTAGCCTCCACCGCGCGCTACTCCACCGGCTCCTGTTCAACCAGCCCTTTCCACGGGCTACTGTTCATCCTGCCCTCCACGGGGTGGTCCTGTTCATCCAGCCCTCCACGGGGTCCTGTTCATCCAGCCCCAACCTGCTCGATCGATCGGGGTCCAGTTCATCCAGAGGCAACACCACGGGGTCCTGTTCATCCACCCCACCGAACCGTTCATCCAAACCCCCCAAAGAACGCCATCGCTCATCTAGAGGCAGATCGATCGGCTTGATTAGCAGCAGAGCGGCGAATCACTCGATCGGGTTCGCTAATACCATCCATCCATCGCCGGGTTCAAGAACGCTGTAGCCGCAAAGGTGCAATCACTGGTTCCGTTAGAGCCCAACGCCGCACTCCACAGCGTGCGCGCGTACGAGAAAAACGCGCATCGCTTGGCCCTAACCACCCACCGTAACCGGGAACACCCCGATATTTTCCTCGCCCTCGCTTCTACCATGTTTTTTTCAGTCATGGACGGCCCAAAGAATGTCATGCAGTTGCGTCTCCGGTCCGCCCAGGACAAAAAGCCCATTTTCTGTCATGATTTTTTTTCATAGAAGTAGGACCCCACCACATCTATGATGATACCGGGTTTTGTCACAATTATCGTCATAGAAGTGTCATAAGTATGACAGAAAAAATTTCATTCGGCCCAAAATGTCACGGATGTGTCTTTTTTTTGTAGTGAAGTGTGCTGTTTTAACCTTCAGCAAGGACCGGGCGTAGTCACACTCGATTCAACTAAGGTTGGAGAAACAGACACCCACTAGCCACATGTGTGCGAAGCACGACGGTAGAATCAGTCTCATGAACGCGGTCATGTAATGTCGGTCTGGGCCGCTTCATCCAACAATACCGTCGAATCAAAGTATGACATGCCGGTAAGCATTATGACTATTATCACCCACAACTCTTTGCGTTCTACTCGTGCATATAACATCTACGCATAGACCTGGCTCGGATGCCACTTTTGGGGAACGTAGTATTTTAAAAAAATTGCCTACGATCACGCAAGATCTATCTAGGAGAAGCATAGCAATGAGCGGGGAGAGTGTGTCCACGTACCCTCATAGACCGAAAGCGTTTAGTAATGCGGATCAAGTACCGAACGCACGGCACCTCCGCGATCTACACACGTTCAGCTCAGTGACGTCCCTCGAACTCTTGATCTAGTTGAGGCCGAGGGAGAGTTCCGCCAGCACGACGGCGTGGTGATGGTGATGATGAAGCTACCGGCGCAGGGCTTCGCCAAAGCACTACGACGATATGATCGAGGTGTAAAACTGTGGAGGGGGGCACCGCACACGGCTAAAGATCAACTTGTGTGTCCTAGGGTGCCCCCTCCCCACACATATAAAGGCGGGAGGGGGAGGCCGGCCGGCCCTTGCTAGGCGCGTCGGGAGAAGGGGAATCCTACTAGGGCTCCAAGTCCTAGTAGGTTTCCACCTAAAGGAGAAGGGGGAAGGAAGGGAGAGGGGGTCCACGCCCCCAACCCCTTGTCCAATTCAGACTGGGCTTGGGGGGGAGCGCCACCTCCTGGCTGCTGCCTCTCCTTCCCACTAAGGCTCACTAAGACCCATCAACTCCCCGGGGGGTTCCGGTAACCCCTCCGGCACTCTATTTTTACCCGAAACCATCCGGAACACTTCTGGTGTCCGAATAACATGGTCCAATATATCAGTCTTTATGTCTCGACCATTTCGAGACTCCTCGTCATGTCCGTGATCTCATCCGGGACCCTGAACAAACTTCGATCATCAAAACACATAAACTCATAATACAAATCATCATCGAACGTTAAGCATGCGGACCCTACGGGTTCGAGAACTATGTAGACATGACCGAGACACCTCTCCGGTCAATAACCAATAGCAGAACCTGGATACTCATATTGGCTCCTATATATTCTACGAAGATCTTTATCGGTCAAAGCGCATAACAACGTACGTTGTTCCCTTTGTCATCGGTATGTTACTTGCCCGAGATTCGATCGTCGGTATCATCATACCTAGTTCAATCTCGTTACCGGCAAGCCTCTTTACTCGTTCCGTAATGCACCATCCTGCAACTAACTCATTAGTCACATTGCTTGCAAGGCTTATAGTGATGTACATTACCGAGAGGGCCCAGAGATACCTCTCCGATACTCGGAGTGACAAATCCTATCTCGATCTATGCAACCCAACAAACACCTTCGAGACACCTCAGAGCATCTTTATAATCACCCAGCTTATGTTGTGACGCTTGATAGCACACAAGGTGTTCCTCCGGATTCGGAGTTGCATAACCTCGTAGTCGAGGAACATGTATAAGTCATGAAGAAAGCAATAGCAATAAAACTCAACGATCATAATGCTAAGCTAATGGACGGGTCTTGTCCATCACATCATTCTCTAATGATGTGATCCCGTTTATCAAATGACAACACATGTCTATGGTCAGGAAACTTAACCATCTTTGATTAACGAGCTAGTCTAGTAGAGGCATACTAGGGACACTTTGTTTTGTCTATGTATTCACGCATGTATCAAGTTTCCAGTTAATACAATTCTAGCATGAAAAATAAACATTTATTATGATATAAGGAAATATAAATAACATTTTTATTATTGCTTCTAGGACATATTTCCTTCAGGGGATACCACAATCACTCTAACCATCAAACCACAGATTAGTTCGTGACACGCAGGTGCTGAAGCGTAGGCTTTTCACACATTACGTGGGCGCTGCCGCGCTGGGACCACAAGGCAGGTTATACACGTTACTGCTCATCTTCATGGACCCAGCCAACTACTACTAAGACTGCTAAGTAGTCAACATAGAAAGCCTCCCATTCCGTTCAGCTAGTGGTCGATCGTCAACTAGTATCGATGTCAATGTGGCCTGGTTCTTGCAGCCATATTTGACGCCTTGGAAGTCAAACGACAGTCGCTGCTGCAGCAACACGAGCTATCGCGGCTTCATGTTGCGACCGCTTCTTGACCGCCTCGACGACCAAGGTGATGGTACGAGGTTTGTTGCGATTGTGGCTCGACTGCTTCGACGAGCACGGAGATGCTACGAGGTGTGACGTGAAGGTGGCCCGGCTGCTTCAACGATGTTGCGACCACATGTTTCAACAGATGAGGCGATATAGCAATGGCCTTCTTCGAACGATCACGGTGTGCTTCAACAACATGCGCCGACAGACGCAGTGATGCTATAACGGTAGCCCGGTTGCTTCGATGATGTTGCAATGGCATGCTTCAACGGCCGCGGTGGGTGCTTCGGCAGCCGTGGCGGTAGTGTGCTTTTTGAACAACCACGTCAATGTTGTGACGGTGTGCTTTCGACGACCGCCTGGCTGCTCCGATGTTGCGATGATGTGGTTCGACGGCCTTAGTGGGTGCTTTGGCAGCCGTGGCGGCGGTGTGCTTGAACGACCACGTCAATTCTACAATGACGTGCTTTCGACGACCGCCTGGCGGCTCCGATGTTGTGACGGTGTGCTTCGACGGCCGTGGTGGGTGCTTTGGTAGTTGTGGAGGCGTGGTGCTTTGAGCGGCCACGTCGATGCTGCGACGACGTGCTTCGACGACCGCTTGGCTGCTTCGACGATGTTGTGACGGTGTGCTTCGACGGCCGTGGTGGGTGCTTCGTCAGCCATGGCGACAACGTGCTTTGAATGGCCACACCAATGCTGCGATGGCGTGCTTCGACGACCACCGCAATGCTGCAACGGAGGCCCGATTGCTTCAGTGATACTGCAATAGCGGTCCGACGACTCCGATGATGTTGTGTGGCGACGGCGAAGATGTTAACAGGCCAAGCATGCATTGCTACCGGAAGTGTTTTGCTATACATGTGTAGCTATACATGGCAAAGCACTATGTGTGAACAGACCCTGAGGCTGGATACTACCACGCCTATGCGGTCGTGATGGTATGGCTACTATCCCGGGTGACGGACATAGAGGCGCTACGGCCACACGATCGTGTGGAATCGGACGTCGCCAGGCACGGATGATAAAGCCAGGAAATCATTTGATTGTTTTAAAATGTTTTCCATGATTTATTCCTTGGCGACTGCTAGGCGTGGGAAGTAAAACAACATCCACCTCGGGAGCCCTTGGATTAGACGCTTGTCAGCCATATGATTAGTCGTCAACTTTTATTCGCGTGAGTCCGTTCACACCTCACGTAGGCATCTGTCCTGGTAGTAGCTAGAAAATGCGTTCACACCTCCGTGGCATCGGCTCTGGTAGTAGCAATCCCTCTGTTTCTAAATATTTGTCTTTTAGAGATTTTAAATGGACTACCACATATGAATGTATATAGACATATTATAGAGTGTGGGTTCACTCATTTTGCTTTATATGTAGTCATTTGTTGAAATATCAAAAAAATAAATATTTAAAAATGGAGGGAGTAGTCTGTACGCTGTCAACCCTGCATGCACGCATGAATCCCATGCCACCAACGCAGAAGCCACACCCTTGGCGTTGCATGCTACAATGAATCAGCAATGGAGGAGAACCTTGGAGCATTGATGTCCAACCGGCAACCGACATGCAACAGCGTGCAATTTTATAAGTGAAATGACAGCCACCGTTGTAGCAACACGAGCCGCTTCAAAGACCAACTCCGGAGTGACTTATGCATACGATGAGTGATGCACTCCGAAAAACATGATGCTGCGAGGGTCGGCTGGCTGCTACCGGCATCACTGTGAGGCCGCGAGGCAGTGTTGCCACGCTGGACGTCGGTCTTTGCATTACCCGACTGCTTCAATGGTTCTGGCGATGATATGAGGTGTGCTGCGACGGCCCTGGCGATGACGCGACGACATACTTCGAACGTTTGTGGTGTGTTGCGACGACATCATGACCTCTTCAAGGATGTTGCGGCGGCTTGCTTCGACCGCCGCGTCGATGGAGTGGGGCGTTTTGTGACACTCGGCGTTAACACAACGACATGCTTCGAACACCCATGGCGGGCTTTGAAGGCATGTTTCGATGGCTGAAGTGATGCTATGAGGTGTGTTGCAATGGCCCCAGCAATGGGCAACGACATGCTTCGAACGCTTGTGGTGTCTTGCCACGACATCTTGTCTTCTTCAAAGATGTTGCGGCGGCTTGCTTCAACCACGGTGTCAATGCTACGGGGCATGTTGTGACACTCGGCGTTAGCACAAGGACATGCTTCAAACACCATGTGGCAGGCTTCGATGGCTGGGACAATGCCGCGGCGACATGCTTCAGTGGCCGAAATGATGCTATGAAGCATGCTGCAGCGGCCACAACGACATGCTTTGAATGCCCATGGTGTGCTTTGATGGCCGCAATGGTATGCTTCGACGACCACGACGATGTTGTGATGTCGTGCTTCGAACAGTCGTGGTGATGCTGCAACATCGTGCTTCGACAACCGCAACAATGCTACGACGGAGGCCTGGCTACTTCGATAATGCTGCAATGGCATGTTCACTGATGCGACACTGTTCTGAAGATGGACATGGTTGCTTCGATGATGGTGCGACGGCGTGCTTCGACGGCGATGGCGGCCCGGCTACCCGATGATGCTGCAATAGTTTGCTTCGAAGACGACCACGGCGGCGGAAAACATGCTACATCTGAAAGCAACCTTTGACTCCCTGAGCTTGCTAGTGCCAAATCAAAATCAATACCCGCATTCAACGTCCAGAACTATTTCTACCAAGTGACGATCGGACAGCGCCTTGGACTACCTTGGATCAGCTCACGACTAGGTAACTGAAGATGGTCACGACCTTTTTTTAGATAAATACACTCGTGATCACTGAAGTTGAGGTCAAAGCACACTACGGTCACTGAACTTCAGAATACGCTCAATACGATCATTGAATACGAGTTGAGATGATTATACGGTCACTGGCCAACCGTAGACTTCTGTATTTTGTCTAGTTGACCGGTCAACTGGTCTGTATGGCAATCTTTGACCGGTCACGCTCTCTCCCTACCACGTGGGTCCCACATGTCAGTCGGGCAAAAGAAATAAATAGTAAAGCAGAAATCCGCTCTGTAGTTAGTGGTCGAACCTGAGACCCGCCACTACTAGGAAAAGGCCTACTAATGGCGCACCTAGTTTGGCCATTAATGGCGCATTAGTGGTGCGCCATTAGTGCCACGCCATTAGTATATTTACTAATGGCGCACCACCGTGCGCCATTAGTATCTGGTACTAATGGCGCACCACCGAAGCGCCATTAGTATATACTACAAAGGCGCCATTAGTATGCCTCCTGTGGGGCCATGTATACCAGTGCTTTGGCATACTAATGGCGCATAACGCAAGATGCGCCATTAGTAATCTGTTATACTAATGGCGCACTGCTTAATGATGCGCCATTAGTATCTTTGAGATACTAATGGCGACCGTGATGTGATGCGCCATTAGTATGAATATTAGGTTTTTATTTTTTTTTTATTTTCTGTTTTTTGCACAGGTTACAAAATGTATAATTGGACAAAATATAGACAGCACACAACAACAACAGATTCATCAATACAATAGAAGATTAGTCTCAATACACCATCATATTAGTCTCTCAATACAATTCATCATATTAGTCTCCGAATTGAAAAGACCGAACAAAGATAGAACATTATATTACAAGTCTCGAGACCGCGAGTAGCGAGTTTGTCTTCACATTACAAGTCGATATCGATCATCTAAACTACCATCACATAGAAGAGAGCTGCGGTCAACACGATGAGCATCATCACGATGAAACTCGCCTTCATCCGGTTCCTCCAACGCCTTCCCTCTCCCGCTAGATAGCGGGCGATCTAGATTCGCCTCGCCCTAGTGGTGTACCTTTGTAATCATATCATGAATCGGTGAACCTGTCTCCGACACTTCCTCCCGCCGTCAGAGACTCGAACCTTACCTTTGTACACGACATACGACGGCATCGCTATGCACTAGCCAAATGAAACGTTAGTACCAATTCACGCACAATACATAAGCAATATATAAGTATGCAAATGTAACGATCGGAAGAGAAAAGCAAGACATTAATAGCATCGATTACATCTAAGTTGAAAGACTCTCAAACCAAAGAGACATACTACAAGTTCATTAAAGTTTAATTACAACATGAGCCAATCGATGTTTCGAACTAGACACAAGATCACCGCTTTCGACTCGACTCAAGGACCGGAGCGTGATGAAGCCGCCGCTCATCGTGGGAGTCATGAAAGAACGGGCGTTGTCACTGCATTTGTAGCATTGTGTCGATGTCACCGTTGGACGGTTGATTTCTCGAGGTAGAACTGCCCCGAGGTACGGCGACATCTTGATGGATGATTTCCGCAAACTCCGATCGGATGCGAAGAATTCTTGTCCGATGTCCGCCCCAGATTGCCGACACGCCGCGCCCAATCTTTGAGTTTACTCGCAGCGTGGTTGATGATGGTCCCGCACGATCGCCCGCATGTGATGGATGGCGAGTAGGCACCCTTCGATCGCCAGCGGCTGCTTGACGCAGCGTAACGTCGATTGTGGGAGAACACGTGCTTGCCGTGATTTCATTTAATAGGCTCGTGAAGGTGCTCTCCAGATTGGGCATAGCCGGGAGAACATCATCAAGAACCTTCTTGACATTTGTGTAGTCTACGCTCGAATCGACGGTCCGGGTCGAAATACGTGGCCATGGAATATTTGGGGCTTAGGAGGATGAGCGTGCAATGTGTCACCGCAGAGAAAAAGGAATGTTAAAAGAAAACGATCGAAATCTAAGAATTCATATGTTACGGGCGGGTTGAGGGGAGGACTTACTCGGGAAAGTAAGGCACGCGGAAGTTATCCTTATCTTGGTTTGCCATAATGACGCCTTCGAGGTAAGAACTCGCGACTTGCCGGTCCCCAACGCTGCCCAAGATCTTGGCACGCATGTAGAAGGGGTCGACTATCACGATGTCCGGGTCTTGTCGCTAATGATCCGTGATTCCATACTCAAATAAAATAGCCGAACGAAGGTGTAGTGCAGCGGATGAAGGTTCAACATAGCGTGATGTCATCAAACCGCAGGACGATCGTGATGCTCGATGGAGTTATCCACAAAGCCCTTGCCCTCCGCACCTTGGCCACGAAAACCGGTATGCCACATCCTTCTCTCGAGACGCCGCTTCTCCAAAGAAAGAACACTGTCATGCAGACCAAGATAGCACCGGTTGCAGCATTGAGCATATTTGTCGGTAGCATCACCCTACCCGCCACATGCACCTCCTCGAGATATCCTCGTGAAGGTGGCCCGCCCCGAGCACGGATCGTGACTTCGTGCCGGGCTGGCCCGCACCCTTGTTAGTCTTTCTTTATGCGCCTTCTTCTTCTCCCGCAATGGGACCGAGTTCTGCCACAGCACCGCTTTCTTGAGTGTGTTGGGGCTGATAATATTTCGCACCTCGCCTATCCGAGGCTCGTGAAGTCGGCAGCTGGAGGCGCCTCCCGAGAGCTGAACGCAGACGACGCCTGTTGTAACTTGGCTTCTCCGCGGTACCAGCCTAGATCGCGACGCCTTTTGTTGGGTTGGGTTCTTGAGAAGGAGGCCCCATGAAGTCGCCACCGCACTCCATGATCGGCAAAGTATCGATCGACGCTGGCAAATGTATCGTCGTCAGTGCCGCCGTTCGATCCCGTGCCATATGCATGTTTGGATCCAGTGGCATAGGGATGTCCGCACCGCTATGCGGCGGTCTTGCCATGGGGCCGACTTGGCGACGCACGATCGGGCGGTGTTGTCTTTGGGGTGGTGTCCCCGCCCAAACGAATCTGCTCTTCGCCAGCAGGGCCAGCCAGTGCAGCGCCGAGGGTCATCACGCTATCATCGCCGCCCCGACGGGTTGAATTGGAGGTAACAACTCGTCGCAGCTCGGCAGCACCAACCAGTTCAACCCTAAACAAGTTGGGTGGCATCCGGTACCGTGGAACAAGGTTGCCTAGTTGAACGATTTTGCCCTTGGCGACATCGACCAACTCATTGTTCACGGCGCGGAGAGTGCACGAACGTCGGCGGCGCCCGCGAAACATGTAGGGCGCCGTGATGCCCAATCAAAGGCAAGGAGATGAAGTCCTCGACCGAGAGAGGCTTAATTAGTTACCGTGATGATGGCGCCGAGCTCGCGGCATCGTCGAGGCACCGCCAACGGGGCGGCAGCTGACGGAGGGGCCGCTTGTCGCAGAGGTGCCGCCGGCGCGACACCCGGTGCATTAAGCTCCCGTGTCGGGCGCCGGAGACACCAATGCCGCCCGCCGGAGACACCAATGGCCCCGCCATCGCATTCTCGCGAAGTTGCTGGCCAGAAGCTTGGAATCGGGCGCGCCTCGCTGGCGCCTCGCAATCCACGCACTCAACCCTCGGATCAAGGTAGGCACAATGGCGTGATCGCCGCCCGAGTTGTTGTTGCACTTGCTCTTGACAATCTCCGAATCCGCCACCGTGCCTTTGAGTTCTTGAACCTCGCTACCGGGCTTCCGAGCTGGTCTTTTTCTCCTTCCGCACACCAAATGTATAGTATGACCCCATTTTGTGGATGCCTTTGCCGCCACACGACCAGCCGATGTCGGCCATCGAGCTTATCCTTGTTCTTCATTACATTCAACGCCCTATTTAGAGTGGTGTCCCAAGGGTTGTTTTAGTCGACCCCAACGCCATCGCTTTCAATCCTCATGGAAGGAATGTGAACCATTTAGAAATTTGGCTTTATTAATTAGAATGCAACCATATGGAGCTAATTACCCCGGGGTGGTATTCCTTACTGTAACAACCTCAAGCGCTCTGGTCTTCGGATCCGTGGTAAGCTCCTTTGTTTTCGGTCCTTCTTGTACCGGCCCCTGATAAAGTTCCTGGTCCGCTTGTCACCAGATTTATCAAAGAGGGGCGGTAGGCCTTGCTCGGCACGCCCGCGCCCTCCTTGTCCCATATAGGCTCCGCCACTCAGAACCGCCGGACCGAGTATGTGTTCCCTAAGTTCAGCTCCCGTGATTTCTTTCCCCAATCGACTTGATTGGGAGTTTGCGTGCTCGAGCAATTGATCTTGAAGTCGCTAGTAGTCATCTTCGTGATCGGCGATTTTTCTCCTTGATCTTCTCATAACTCTCACCTTTCTCGATCATTCTCTTCACATTGCTTTTCCAAGTAGACAGGGCCTTGCTCATCTTCGTGAGGGCAGCATTGTTCACTTTATTCCCTTTGAGGCTTGTGTTTTCAAAAGCAGCGGGAACTTGTATCGCTCAGGCAGCTTCGGAAGAGGAGGTTGCGCAAATTCCTCGGTCAGATGCCTCGTGTTCTCGGTGTTGATCGAGACGGTGCTCGAGAATGCACCCGAGCTGAAGCGAGTACCCTTGACTATTCATTCGGCGCCATTGATTCCCGCCGGAGTCCACTTCAAGAATCTCCTCCTTGAGCGCGCGGAGCACGGTCGGGCACCGTCCTTCCGCTGCCTCTTCTGTTGGCTGCCATCCGTGGCGGCGCCGCCGCCATCAGTGGTGGCATCTCATGGCACCATCAGGTGGCATCAGTGGGGTCATCCTCGGCGGTACCATCAAGTGGTCTCAGGATCGTGGGAAGGCGGCCCCTCATACAAGTGAGGTTGTTCTCCATCTCCGACACCTCCTGTAATGCCTTGCCGCCAACCCCCGCCTCATCACTAGGGCCATGTTTCTCTAAATAGAAACAAAGTTTGGTCAAAAGTTGGTTATTGTCAAGGAACAAGATCATGGTCTCATCATTTAGGGTTTGTCGACACCGAGGCATCCTAAAATCTAAGCTTTTATCATTGAGGGTTTTTCGACGCCGAGGCACCCTAAAAGCCTAAGCTTTCATCATTTCGGTTTTATCGACACCGAGGCACCCTAAAAGCCATGCATTAGTCACAAGTACGCCGGCACTTGATCCTACTTAATTAACTACTAAGATACCCCGCCCATGCATTAGTCACAGTATTTATATGTCCTATTTTTAGCAAAGTCATGCTAAAATTCACGGAAAATTTCAGCATGACCTTTGCTGAAAATAGGACATATGGAGTATTCAATTTGCTGGAACGGAAATTAATCGACATTCCAAAGAAACTCAAGGGCCTCTCGGTGGACAAGGCAAAAAAGCCTCCATCACAACAAAGCAAATCATTGCATGGGCATACAGATGTCAAGTAAGAACGCTGTAAGTAGCATGAAACCATTTCCACAAAGATTATGGTGATTTGAGATCATCTATTTATGTTCGCAAAGAGTAGTTTATGATCTAAGACTAAAAGGAAATGCACCAGAAAGACTAAATTGTCGGTCAGCCTCCAAAACCGATCCCAAAGATTTTAAACAAATTCCCTAGCAAGAACACAAATGTGGAAGCAAGTCAACGCAAAGCTATCTTTTCTTGTTTATCAGAAATGCACCCTAATTAGGCATTCACAAAATTAAGAGCAAAGTCTAGCTTGCAAACCACAAAATTAAGAGCAAATTAAGAGTAAATTTTTTTCAATTTTCATTGATGTTTCAAATTAGATCGGTGCACATGTGGCTGCAATTTCTATTGGTCATCCAAGATGGGTGTTCATAGTAAAGTACTATATAGTGGCACTAACATAACCAAGGATTGCTTTTTAAAAAACATAACCAAGAATCACCTTCCACGTGGCTTCTTCTCTTTAGCCCGGCTTCCTTCTCGCAAAGTGGGCAAATACTGTCGCCTGCAAAGAGGGTACTTCACGCCTCTTTCCTTCTTGTTCTGTGATCAAAACCACGATGAGAATGCAATACACACCAAAGAATATCATATACAAGAATTGCAGAAATTAAACAAGGTCAGACCCACACTATCTATTCTTTCTTCATGATAAAATCAGGAGCCCCATATAAACAGTCTAAACAGCACATGTGTGACCAACATCAACAAAGTCAGGTTGTCCTAAGAGGCTAAGATATTTGTATCAACCGGCATAGCTCCATGCAAATTACAGAATTAGTACATCAAAAACAAAATAACCAAAGATGTTGCCAATAGCCTAGACAAAGACAAAGATGACCAAACACCAACGAAGTCAAGTTGTCCAAAGAGGGTAAGATATTTGAATGTTCCATGCACACAAAACAACCAAAGAAGTTCACAAGGGATGGTGAAGATGAGTAGACTAAACTTTTGGGGAACTCCTGCTCAGTGTCCAAACGATGCAGATGTCTACTCTAGTTTTAGGGCACACAGCCATTTACTCTTGATCAAAAGCTAAGTCAAGGCATAATGACGAACTCATATTTGATTATTACAACTACCGACAAGTGAATATCACATCTCAAGGAGATGGATCAGAAATATTGTGCATACAACATTAGTATACACAAGCTGATAGGAAAACTTACAATGAAGATAGCATGTCGACAAATCAACTATCTAGAACAGAGAAACAAAGATAACAATATCTACTCCTTTTAAGTGCTCACCAACAAAATAAGTAATCGACTAGGGACAATCTCTACTATTGCATGCGCATACAACTTAAGTACAAACCGACAACAAAATAAACAGAGCAATCGCACACGTGATATTCATCTAACCTTGCCTCACGATATTACCCTAAACTTGATGTATCACCGGTGCTCTAGCAACTAAAAATAGAACCGATTTAAGTAAAGATGCAGAAAATGACTTCAAACTGGTTGGTGTCTCTTAAATCTAGTGTCATTCAGGAAAAGAAGCCTGATTTAGCAGCTAATTAATCCAATGGGCGAATCAGAGGGGCGTGAGCGTAAGGTGAAAGGCCTAGGGTTTACCTTGCACGGCGGATCTGGTGGAGGAGTTGGTCGGCGGCGGCGGCGGTGGTGTGGATCTGTAGGCGGTGGAGGACGACGGGCGGCGCCGAGGCGGGCGGGGCAGCGGCGCTGGGCGGCGCGAGGCGGCGGGGCGCTGGGGCGGCGGCGCTGGAGAGGAGAGGGCGGCGCTGGGCGCCGGGCGACGGGCGGAGACGAGGACGACGAGGCGGCAGGGCGGCGGCGCTGGAGAGGAGAGGGCGGCGTCAGGCGCGCCGGGCGGCCGGGCGGAGACGAGGACGACGGGCGGCGCGAGGCGGCGCAGGCAGCAAGGCTGGGCGACGCCGAGGCGGCGGGCAGCGCGGCGGGCGCGCGGCCGAGGCGGGGGGCAGCGCGCTGGGACGGGATTGAGGGCGAGGGCGAGGGAGAGAGGGATAGCTAGGTGGGCTGCCGGGAGGAACTATGGATGGGGCGGCATTACTAATGGCGCACCACCCCAGGCGCCTATAAGTAGATCCACACTAATGGCGCACCTCACCCCGGTGCGCCATTAGTATTTTTTTTTTTTTCGCCGAGCCAACAGTTATCTTCCACCTGACCTGATCCACACCAAGTTCTCTACTAGCTCGACCGGTCACAGCCGCCTCACACTAGGAGGTCCCGGGTTCGATTCCTGTGCTCCACAATTTTTTATGCATTTAAAATGTTGTTTGATACTTATTTGTGTTTAAATATGTTCAAACTTGTTTAAATCATAACAGTAATATTTTTTATAAGACAGTAATAATTTTTTAAAATATATCATCAAACAAGAATGCCGGTGGAGCGGGGAGGTGCTGGGTGCGGGGGTCGGCGGCGGAGGCTGAGTAGGGGAGAGTGCGGGGGTCGGCGGCGGCAGTTGAGTAGGGGAATCGAGGGTGCGGGGGTCAAGGCGCGGCCGTGGACTGGGGTGCTCGGGCGGCGAGGGGGACCGGATCTCGCGAGGTGGGATAGCGACGAGATGGAGGGGATCGAGATCGAGTGTCCATGAAATTTAAAAATATTCATGATAGTTCAAAAGTGCCCATGAAATACAATCGAGAAATGAAGGCTACGATTTAAATACAATCGATCTTAGCTAGCTATCTGCTCACAATCTTCTTGCCCTTCTTTTTCGCAAATGGAGTTCTTCCGTGGAACGGACGCCCTTAGGTAGGGTGGTCCCGCTTCTTCTTGTGGTGTATGCTGCTACTTCATCATCGCCGCCATGTTCGATCCTCGGTCGCCGATTTGTCAAGTCTTGCTCATTGGCTACTCCATCCATTCCGATGATCTTCCTTTGCCTCTCCTCACGACAACACGACCGGGCTTTGACGGGTCGGTAATGAAGAAGCATTGGTCCACTTGGGAAGCCAGCACTATGGCTCATTTTTCAAGGGTGACGCTTATGCCAGGGTCTTGATTTGGCTTCGGTATAACCATGGTGGTGAAATACCGTCTTCTTTAGTACGCCTTTCGCCCATCTCGACACGGAACATCGACCTTCTCTCCAACAGTAGCTCAGCTCCCTGATCTCCTCGATCCTTCCGTAGTATCTGCCCTTGTCGCTACCGTGTAGGATTCCATCGCACCGGAGTTGTGATAACCATCGCCTTCATGTCCTTGTCCTCGTGTAGAATGTGTAGCCGCTGATATCGTGACGCCTCATAGGTCATCAGTTGTGCTCGCGCCCGTGACAAGGTGAATATGAGTTGTTCTTCCGCGAAGAATCTTCATGTAAAGGGTACGCGTAAGCTTCGCTTGAACCAACGCGTGAAACATGAGTTGTGCTCTTGAGTATATCTCCGTCCGCCCTCTGTTGGCCTCGGCCATTGTACGCCTTCTCAATAAAGGTTTTGTGCTCTACCACCCAAGGATCGACCACGCCTATGTGTTGTAGCGCCACTAGGTTTGCTCTTTCAAAGTCGGCGAAGTCGACCGGTCGACATGCATTTCGCGGCGACCTCACGGTGACCCCATCCAACGAGCCTGCCGAGGTGCCTGCTGACGGGCAGACCAACGGGTTCTCGATGCCTAGATAATTCGTGCAGAGGAGATGCACTCTTTGGTCGAAAAGCCCCGCTATACTTCCTCTCGATGTGACATGTTCCGAACGATCCTTTGATGACACCATTCATCCTTTCGAACGCATCATGTCGTGCAGGAACGCCGCCCGAAGTTGATGATATCCTCCACGATATGGACCAGCAGATGCACCATAACGCCGAGAATGCGGGCGGAAGTACATCTCAAGCTCGCATAGTATCACCATGATCTCTTCCTCAGTAGCCTTCGAGTTGCCTCACGCCAATCGACTTCCGAGAGATGACGCCAAAAAGTTGCATAGGCCAAATAGCGCTTCACGGACGCGCGCGGCCCATGATCCCACTGGATTGCAATCGAAGTATTCGGCTATCAAGACGTGATACCGTGAGACTTCATCCCGCTGAACTTCGCTCACTGGGTCTAGGTATCCGCTTATCTTCCCCAGAGAATCAGAAGGAAGTTTTACTCCTAGGAGGCAGGTGAAAACTGCTCGATCTCCTCCTCGACTTAGAGTGAAGCACGCGGAGGGTAGTCATTTCCGGTCTTCTTGGCCTTTTTGCCTTGGCGACGACTTCTTCGTGGTCCCGCTCATCATCATCATCATCATCATCATCATCATCATCATCATTAGCGTGAAGCTCCCGCCCGATGCCCATTGATTTCAAGTCCGCCTTTGCTTTCGCCCATCTTTGGTCCTCTCTCGCATGTTGAGCAGGGTACCAAGCGACTCTCGCACACGCTCTTCGTGATATGCATGACATCAAGGCTGTGAGGCACACGGTGGATCTTCCAAGACGGCAAGTCCCGTAAAATGACTCGCTTCCATACCTTCAGCAGCTGCTCGCGCTTTCGCTTTTTTCCGGCTCGCGCTTTTTTGCTTCTTTCCCGCAAGGCGTCTTTCCAATTTTTCAACAGCTTGTCTATTTCTCGCCGCCTCGACACGGGCGCTGGGTTCGGTTTCACCATCGAACAGATCCTTGCGCTTCTCCACGGGTCATCGCCAAGCCACCTTCGATGTCCCATGAACACGGTTTTCAAGACCCGGATCTCTATCTAGTCTGGCGATAAGTTGTGTCATCCATGCACCTTACGATCCGTAAAATCCGTGGACTACCTGCCCGCGAGATATCCGTGAATCGAGATAGTCGTGCACCGTCGCGAGAGCAAGGCGGCTCTCATAGGGAAATATTCTTTCTCCAAGGCCCCACGACATTGGCGGGCGCTTCACAGCGTGTCAAGCTCCTCTTCAAAGAGCCCCATACATGCATTGATGTCGCTCCCTGGTTGTTTTGCCCTTCAATTAGCATACTCATGTGAATGTACTTCCTCTTCATGCACAACCAGGGGAAGGTTGTACATCCACACAAACACAAAGCCAAAAGCTGTGTGCTTCTCGCTGCCAAACGGATTGACTCCATCGGTGCTCGCTACCAAAGACGATGTTCCTTGATCGCTCCCAAATTCTGAGTCTTCGTTCAACGCTACACCGCTCGCATCCTTAGGGTGACTCAGATCTTGTCTTTTTATCTATCTCCGGATCATTTGCGCCATCTTCTCGCTTTTCTCCTCCCTATCCGCTGTGCTAACGCAGGAGCTTTGCTACCTTAGGGTCCGCGAAATACCATTGCAGACGAGGAGTGATCGGAAAGTACCACACCACTTTTCGAGGAGCTTTCTTCTCTTCTTGTATCGAGGACGCCAAGACACCGGACATATGGTAGACTCCGCGCTCGTTCCGATAAATGATGCAATTGTTCATGCACACATGGTATTTCACGGCGGTAAATCGAGAGGACACACGATTTTCTTCGCCTCCAAACTGGTCGGGCACTTGTTCCCTTTGGGAAGACGCTCGCGCTGAATGACATGTTCTCGCCGCATGCGCCGGTCATTTTGTGTTTTACCTTCATCTCCGAGCCATGAGCATTACTTTCAGCGGTATCCTCGGCCTGCATCCTTCATACAATGGAGTAACCGCCTAACCTGTTGATCCATCTTGGCTTTCTCCAGCGGCAGCTCAAGGCGTTATCCGTCCGCTTGAGAAGCAGCTCTTGAATATGAGGGTCCCGCACCCAGCCCATCGATGGTCCAGTTGCCGTCGCTCCGCCGCATCATCATCTTCATGATCATGCCCGCCGCCCGCCCGTGATCTTCCTCATCATCATGTCCTGCATCTTCTACATGATGATCGTGTACAAAGATCACCGCCGTGATCATCTCCTCGGGATTCTTCGCCTTCTCGCCTCGCCGAGTCGCGGTGGTTGTCTTGCTGCCTTCCTCATTTCTTGCCCGCCCCATGGACGACTTTGTAGTCATCTTCATCACCTTGCCACCGATAGCCATCCATGAAACCACGCAAGAGCAGGTGGTCCCAAGACCTGCTCGAACCGGGTCCGCAATAAGGCTCTTCAGCTTGCATCTTCGACACGGACATCTTATCTCCGCCTCGCTCTTTTGAAGCATCTCGCCTTCAAGGACCTCAAACCTATTCACGATGCCTTCGGTCATCGTATGGACTATGGTCGTCATGGGTAGAGCAAAACGATATTTTAGAACCAAACAAAAATTTGGCATGACTTTCCTAAAAATAGGACCAAAAGAATGCTTAATGCCAAAATTCTCACCAAACGGAAATGAATCAACATTCCGCAAAATATTGGCAACTATCGTGATTTCAAATACCGTACACCTCCAAACACAAACACATATGCAACACCACAAACATATGCAACACCACTAACATACATAGATCTAGCTAGGCCATAAAAAGTGCATGTGCACATTGTTGTAGGGAGAACAACATAAATATAGCTTCCCCTTACTTACCTATTAAAACAAGGTAATTTAACCACTTAATTTGAATGAATCTATGGTGGAAATGAGGTGAAAAGAGGAGGCACCCAGACAAGGAGGAGGTGGAGAGAATGAAGTGGGGAGAAAGTGAGTGTGGGTAGGAGAGGCTGTCCAAAATATCTTGTTGTTGCTCACTTACTAATGGCGCACCAAAGACTAAATGCGCCATTAGTAATCCAGTTACTAATGGCGCACCTTTCCGCGGTGCGCCATTAGTAGTTTTGCAATAAATATATGGATGCATCGATCGCAGCAAGGCGCCATTACTAGTTTAAAAAAGTAATGGCGCATATAATAATCAACGCCATTAGTAGTATTGCAAAAAAAGGAATAAAAATATAATAAAAACTAACATTAGTGGCGACTTTATCTGGATGCGCCATTAGTATGTTTGGACAGCGCACTAGTTCAAAAAATTGATACTAATGGTGCACCTTTGCCTCGGTGCGCCATTAGTAGTTTTAACTCTAATGGCGATCAGCAGTGGTGCGCCATTAGAGAGACTAATGGCGCACTAACCGTGTGGTGCGCCATTAGTGTCAATCCCATCTATAGCCCTTTTTCTAGTAGTGCGCGTTCGAGGTCGATAGTGTTTGCGCTAACCACCTCGTCCGCGCTATTCTGTGTTCTGCTCTGTAATTGTCATTCATATTATACCTTCACTACATGTTGTGTGCGGCTTGTTTTAAAGTTGTTCTCTCGTAGCTCTTTTTTAGGGTATTTGTTCTGCGCAGCTATGTGAGTGCATGCGTTTATGTGAGACTGATCGTAACGCATTTGAGAGCAAGGCAGCAAGCCCTTTTCTATTGCCGCCGCCGCCGATGGTCATGTACATTGGGCCCCTGGCCGCCGGCCTCGCTGTTGTAGATCCTCGCTGTTTCATCCATCGCCGAAAATCAGTTTGTCTTGCAGTTCATTGATGGAGCAAAAATATAGATGATCAACTGTAAAAGGCTGGCTTACTTAATCACTCCAGTAGGCGTGGACGGGTCCGGAGAAGACGACGCCGACGCTGGCCTCGTGAGAGGAGCCGCTCCATGGCGGCGCCGCATCGCCGCCTCCCTTCGGTGGGCCTGGTTGGTGTTGTACCACGGCGCTGCGGCAGCAGCACCAAGAGCCACGGCGCCCTCCGCCGGTCCACGCCGGCAGCGTAGGTCCCGCCCAGCCACGCCAGACGCCTCCGACCTTGCTTCGAACTCGGGGTAGGAGCCACATCGACGCGCGACGCGCCACCGCCACTTATCGAACGAGTAGTAGATGTTGGAGGTGTTGGAGATATGCCCAGAGGCAATCATGTATGATGATATTTCCTATGTGTTTATGAATAAAGATAGTCCTTGGACATTATCAATGATGTGTATCGCAAGCACGTGACTTGTTTGTGGGACTATACATTGTATGATGACTGTCCTAAAAGGTCCCTAGTCGAAAGGGTGTGTGGACGCCAGCAGCCGACTAGACTAGCATATGACACGGTCGATGGCTTGGTCTCACTAGCCATGGAGCATTGGATGCTAACCGGATAATATGGACTTGAAAGGTCTGGTCGATTCGACATAGTCGGATCCGAAGTCGAGATAAGGTCCGAGTCGGACAGACCCAACTATGAGACGCAGCGATATGTCATCTGTGAGTCTCTAGTACAACATACGCTCTATGTCCTAAGACCCGAGCCGACGCATGTACTGAGATGGTGATAGACTTGCTTTGGGACGCACCAAACGCTACTCCGCGGACGGGTAGTTACAAAGGTAGGTTTCGGTTTGTCCAATCCAATGCTGCTAGACATGGTCGAGCAAGATGGGATTTGCCCTCCGATCGAGAGATATACTGGGCCCTCGTGTGATCTCGACCAGAATAGCATGGCTATGCGACAAGGATTATGAGATAATCCGGATTGTGGTCGGTATCATCGAACGAGAAAGAGGTCGGGCTAGCACAAGGATGACAGTCTCGCCTTTGAGCCCGCAACATATATCGTGGTGGCAAAAGGAATGGAAGTATGATGTACAGGTTCGCTTAACCAGCTTCATCGCTCGCTGGTGGTCGGCACGCTTGCTAGAGGCCGCTATCAACCGCATGGTGTCGGAGGTGATCCGAACCGTGACCAAGCCGACTTGAACTCTAAGGGGTCGACGCTTAAGGGAAGGAACCTACGAGGTCGGTTCAGGGACACCGGTCGGATGTGATCCGAATCGACTAGGAACGTGACCGAGTAGACTTTGTTTTAGGGTCCGTGGCGAGGCCCAAGTGTTGAGCTCGCGACGGACGCCTATATAAAGTGGAGGTGCGCACACTGCATTTAAGAGAGAACGCTGGCCTCGGAGGCGATCGCTTCGCCTCGTGGAGGTTGATCGCCGCCTCGTGGAGCCACCTCCACTTGCCGCCGATCGTGATCGACCTAGCAGTCCGCCGACGACGACGCTCCCCGCACGGCGGATACAAGTTAGAGGCGGTGCACTTGCGCCGCCCGCTAACTCGTACGTGGATCGGACGACGCCGCCGAGGGAGATCGAACGAGGAGGAGATGATCCACGCGACGCTGCCCCAACTCTTCTTCATGCACGGATCAAGGCTTAGTGGTAACGAATCGTGATCCATCTCCCGTAGCATGTTCCCGGATGTTCGCGCCAGGAATTTTTAATTTGCAATGACGCACTCCTACCGCAGCATAACCCAACAAAGGGTATCGAGCTTCGTTATAGGATTTGATTCAGATCGTGATGCATATTAGATATGTGGAGGCGCGATGAGATCTGTTGTCCTTGAAGAGATCGCTATGTGCACGGTTGATGTGATCAATCGCACATGGGGATCGTTGAGGCTATGTTTTCTATAAATCGATCGATGAGGTCGTGACACGATCTACCTTTACCGTCGGTCATCCGCCATCGGGTTAATAAAGAAACGAACCGAATCGGATTCGCTGATGATCGATAAGATCGGCCGACGTAGAATTCGCGTGATCGAGTTCGATGTGATCTGTGATTTCGAAACGCTGGGCGCCGTAGCGCCGCAGTATTTCAGACCGACACACAAACCGTAGAATGCGATTCTATGCATAACTTTGTTTTGCAGGTTTGATGAATAGTATGGCCTATGTGTATGTGATGCATGTGTAATTTATACGTGGCTCATGTGGTCATGTTTGTCACCGGCAGAGCCAAAGTGCTGTCATTATATTGTATAACGACTCGCGGTTTACTTGTGACTCTATGTAAAATTCATTACTAGTTGTAGTAGTTGGATAATAGAGATCAGGTTGGCGGTTTACGCCCCAAGATGACAAACAAGATGGAGTTCAGAGATGGTCATCTGAGTCGGAGCCGACCTAGAAGAACGCCCATGAAGGAGGCATACTATTTCACAATATGTGTTATTTGTGATTGTTATGCTTCTTTGTTTCTATGCATGTTAGAATGGTAGAAAGATCCTCATGAATATCAAGTGAATTGCCATCCCCGATGTTGCACCTTCGCACGCCAAGTACGCCTAGTAGTGGGCTCATAAAATTGGTGTGCTGGGTGTCCTTGAATCAAGGGTTCGTGGTTTGACACGGACATGCACCGCATCAAAGTTAACTTGACAAGGCTATCAAAATGGTTTTGGGCCTTGTGGCAAAGAAGGTTGGGAGCCGGGTATGAGATACCTTCCCATCGATGTGAGTCGATAGAGATGCGATTAGCAAGGAGTTGCTTACCGATAGGTATGTTGGCTAGCAAAGTGATGCTAAAGCTCACTAGTCGCATGCGCTAGTCGGATCCTCGAATCACCGAGAGTTTGCGAGGGATGCTGACTTCAGGGGAGTATTTCTTTAGGCTAGAATTACTCTACATAAACACATTGCTTAGTGATTGCATGTTTTCTTGTAGATCAATGGCACCACCTGCTCAACCCAACTTTGCATTGAAATCAATTCGAAAAGGATAAACTGAATGGAACAAACTTTACCACCTGGTATAGAAATCTGAGAATTGTTCTCAAGCACGATAAAAGGAACATGTTCTAGAGGATCCACTTCCAGAGGAACCTCGCCGATAATGCTAGTGCCACAGCCTAAAATGCTCACTGTAAACTCGTTGATGAATCAACGGAGATCAGCCGTCTGATGTCTGGCTTGTATGGAGCCCGATTTGCAACAAAGATTTCAAAATGTTGAGGCTTACGATATGATCGAGAGTCTCAAGAGCATGTTTCGCATATGTGCTAGGACCGAAGGTTCAACGTCCGGTGATCCTTGATGGATTGCAAGTCAAGGAAGGTGATCCATCGAGCCCACATGTGATCAAGATGATCGGATATGTGCAAGCTTTGATCGCTTTGGGCTTCCCGCCTTGGATGAGCTGGCATCGATGCTGTTCTGGTTTCTTCCGCCAGCTATGGACGTTCATCTCGAACTATCATATGCATGGCATGGATAAGAAGCTCACCGAATTGCATGGGATGCTCAAGGTGGCAGAGCAGATATTAAGAAAGGCACGATCAAGTGTTGATGGTGCGTAAATCGCTAAGTTCAAGAAGAGTTGGTCCAAGAAAAGGCTAAGGCAAAGGGCACGGAGATGGTAACCTCGCCGCTACCAAGTCCGGACCGACTCAAGACCGCTTGCTATCACCGCAAGGAGACCGTCACCGAAGAGGAACTCAGCAAGTGGTTTGCGAGCATGGCAAGAAGGCGGAAATGCTTCTTCGTGCAAAGGTACACTTGTTGCATATGTTATAGACATTTACCTTGGCCGACATACCTAGTAGCTCTTGGGTATTTGATACCGGATCGGTTGTTCATATTTGCAACTCGATGCAGGGCTGGTAAGAACTAGGCATGTGGCACAAGGGGAGATTGACATCGTGGTCGGCAACAAAGCAAGAGTTGCTGCGCTGGAGGTCGGCACGATGCAGCTCCAGCTCCCTTCCGGATTCATTATGGAATTGAATAATTGTTATTACATTCCCGCACTTAGTCGAACATTATTTCTGCCTCATGTTTGATGAGTCAAGGTTATGAATTCAATTTAAAGGACAATGGTTGTTCGATATTTTGAATGGTATGTTCCACGGCTATGCACCCATTGTTGATGGGCTATTTATATTGAATCTAGAACAGAACCGTCTATAACGTGAATGTCAAGAGGCATAAGCCTAATGAGATAAACCGATATACTTCTCGCATTGCCGCTTGGACACATTAGTCTGAAACGCATGAAGAAGCTCCATGATGATGGGCTCCTAACTCGTCCGACTTCGGTCGCTCGAGACATGTGAATCATGCTTGCTCGGCAAGATGACTAAGTCTCCTTTCGCAAAGAGTTGCGAGAGGGCATCCGAGCTGTTGGAGCTTATACACGTGATGTGTGTGGTCCAATGAGCACAACCGCCAGAGGTGGCTATCAAGATTTCGTGACTTTTACCGATTTACTTGAGTAGATATGGATATATCTATTTGATGAGGCACAAGTCGGAGACTTTTGAAAAGTTCAAAGAGTTTCGAACGAGGTTGAGAATCAGCTCGGCAAGACTATAAAGCTTCGCGATCTGATCGTGGAGGTGAGTACATGAGCCAGAGTTCATGATCATCCAAAAGTCGAGGTATAGTACTCACTCACACCTCCGGCACGCCACGAGAAACGGGCGGTCGAACGGAGGAATAGGACCTTGTTGGACATGGTCCGCCTATGATGAGCAAATCGGATTTACCCTTGTCATTTTGGGGATACGCCTAGAAACTGCAGCTTACACTTAATAGGGTACCATCAAAATCTGTGAGACAAGACACCAAGATGAGATGTGGACCGAAGAGTCCCATTGTCTTTTCTAAAGATTTGGGGTTGTGAAGCATTTGTCGTTTACTTTATGTCGACAAGCTTACACCCAAGTCGGATAAATGCATATTCGTGGATATCCGAGGGAAACCTTGGGATATAGCTTCTACAACCGGAAGAGAACAAAGTGTTTGTTGCTCGAACGGGTTTTCCTTGAGAAAGAGTTTCTACCGGGAGGCCGTGGAGGACGGTTCGACTCAAGAAATTCGAGGACCACTGGGACGGCTCGGCCGGTGATGAGATCATACCGAGTCACCGTGGAACCCAGAGTGGAAGCGGCACCGAACCACGGAGGTCGGAGAGATTGCGCAGAGTGCGATGTATTGTTGCTAGAAAGCGACGAGCCGCCACGATGCGAAAAGCGATGGTGAGCCCAGATTCGAGGCATGGCTAGAGGCCATGAGATCCGAAAGTTAAAGTCCATGGATGAGAATCAAGTCCGACTTGGTTGATCCGCCACCGGCGAATCGCCATTGGTTGCAAATGGGTCTTTAAGAAGAAAACCGATGTGGATGGAAATGTTCAGATCCACAAAGCTCGCTTGTCGCTAAAGGTTATGGACAAGTTCAAGGAATTGACTACGACGAGACTTACTCGCCGGTAGCGATGCTGAAATCGGTGAGGATCATATTAGCTATAGCTGCATATTTCGATTACGAGATATGGCGATGGATGTCAAGACGGCTTTCCTTCACGGAAATTTAACCGAGGACGGTATATGATACAGCCCGAGGGTTTTGTCGATCCGACTAGCACTAGTAAGGTATGCAAGCTCAAGAGATCCATTTATGGGTTGAAGCAAGCATCTCGAGTTGGAACATTCATTTTGATGAGGTCGCCATCGGTCTCGGTTTCATCAAAGCTAAGAGGATTCTTGTTTATACAAGAAGTTAAGGGAGCTCGATAGTGTTTTTGATATTGTATGTGGATGACATACTACTGATCGGAAATAATGTTTCATGTTAAACTCGGTCAAGGGATCATTGAATGGCAAGTTTTCGGCGAAGGACCTTGGTGAGGCAGTCTATATTTTAGGCATTAAGATCTATAGAGATAGATCGAGGAGGCTGCTCGCTTAAGCCGTGAGCACGACATAGATAAAGTGTTGAAGCGGTTCAACATGAGTGAGGCTAAGAAAGGGTTATTGCCGCCTCACATGGTATAAGGTTGCGAGACTCGTAGTCCTTCGACATCCGATGAGCGGCAGATGAGTAGGATTCCGTATGCCTCAAAGAATCGGATCCATCATGTATGCCATGATATGTACAAGGCCTGATGTTGCTTTTGCAATAAGCCTAACAAGTAGATACTGTGCCAACCTGTGAGAGTCACCGGGCAGCGGTAAAGACTATTTTGAAGTACCGAAAAGGACTAAAGAGATGTTCCTAGTTTATGGAGGTGAGGAAGAGCTCGTAAGGGGTTACGCCGATGCTAGTTTCCAAACCGACAGAGATGATTGTCCATCACAAATCCGGATTCGTATGTCCCGAACGGAGGAGCAGGTAATCGGATGAGTTCCAAGCAGGATACGGTGGTCGATTCTACCATAGAAGTTTAATACATTGCGGCTTGTGAAGCCGCAGGAAGGTGTTTGATCCGCATTTTCTGGATGATCTTGGTATTTTCCCAGCCTCGTGAAACCGTTGGACCTTTATTGTGATAATTTCGTGCCATCGCACGCCAAGGAGCCGAGGAATCACCACAAGGTCGTCACATAGACCGAAATATCACCCGATACGAAAGATCGAAAGAATGGTGATGTAGAGTTATGCAAGATTCACACGGATGCAAATGTTGCAGATCCGCTGACTAAGCCGCTCCACAACCCAAGCATGAGGGGCACGTTAGAGCTATGGGCATTCGATGTCTATTTGATTGACTCTAGTGCAAGTGGGAGATCTGTTGAGATATGCCCTAGAGGCAATCATGTATGATGATATTTCCTATGTGTTTATGAATAAAGATAGTCCTTGGACATTATCAATGATGTGTATCGCAAGCACGTGACTTGTTTGTGGGACTATACATTGTATGATGACTGTCCTAAAAGGTCCCTAGTCGAAAGGGCTGTGTGGACGCCGCAGCCGACTAGACTAGCATATGACACGGTCGATGGCTTGGTCTCACTAGCCATGGAGCATTGGATGCTAACCGGATAATATGGACTTGGAAAGGTCTGGTCGGATTCGACATAGTCGGATCCGAGTCGAGATAAGGTCCGAGTCGACAGGCCCAACTATGAGACGAGCGATATGTCATCTGTGAGTCTCTAGTACAACATACGCTCTATGTCCTAAGACCTGAGCCGACGATGTACTCGAGATGGTGATAGACTTGCTTTGGGCGACCAAACGCTACTCCGGATCGGGTAGTTACAAAGGTAGGTTTCGGTTTGTCCAATCCCATGTCATGCGAGACATGGTCGATCAAGATGGGATTTGCCCTCCGATCGAGAGATATACTGGGCCCTCGTGGTGATCCGACCAGGAATAGCATGGCTATGCGACAAGGATTATGAGATAATCCGGATTGTGGTCGGATCACCGAACAAGAAAGAGGTCGGCTAGCACAAGGATGACAGTCTCGCTTTGAGCCCACAACATATATCGTGGTGGCAAAAGGAATGGAAGTATGATGTATGTGTTCGCTTAACCAGCTTCATCGCCGCTGGTGGTCGGCACGCCTTTGCTAGAGGCCGCTACCAACCGTGCATGTGTCGGAGGTGATCCGAACTATGACCAAGCCGACTTGAACCTAAGGGGTCGCTTAAGGGAAGGAACCTACGAGGTCGGTTCAGGGACACCGGTCGGATGTGATCCGAATCGACTAGGAACGTGACCGAGTAGACTTTGTTTTAGGGTCCGTATGCAGGCCCAAGTGTTGAGCTCGCGACGGACGCCTATATAAAGTGGAGGTGCGGCACACTCAGATTTAAGAGAGAACGCTTTGGCTTCGTGGAGGTAGATCGCTCGCCTCGTGGAGGTTGATCGCTTCAGCCTCGTGAGCCACCTCCACTTGCCGCCGATCGCAGGATCGGACCTAGCAGTCCTGTCAAGACGACGCTCCTCCCGCACGCGGCGATACCGTTAGAGGCGGTGCAATTTGCTATTGGAAATATGCCCTAGAGGCAATAATAAATTGGTTATTATTATTATATTTCTTGTTCATGATAATCGCTATTATCCATGCTATAATTGTATTGATAGGAAACTCAAATACATGTGCGGATACATAGACAACACCATGTCCCTAGCAAGCCTCTATTGGCTAGCTCGTTGATCAATAGATGGTTACGGCTTCCTAACCATGGACATTGGATGTCATTGATAACGGATCACATCATTAGAAGAATGATGTGATGGACAAGACCCAATACTAAGCCTAGCACAAAGATCGTAGTTCAGATGCAAAGCTTTTCTAATGTCAAGTATCATTTCCTTAGACCATGAGATTGTGCAACTCCCGGATACCGTGAGGAATGCTTTGGTGTACCAAACGTCACAACGAATCGGGTGACTATAAAGGTGCACTATGTATCTCCGAAAGTGTCCGTTGGGTTGGCACCTAATCGAGACTCGATTTGTCACCCGTAAACGGAGAGGTATCTCCGCCCACCGGTAGGACATCATCATAATGTGCACAATGTGACCAAGGGTTGATCACGGATGATGTGTTACGAACGAGTAAAGAGACTTGCCGGTAACGAGATTGAACAAGGTATCGGATACCGACGATCGAATCTCGGCAAGTACAATACCGCTAGACAAAGGAATTGTATACGGATCGATTGAGTCCTTGACATCGTGGGTTCATCCGATGAGATCATCGTGGAACGTGGGAGCCAACATGGGTATCCAGATCCCGCTGTTGGTTATTGACCGAGAACGCCCTTGGCCATGTCTACATGTCTCCCGAACCCGTAGGGTCTACACACTTAAGGTCTGGCGGCGCTTAGGGTTATAAAGGAAGTTTGTATGTGGTTACCGAATGTTGTTCGAGTCCCGATGAGATCCCTGACGCCACGAGGAGTTCCAGAATGGTCCGGAGGTAAAGATTTATATATGGAAGTCCTGCTTTGGTCACCGAAAAGTTTCGGTTTTTCCCAGATCGCATCGGGACCACCGGAGGGTCCTGGGTCCACCAAGTGGGGCCACTAACCCCAGAAGGCGTGGCCAAGTGGAGGGAACCAGCCCCAAGGGGCTGGTGCGCCCACAAGAGGCCCAAGGCGCAAGGGAGAGGGAGGGGGCAACCTTAGGGCGATGGGCCCTAAGGCCCATCTAGTGGGCGCCCTCTCCCTCCCCCTCTTGGCCGCCCCCTTTTTCCATCTAGGGCTGCCGCCTCAGGGTGGGAACCCCAGAGGGGCGCACCTCCTCCCCTTCCCTATATATGAGGCCTAGGGGCTGCCCATAACACGCGATTCGATCTCTGGTGCAACCCCCTGCCTCTATTTCCTCCTCCTCCTCTGTGATGCTTGGCGGCTCCTCGCAAGATTGCCACGCCCTCCACCACCACCACGCCGCAGTGCTGCTGCTGATGGAGTCTTCTCAACCTCTCCTCTCTCCTTGCTGGATCAAGGCGTGGAGACGCCACCGGCTGTACGGTGTTGAACGCGGAGGTGCCGTCTGCTCGCACTAGGATCTCCGTGATTTGGATCACGACGAGTACGACTCCTTCAACCCCTGCTCACATGAACGCTCCGCTTAGCTTATCTACAAGGGTATGTAGATGCACTCTCCTTCCCTCGCTAGTTTCTCCATACATAGATCTTGGTGACACGAGGAAAATTTGAATTTCTGCCACGCTCCCCAACAAAGGGCATCATGAGCTAGGTCTATTATGAGATTCTTTGCACGAGTAGAACACAAAGTAGTTGTGGGCGCTGATGTTGTTCAATATGCTTACTGCTATTAGTCCAATCTTGTTTCGACGGTATTGTGGGATGAAGCGCCCGACCGACCTTACACGCATTTCCACGTGAGACAAAGTTCCACCGATCGACATGCACTTGGTGCATAAGGTGGCTAGCGGGTGCCGCCTCTCCCACTTTAGTCGGAACGGATTCGGCGAAAAGGGTCCTTATGAAGGGTAAATAGCAATTGGCATATCACGCTGTGGTTTTATGAGGTAAGAAACGTTTGCTAGAAACCCATAGCAGCCATCAGAAACATGCAAACAACAATTAGAGGACGCCTAACTTGTTTTTGCAGGGTATGCTATGTGATGTGATATGGCCAAGAAGAATGTGTTGAATGATATGTGATGTATAAGATTGATCATGTTCTTGTAATAGGATTCACGACTTGCATGTCGATGAATATGACAACCGGCAGAGCCATAGGAGTTGTCTTTATTTATTGTATGACCCGTGTCATTAAACAATGCCATGTAATTACTTTTACTTTATTGCTAACCGCAGCCATAGTAGTAGAAGTAATAGTTGGCTAGACAACTTCATGAAGACACGATGATGGAGATCATGGTGTCATGCCGGTGACGATGATGATCATGGAGCCCCGAAGATGGAGATCAATGGAGCTATATGATATTGACCATATCATGTCACTACTATATATAATTGCATGTGATGTTTATTATGTTTCTGCATCTTGTTTACTTAGAATGACGGTAGTAAATAAGATGATCCCTTACAACAATTTCAAGAAGTGTTCTCCCTAACTGCGTGCACCGCTGCCAAAAGTTCGTCAGCTTCTAAGCACCACGTGATGATCGGGTGTGATGGATTCTTACGCTCACATACAACGGTGTTGACGAGCCTAGCATGTACAGACATGGCCTCGAACACATGCAATACACTTAGGTTAACTTGACGAGCCTAGCATGTACGCATATGGCCTCGGAACACGTAGAGACCGAAAGGTCGAGCATGAGTCGATAGTAGATAATGATCAACATGAAGATGTTCACCGATGATGACTAGTCCGCCTCACGTGATGATCTGGACACGGCTTAGTTGACTCGGATCATGTAATCACTTAGATGACTAGAGGGATGTCTATCTCGAGGGGAGTTCATAAGATGAACTTAATTATCCTAAACATAGTCAAAAGATCTTTGCAAGATATGTCGTAAGTTCACGCTTTAGTTCCACTGCTTAGATATGTTCCTAGAGAAAATATAGTTGAAAGTTGAAAGTAGCGATTATGCGACAAAGAGAAAGCTTATGTCCTTAATGCACCGCCAAGTGCCGAACCCCAAACGCCGCTTGTGGATGTTTCAACATCGGACGACACGCTTTTGATAACTACGGATAGTTCAGCTTGAACGGTTTAGAGTAGAGGCACCAAAGACGCTTTTCAAACGTCATGAACATATGAGATGTTTCGAGGGCTGAAATTGGGATTTCAAGCTCGTGCCCACGCCAAGAAGTATAAGACCTCCGACGATTTTCTTAAGCCTGCAAACTAAGGGAGAAAAGCTCAATCGTTGAGCTTGTGCTCGATTGTCCGAGTGCAACGATCACTTGAATCGAGGGAGTTAATCTTCCCGATGAGATAGTGATGTTTCTCCAAAGTAATTGCCACCAAGCTGCTAGAGCTTCGTGATGAACTATAACATATCGTGGATAGATATGATGATCCTGAGGTATTCACGATGTTTGACATCGCGAAAGTAGAAATCAAGAAGGAGCATCAATTGTTGATGGTTGATGAAACCACTAGTTTCAAGAAGGGTAAGGGCAAGAAGGGATACTTCATGAAACGGCAAATCAGTCTGCTGCTCTAGTGAAGAAACCCAAGGTTGAACCCAAACCCGAGACTAAGTGCTTCGTAATAAGGGGAACAGACATCGGAGCAGAACCACCCTAGATACTTGGTAGATGAGAAGGCTGGCAAGGTCAATAGAAGTATATTGATATACATTATGTTAATGTGTACTTTACTAGTACTCCTAGTAGCACCAGGGTATTAGATACCGGTTCGGTTGCTAAGTGTTAGTAACTCAAATAAAAGCTACGGAATAAACGGAGACTAGCTAAAGGTGAGCCGACGATATGTGTTGAAGTGTTTCAAGTTTGATGTGATCAAACATCGCACGCCCCCTCTACCATCAAGATTAGTATTAAACCTGAATAATTGTCATTTGGTGTTTGTGTTGAGCATAGACATGATTGGATTATGTCTATCGCAATACGGTTATTCATTTAAGGAGAATAATGGTTACTCTATTTATTTGAATAACACCTTCGATTGTCTTGCACCTAAATGAATGGTTTATTGAATCTCGATCGTAGTGATACACATTTTCATGCCAAAGGTATAAGATATTAATGATAGTACCACTTACTTGTGGCAATCGCCATGTAAGTCATATTGGTAAAACGATGAAGAAGCTCCATGTTGATGGATCTTTGACTCACCTGCTTTTGAAAGTTTGAGACATGCTAACCATGTCTATTGGTGTATACGATAAAGAAACTCCATGCGATGGATCGCTTGGACTCACTTGATTTTAAATCACTTGAGATATGCAAAACATACCACATGGGCAAGATGACCTAAAAGCCTCTGCTTTCAAAGAAGATGGAACAAGATAGCAACTTGTTGGAAGCAACACATTTTGATATGTGCAGTCCAATGAGTGCCGAGGCATGCAAAGGAATATCGTTATGTTCTTACTTCACAGATGATTCGAGTAGATGCTGAGTATATTTACTTTTTGAAACACAAGTCTGAAATATTGAATGGTTCAAGTAATTTCAGAGTGAAGTCGAAAATCATCGTGACAAGAGGATAGAATGTCTATGATATGATCATAGAGATGAATATCTGAGTTACGAGTTTTGGCACACAATTAAGACATTGTGCAAATTATTTCACAATTAATACCGCCTGGAACACCATAGTGTGATGGTATGTCCGAACATCATAGTTGTACTCTATTGGATATGGTGCGTACCATGATATCTCTTATCGAATTATCACTATCGTTCATGGGTTAGGCATTAGAGACAACCGCACTCACTTAATAGGGCACCACATAATTCCGTTGAGACGACACCGTTTGGAGAAACCTAAGTTGTCGCTTTCTAAAAGTTTGGGGCTGCGACGCTTATGTGG